>JARFXV010000175.1:600000-758686 GCA_031761425.1 Cosmopolites sordidus | reverse complement strand
ATTAAGACAACATGAACTTGCAGTAAAATTTATCACAAAATTTTTTATTGAAAGAACTAGGTGGAAGTTTTTCCAAATTACAATAATTCTTGAAGGGACGAAAACCGATAGAACACATAAATCATATAGATGTATTTGTCTCTTCCAAATAATATAGGAATACAATAATGTATGCTCTAAAGCCTAATATATGTACCCATAAGTAATGTCTTTTTTTGATTCTGTATAGAATTTTATTTTATCTAGAAGTTAATACAGTTTTACTTTACAATATAATCTCCATTGATATTGATAATCTTCGCCCTTCTCTATGACAAATTCTCTATTCACTTTTTGTAAAATGAGTGTGATATTCAAGCAAAATATTAATCGAGTGCAATTTTGATAGCTTTCGATAGATTGATAGATCTGATGGTAATCAAAGATGGTAATCTGATGGTGCAGCATCGGAAGAATACGGTCGTTGATAAATTACTTTCCAACCTAAATCAGATTTTTTTTTTGGGTGATCCTGGCAACATAATATCTTGCATTGTCATGCTGCTGAAGAACACATTTTCACATTTTCAATTTGAGCCAATTGAACAGTTAATGTTCAAACATGTTTAATTTTTGAATCAAAGGCATGTTTAGTCTATCAAGATGAGTACAATAATTTTCAGCACTTATGGTTTCATTAGGATTCAGAACCTCAATAAATAATTCTTCTAAAATCCCATAATATGGACAGAAACACTTTTTTAGAATAACAACCTGGTTTTGAAATGGGTAAAGGTGAAGATCCTGGTATTAACCCTTGTTTTTCGTTATGCGAATTGCTTCATCTGTGATAACAATTTATTGAAGAAAAGGATCTCTGCCTAACCTGGACAAATTTTGGTTTCAACTGAAAGTTAATATAACAGCCACATTACTTTTTTTTGCAGTTTGATTGATCAGTTGTTTGAAACAGCGTTAAATTGTGAACCATAACGATTTAAACTTTGTGGCTAATTCCTGGCAGATTTGTTTGGGATCAGCCTCAATTTTAGCCGAGAACAGATTCTTCTAGACTATAATACCGCCGAAAAAATTGAAATCACCGTTTGTTTATTTTTTTACCCTAACGCTGACATGTTATACTTATTTATAAGTACACTTAATAGAAGACAAAAGTTATAGCTCAGCACTTACATTGGACATGTCTTTGATAAATTTTGGTATACTGGTTGACGAGAAAATATCTGAGAATCTAACTGGAATATTGAGCCTTTACTTGCAGAATATGAAGTATAAGACCTAAGAAGTAAGATCACATCCCCTTTGTGGATCAGACCTTGACGTGGTAAGGGGGCTTGAGTAAATCAATGAAACTTTGAGCTTTGCCGTTTGGAGCGTATGCGTCTGGGAGGGTTGCTCATAGTGGACTGGTCAAAACACATATCTCGGACTAACATAATAAACCGGTTTCACGCTGCCGTTGGACTTTTAGATTTTGCAACGCTTAATATTAGGCCAATTAAAACGAGACTGTAAGAACTGATGATGGAAATTGACAACATACAAGGATATATCATAGGGCTATAGGAAATGCAAAGAAAGGGCAAGGAGCGAATTAAATTAGATACAACTGGTCACCTACTCTACACTTGGGGTACAGAGAATGGACGATATGGTGAAATCGGATTCAAACCTGAGCTTCAAAGAAAAACGGAAGGACAGAGTCATAAAATTTGAACGTATATCTGAAAGTCATAGTATATCTATTCTCCATTCAGCTGAATAAAAAGCTTAAGGTTCAAATCGTCCAAGCTCTATAAGGATGAGGAAATTGAGGAATTGTATGATGATGTAGCCCAGCTTCTAGAGAAGGAGAGGTGTAGGTACAAAATCTTAATAGGCGACTTTAATGGAAAAGCAAGAACTGGTGAAAGTGCGACTGGCCTGCATGGAAGTGGTGAGCGAGGTAATAGAGTGGGCCAGACAGGGTTGATTTTGATGGAAGGACAAATACTATGTATTATAGATTCGTTTTATAAAAAAAAATCAGCAGAAAATGAGCATTGAAAATTATACCTGGCCTCACAAGTTAAAATGGATTACATTATGTCAAATGATAAAACAATATTTTGCGATTGTACAGTATTTCACCACTTTAATGTTGGAAGTGAGTATAGAATGGTACGTGTAAATGTTAGGACAATTTATGGAATAGAACATTGAAAATGGTAAAGTTGAAGAAAGGCAAAGTAGTTTCTGGGGAACTGCAGGAGAGGGGCAGCTAGTTGCTCCTCCATAGCTTTGTCCATCGGCTTTGCTCCATTACAACACCAGAAAGAGATAGAAATAACAGATCAGTGTGAAGAAATCATCAGCAGTGTGCGTGAAACTGCTGTTTCAATTATACCTGCAAAAAAAAGTCGCAAACAGTCTGAAATCTTCAATGAGACAATTAATTTTATGAAAAAAAAAACAGCGGACCAGAAGGAATACAGCGAGTTTTTTTGGCAGGGTTGAGTACGTTGAGCTTGGTACGAAAGTGTAGTAGGGAGGTTACGTACTAGTTCACAATGCAGCCAGTTCAAAAATCATTGGAATAAAACAGGGGAATAAAAAAAAATAATTTAAATGGCAACAGTGTGCTAATAATACCTCGTTTCAAAGAATTTCATTTCAAGAATGTTCTGGAAAGTTTAAAATAAATACTCCAAATGGGATCTTCTTCTTGCTGACAGTGCATCATTCCATTATAAAACCTTTCTCTTACCCATTCAATATTTCCGCAGAAATTAATCTACATTATTCCGTAATTATCTTGTATTATCTTATTTAAGTATCCGTATTATCTTATTTAAGTATCCCCATAAAAAGAAATCTAAGGACTGGAGGAGGGACTTAGATCTGGAGATGGAGCAGGTCACTCTATTGTACTCCGTCATTCAATCCATCGATTGGAACACTGTTCATTGTGTTTAAAATGTTCTCAGGACCTCATTTAATTGTATGCAAAAAATAATCCAGTCACAAGATAATGGGAGAACAACTTCTTTAAAAAAAAATCGATATGTAATTTTACTCACTTTATATATTTCCGATCTCTGGAGAGTGATTCTAAATTTCATTTTCAACAAAAAAGTATCAAAACATACAAAATGTAGAAAAAAAACGGAAATACAATTTCGATCGCACTTACTCCATAATGTAATCCGCTTTGATGATTCGTTGGGAATACTTGCGAAAAAGCATATGTTGAGGATTTATACATAATATAGTATTGTGTTCGAATTCAATAGTTTCTTTTCGATATTTTCTCTGTCCATTTTGACATATATGAATATATTTTGATATAATAGTTTTATTGTACAAGAGAAACGTTTATATAAATATAAATTTAAATCTGCTGTTAATGAAAGGAAATGAATAAGAATAATATTGATATGGTTATTAAAAACTATCTAAGCTCATCTAATATTTAGAGCGGAACCTTTACAAACGGCACTTATAACACAGGTTTTTTAAGATTTTGAAAAATATATTTTATATCGTTTGTGTGCACCCTGAGGATTTTGTATAAAAAAGATTAAAAATTCCGCTAAAATTTGATACAAAAAAATAATAATCAGTAAAACCCCCACGGTTATTATGACACTACGAAATAGTTAATAATTAATATTACGTAATGAGACCGTTTTTAAAAAATGTTGAATTGAAATTTAAATTATACGTTATCTCCTTCAGAGTGGTTGCATTCGAAAACACACAGCGCTGGAGACGGTTTTTCACTCTTCATAGCAGTGCTGGAACTCAGATATATGGAATCGTTTTGAATTTGAATCAGCTGATCGGTTATGCATCTTCGGTTATCGGTATACTCTCTCTCTCTCTCCCTCTATTTTCTTATAAAACTTATATTATTCTATTATTCGTTTCTATATAAAATCTGCTTTTAATGTTTATCCATCCCAGTTAATATGTACAACCAGTAAATCTGTTTATTTGTATTTTCCTAATTTAATACCGACATGCCGGATAAGTTAGGAAATAACGGGATATTTGTCGATACGCAGTATACGCACGACTACCTGGATGACATGCTTGAATCGAGCAGTGGCCTAAGCCCTGGAATAAGGACACAATACTAAACGTAAGTAAGTTAGTAGAGTTTACGCGGTTTCGCCCTTTAAGCTTAAGCATAGTTTCATTCCTGTGCTCTCCGCAAAACCCAAAAGTTTTCTTAAGGGTAGATGTAACATGTCGTCAGCAGCATACTAATTCGTTTAGAATTTTCGATGATTTATTATTAAGAGGGAGGATCCTAATATGCCTCTGCTTTAGCTAAAACATCGATGTCGAGGGAGAATTAATCTTTTATAAGTTTTTTTTTTGGTATAGTCGGAGCAGATTCGAGGGAATTAAAATTTTGGTAGATAATAACCAACGAAGTTTTAGGATTTAAAAGATTCGTATGCCTAAGGGGGATGAACATATATTTTTTATATATTTTTTATTATATTTTTTAACTTTACACTCAACAACATTTTGAATATTAAAGATGGTTTTTAGATATAATGAAATATTAAATACATTTAAATGCTTTAATAAATACATATTAATAATATAATTTTAGATATGAATGTTGTGTTATTGTAGATTCGCAAAATTAGTTTAGAAATACCTAAACTATATTTTACAAGATTTTAAATACAACTAAATTGTGTTTATATTTTGATCACAAAAACTATTAGTGCAAAGCTGTTGAAAAATCGGAAATTGTTCATTTTTATCTGATCATTAAAAAAAAACTCCTTGAGGCCAGATCTCTCGACATTGTATCCATAAATCTGCTTGAAACATAAGGAGCCGAAGCCTATTAAATTCAGTTTAACCTCCAGAGGCGTTAGAGGAAAGAGTTTAGTAGAGAGAGAGAGTAGAGTAGAGAAGAGTTCTAAGACATTAAGTATACCATAGATAGCTTGGAGTCCTATATCTCAAAATGAAATAGACCAATTTATTCAGACGATATCAAGATTTGTTTTGATAACAGGCATAAACATTTTATTAACAAAATCAAGACATGATATTTCATCACGACAAAGTTTCTTCTTCCGGTAATTTGGTCAAAACTTTAACATATTCGACTCCTACGAAATTTTCGAAACATTCGAAGTTTTGTATTTATCTAACATAATTAAATATCTGCATTGTCTTCTAAGTTCTACGTCGATCACTCTGTATCTGTATCTTTCTCTTTCTCTCGCTACGTATATATATATATATATATATATATATATATATATATATATATATATATATATATATATATATATATATATATATATATATATATATATATATATATATATATATATATATATATATATATAATATATATATATATATATATATATATATATATATATATATATATATATATATATATATATATATATATATACACATCTATATATATATATATATATATATATATATATATATATATATATATACATATATATATATATATATATATACATCTATATATATATATATATATATATATATATATATATATATATATATATATATATATATATATATATACTATATGTATATATATATATATCTATATATATATATATATGCACCAACTATAAGCCATAAAGATGAGGAAATTGAGGAATTTTATGATGATGTGGCCCAGCTTTTATACAAGGAGAAATGTAGGTACAAAATCCTGATGGGTGATTTTAATGCCAGAATTGGAACAACAAGAACAGACGAAAATGCAACTGGCCCATATGGAACTGGTGAGCGAGACAATAGAGGTGACAGATTAGTTGATTTTGCTGAAGGACAAGAACTATATATTATGAATTCATTCTATAAGAAAAATATCAGCAGAAAATGGACATGGAAAAGTCCATCTGGGCTCACAAGCGAAATTGACTACATCATGACCAACGATAAAACAATATTTACCAATTGTACTGTCCTTAACAATTTTAATGTTGGAAGTGACCACCGAATTGTACGAGCAAGGGTTCGGATTGACTGTCGAAAAGAGCGCGAAAAAATGGTAAGATCAAAGAAGGGCAAGGTGGATTCTGGAAAACTGCTGGAGAGAGGAAGCGATTTTGAGATTGCTTTGTCAAACCGGTTTGCTGCGTTACAAGATCCAGAGGAGGTGGAAATATCAGTTCAATATGAAGAAATCGCCAACAATGTACTTCAAACGGCTGCTTCAATAGTACCAGAGGAAAAATGTCTCAAACAAACAAAAATCTCCAGTGAGACCATTGATTTAATGAAGAAACGGCGAGCAATGAGAAATGCAGGTAGTCCTTTTGGCAGGGTCGAGTACACTGAGCTCTGCAAAACTATAAGAAAACGTATCAGAGAGGACACGCGCCGATTCAATATGCAGCTAGTGCAAAAAACCCTGGAAGAAAACAAAGGAATTAACAAAGCTAAACAGAAGCTGAGAAACAAAAGAACGCAAATATATGCTTTAAAGCGTGAGGATGGCACAGTGTGCAGGACGCGTACCCAAATGTTAGAGATTGTCAGAAGGTTTTATTCCCAGTTATATGAAGATCAGAGCCAGTCAGGGACAGCAATACCCACGGAAGAACAATATATAATACCAGATATCCTAGTGGAGGAAGTAACAAATGCTATAGAATTGATGAAGAACGGCAAGGCTCCAGGAAAGGATAGTGTAACTGTCGAAATGCTAAAAGCTGGTGGTCGGACGTTACATAAAACACTGGCAAAATTATACTCAAAATGCCTCAAAGAATAAAAAGTACCTGACTTATGGAAAAATGCAGAAGTGATCCTTTTACATAAAAAAGGAGCACATGAAGATTTAAAGAACTACCGTCCAATAAGCCTCCTATCAGTGATGTACAAAGTTTTCACTAAGATAATTTCTAAAAGAATATTAAAAAAACTGAATGACGCACAACCAAGAGAACAAGCAGGATTCAGAAGTGGATTCAGTACAATGGATCATATCCAGGTTGTACAGCAGGTCATAGAAAGGCACAACGAATACACCATGCCACTGTGCTTGGCTTTTATCGACTACGAAAAAGCATTTGATTCCATCTCAAAACATGCGATAATGGATGCACTGCTTAGCCAAGGTGTAGAGAGAGCCTATGTAAACCTATTGGAATCGATATATGATGGAGCTACAGCCACAATTCATCTTGATGATCTTGAAGTGGGAATTAATATAGAACGAGGTGTACGGCAGGGTGACGCAATATCGCCTATTCTTTTCTCGGCTGGCCTTGAAGAAGTATTCCGTAAACTGGATTGGGAACAGGATGGGGTAAAGATCAATGGTGCAAACTTAAACCATCTTAGATTTGCAGATGATATTATTCTCATTTCACAAGACCCAGAGGAGCTGCAAAGACGCATACAAGAACTGCAAAGGGCTGGCGAACCATTTGGCTTGAAAATAAACCTGAAAAAGAGTCAGGTTATGTTCAATAACTTCGCTCAGGACAGAAGAATTTCAGTTTTAGGAAGGGATTTAGAGATTGTGGACAGCTTTGTATATCTTGGGCAGAGGATTTCCATGGAGGGGAATACCGCCCGGGAGGTGGAACGGCGTGTTAAATGTGGCTGGCAGGCATTTGGTAGGCTCAACATAGTGTTTAAGAGCAGACTCCCACTTTGCCTGAAAAGAAAAGTATTCGATCAGTGCGTTCTACCCGTTATGACATACGGAAGTGAAACCTGGACACTCACATCGCAATCAATTCAAAAACTTCGGGTGGCACAGAGGGGAATGGAAAGATGTATGCTTGGCATTACAAGGCGAGACAGAAAGTCCTGCGTATGGATCAGGGAACAAACAAAAGTCTGTGACATCATTGGAAGAGTAAAACAGTTGAAATGGAGATGGGCAGGCCATATAGCGAGGCGATGGGACGACAGATGGACCAAGGCAATCCTGGAGTGGATACCGCTTGATCGCAAACGTCCGCGAAGAAGACCGAAAGCACGATGGACTGATGACATCGTTAAGTATATTGGACCCGAGTGGCAGAGGAAAGCCCAGGACCGTGAAGGTTGGAAGCATGTTGAAGAGGCCTTCATCCTGCAGTGGATCGATACGGGCTGATGATGATGATGATGATGATGATATATATATATATATATATATATATATATATATATATATATATATATATATATATATATATATATATATATATATAGATGTGTGTATCATCATCACCATCAGCTCGTATCAATCAACTGCAAGATGAGGGCCTCTTCAAGATGCTTCCAACTCTCGCGGTCCTGACATTAATGCGATTGGAAGGAAAGGAAATCCCAGTTCGCGAAAAATACCATTAGAAGAATACACCGAAAAATTACATTGACGGGGGCAGAGCTAACACAACTAATAGAAAAATGAAAATACACAGCTAATAGAAAAATGAAAATACACAGTAGGCAAGTGGAGAATATTAAAAATATTCGAAAAAAAAGGAAACATTTTTTTTTCTTGTGGTACACATCAAATTCTCAATCCTTCAGTTGCCATCAAACGCCAACAAGCATCTCCCGAGACCGGTTTCCGGCCTTAAGCCGTCATCGGTCGGGTTTCGAGTTATACGTTCGAAAGCAACTGAAGGATTGACCAGGGTCCTGACCATATTAATTGGCCAAATCGGATGAAAGCAGCATTAAAATGCAGCTCACACCATCTGGTGATTCGCAACAGTACTACTGTCTGAAACTGTTCGGACCCAAACCCAGGCCCTATATTCAGGTACCAGATATGCATGAAAATACACAGTGGGCAAGAGAAAAATATTAAAAATATTCAAAAACAAGGAAAAAAGCATGTTTTCGAAGCCCTGATGACGGTTTAAGGCCAGAAACCGGTCTCGGGAGATGCTTGTTTGCACAGGAAAAATGTTTTCCTTGTTTTTTGAATATTTTTAACAGAAAAATGCCTCACTACAATTTTCGTTCACGTATATAAGATGCACAACGAGTGGCATTTCGTGGACCCATCGCAAAACCTTAGTAGGGGAAGAGTGGCATGGAAGAGCCAAATTTTGAAGAGTCACTATGATTTACGCTGTGGTTTTTGAACGAATGATGCAGGAATTATAATTTTAAGTTGGCAACAGTGACCAGCTGTCACCCACAAACATTGGACAGTTCAGCAAAAACAAACGGCGACATCTACACTGACATCTACACTTACAAAACTAACAGCAATATGTTTATACTGTAATTTTATGGATATATTAGGCATTTTAATAACATACATATTTTGTAGACAAAGCTTAGATTTCGTACTAATTTTCGAGGTTTTGTTTCTTGAGAGAAAACGTTTTGAAAGAGCTGTGTTACGGTGTAATGAAAAAGCTGACTCTTTCATAGTCGGCTTTTTCAAGGCCTTATATAATATATTAAGGCCTTATTAATATATATAATTTATTAAGTATATTAATAATTCATTAATTTTTTTCAACCGACTTCAAACGAAAGAGGTTCTCAATTCGACAGAATTTCGTTTTTGTTTTTTTTTGTGTATATGTTAAGGATATTCCCGATAAATGTAAACCGATTTACAAAATTATTTTTTTATTTGAAAGGTATTAGCTTAAGGGTAGCCCCTGAAATTTGTTGTTTAGTCATTGAATTTTTAAATTTTATTATTATTATTTGACATTTCATTAAAATAGACCGTGTTTTTACTTTAGATAACAATGGCATCTGAAACAGCAAAACCAAAGAAGCATAAAATACCCGCAGCATCTATAATAGAAGAAGCTGTTAGTGAAGTGATCGAGAAAGGACAGTGTATAAATAAAACCACGCTTTTCTTTGATATTTCTAGAGCTTACTTAGTTAAGATTGTCATGATGGTAAAATCTTCTGGCAAATCGTCCTACAAACATAACGCTAATATAGGTAATAAGCGTATTTTTACTATAGAACAAGAGTTATTAGCAGATTATTGGAACACTGCATCTAAAATGTACTATGGGCTTACAAAAACCTTACATTTGATTATGCGAAAGCGAATTCTGTTTGTCTAAATAAATGGAAGGACATTCAAAGTGCAAGCGAACATTAGTTGAAAGGCTTTATGAGCCGACACAAAGAATTAGCACTTAGAAAACCTGAAAGTACTTCACTTTCCAAAGCAACTAGTTTTAACAAAACGAACGTAAGCACGCTTTTTCAAAAACTTACCGATGTTTATGCAAGATTTAATTTTCCGCCGCACATGATATTTAACATAGACGAAACAGGCTGCAGCATTGAAACTAATCATCCCTAAGTTGTTGATGAAAGAGGGTCGAAACAAATTGGACAAGTGACATCAGGTGAACCAGGAATTTTGGTGACAACTTTGCTTTTTATTAATGCTGCTAGTTGCTTTTTCCCGCCAATGTTTATTTTCCCGCGGGTAAATTATAAAGATATTATGTTAGCCAATGGTCCACCAAGAGCTCCTGGATTGGCAAATATTTCTGGATGTATGAATGAAGAATGTTTTATTAAAGCTCTAAAACATTTTGTAGTGCATGTGAAGTCCTCAAAACAAAAGCCGGCATTGATCTTTATGGACAATCATAGTTCACATATTAACCTCAGAGTGGTTCAATTTGCTAGAGAAAACTCTTTTGTAATAGTCACATTCCTACCACAGTGTAACCATAAGCTACAGCCTCTTAACGTCACAGTATATGGACCCTTCAAAAGTAGGTATAGAATTGTTATAAATGAATGGATGTTGTCAAATCCCTATGACTATTTACCAAGTTGGACAGCTTGTGAAAGATTCATATCTATCAGCTTTCAGTCCTCATAATATTACACAAGGGTATGTATCCCTTGAATTCGAACGTATTTGGAGAAGAAGAGTTTCTATAATCCTTTGTGACTGATAGATCAGATCCATTTGCTGAGCTCGATTCTAATAAGGAAAATGATAATAGCAACTTAACTAAAATCGAAGAGAATTTACCTCTACTGACTTTACCTGCTTGTGCATATTTATGGCCAATTTCAAGAACTTCAGAGATAGAAACTGCTTCAGCACCTATCGTTTCCATCGCGGGCATTTCAGGGCCACTAGTTATATCACCATAAATAATTAGGCTATTTTCAAAGGCAGGTCCCAGAGAAAAACACGGTTCGTAACAACCGGAAAATGTCATCTGCTATCGTAACGGATACTCCTCCAAATCGAGAAAGACAAGATAGCAGAAAAGGACACAAACCAGCAAAGAAAGAATGTGAGGAAAATGACTACAAAAAAATGACTATAAAAATGCTTACTAATAAATCTAAAACAAATAATTATACAGGCACAGATACATCAGATTCGGAAGCTAAAATAATATTGTCAGAAGTTAGAAAGGTTTCAATTAAAGATAAAAATAAAAGAGGAAGAGAACCGGATAATAATTGTGTAGTGTGCAATGAAAATTATAGTAACAATGATCAAGAATGGTACCGGTACAAAATTTGTAATGATTGGGTACTTGAATCCTATGGTGTAAAAGGAGAATACATTATTTCTGCCAGAACTGTTTTTAAGTTTTTTGAATTATTTATTTTTGTTTTTAATTTAGATTTTTTTATAAATGTTTTTAAATAACATTATACATCCTAAAAGTACCATAGTTTGCAATGATTGTTCTTAAATAGCTAATTCCGTGAGAGTTTCTTACTTTGGCTCTTTCAATGTCTATATGTTATGAAAGAGCCGAATTTCATTCTTTTTATAAATAGTTAAAAGTCCAAAAATACTGTTGATTTTGGAAAATGTTTCATGACATTACGTAGATAAAGGAATAAACCACTACTTATGATACTAGTTTTATTATTTACTTATTCTCTTTTAAATTTTTCCTCCTTTTTTAAACTGGCTCTTCCATTCCACTCCACTTCCACTTCCACTGTGCTACCCCTATCCTACTTCTCAGTACTTAAAAGAAACTGTTCACAAAAACAAAGGCACCACGTAACGAAAATCTCTTCGGCATGTATATGTTTCCAATAAATCTTTCGCTGTAAAACATTTGAAAAATACACCGCAAAGTGATTTGCACTTTGCATCAACATTTCTCACATTTTTAAATTTTTAGGAAATGAAGGATATAATTTAAATAATCTGATAAGAAATATAAAAAATTGTTTGGAATTTTCCATTCAAAAGTTGCTTTGAAAGTCTCTGGATTTGCCTTTTCCAGGATAGATACTGAAACATTATTATTTGTGGCATTTACGAACATAAAATTCAAACCATGCCTATTTGCCGTTAGAAATTTAGACAAAGCCCACTTTTTTTTCTTAACGGCGGATGCTGTAGATCTTCAGTAGCATACTAATTCGTTTAGAATTTTCGATGATTTATTATTTAGAGGCGGTCCTACTATAGCTTTGACTAAAACATTGATGTCGAGAGAAAATTAATCTTTAATTCATTTTTTGTATATAAAAAAACGAATTTAGGAATGGCGTATTAAAATTTGGGTTGGTAATTGCCAAAAACTTTACAGTATTTTAAAAAGGCTTACGTTTGGACTGAAAGATTAATATATTTTAGCAATAAGCGAATTTATTTAAGAAAAAGATATTTGATCTATGGAAACTTCATTGCGGTGTAAAAATGTTCAGATGGAATGGAATATTCAAACTTCATCGCTTAATCATTAATAAGACTATTAAAAAAAATATAAAAAAAACTTATTGACCCATAAAAACATCAGTTCAATAATGTATAAACCTTTAAATTGATCAGTTTAATTGAATTGTCTTCAATAGTTATCAAAAAGCTTTAATCAAACTTAAACGGATGTTATCCCGTAAAAAGCAGTGAAATAAGGATCAAACCGGATGATTTTCGTGATAGGGGAACTTTTTGAACTGTTCTAAATCCCTCACGGGGTCTGGAGAATAGTCTAGGTACAGGGAGTGATGCGCCGCCTGGATTGGAGTCATCATTCATTCCTGGCTGTCATGCGTACCATGGCTAGGGCTGAGTGGCACCTGAGGATATCAGGGGTCCTGAACGGCGCTGCCCATGTACCTCCCGCCCTTCCTGTGTATTTTGGGGAGCCAGACTAAGGTGCACTTCTCTGGTGGTCTTATATTCACCCTCTCTTGTGAGACTCTTATGTATATTACAAGTTGTTTTTCACACTTAAACTCCTTAGAGTCTAAACGACCCGGGATCGCTACTCCTTTTAGCCTTATATTTATTATTATCGGACATATCTAAATAAGTAAAGATGTACGTTTTACACCTTCCCCAAGTTACATCCTCTGATTTAAATTATTTTCACACACTCCGTCTTAGACTGCGACCTTATATTCCCCAGCCGCCATATGTTGCTCAGGTGGAAAATACTCGTATAGTGATTTCTCATGTAACTCTCCTCCTAAATGATGTTAAGTGTATCATATAAGAGAGAAATGAGAATACAACGAATTAGAACTACATAAAAAACTCCTTACTTCGAAAATAAGGTCAAGTTTCTCTTTCCTCCCACTAAGTCTTCGTACGCTTCGGTTATGTCCAAACTTAAATCCGCAATATCGGGTGAAGTTCAATATTACATTCTGGTCAGCAGTTCAGAGTTTTTTTTCCAAATGTACTTCTCTTCTGGACTAAGACTGCACTTTGTATTTCCACAACTATTAGGGCCATTTCCAGCTTCTATACCTCCTCGTCACAGATTCGGCCCCCTACCCCTTCTTTCATCATTCCTGCCCCTATCCAGCCTCTCTCTAAGAATGGTTCTGCTCACCACCCTTCTCAGCAGCCTTCTAAAGGCGACAACTTCTCTCAACATCCCTCCTCTAAAAACAATATTTCCCCTTTCTTCGTTCTCCCTAAAAAAACTTTTCCCTTTTTCCCTACTTCGTGCTCCACAGCTCACTTTCCTCTCTCACATGGTGGCAGATTATCCAAACCCCTTCATGCGGTTAAATCGAAATGTTTCAGAAGCAGCTCCATAAATCTTCTATAAAATCGCCCTCGCTTGTGGATATGGAAATTTAAGGTCTGTATGGTCTGTTGTATACTCACTTCCCATCATCTTCTTCCATTTCACCTCACTTATCCGTGAATAGTTATATACAACCGATAATAGTAAGATAATAGTTATATATAAACCCCCCTATATTCTCATTGAGGAAATAAATATAATACATCGCAAACCTCTGTCCTTTTCTAGATATAATTTATTTGGAAAATACTGACTGGATGCTGAGAGAACCATGAGTGTCATTTAGAAATAGTTTAGTCTTAGGGAGTGTGAGCTGTGGTTGCTTGCCTGCCCAATCTGGGTGGTATTCGCGCAAGTGGGAAGAGCCTGCTAAGATTAAAAATGCGATTAGTTGCCTGTTCAGTTTGGATGGTATTCACGCAAGTGGAAAGAGATTGCAAACATTAAAATTTGACCCCGTGTGACTTCAGCTTTTCACCGGTAATTATGGGAAGCCTATCGACTCGTTACAGACATCCAGCAGGCTTAGACCACGTCTTTGTAAAAGCTTTACATGAGAGTTTCAGAAAAATTTGTTATGATGTCTTTACTTATATCGAAAACTTTACTTTATCAAGTGCTCAAATTGTCCACCACTGTTAGCTAAACAGTAGTATAATCTGTTCTCAAATTGTCTTCGAACGTTTTGAAGGATATCCATATTAATTAACCTGCATGTGTGCGTAATTCTATTTCTTAGATTATAAATATCCTACGGTTGAGTTTTGTATACAACTATCTTTAGATAACCCCAAAGAAAGGAATCCAGTAGCGTTATATCTAGAGAACTTGCCGGCCATTCCACAGAGCCTCTTCTGCCTACCTATTTGTCAGGAAATTTTTGATCCAGCCATTGTCGAACATGTAATGCGTAGTGTGGTGGTGCGCCGTCATGTTCAAAGTATAAATTTTGTTCATCCAACAGTAGGTTTTCTTCTTCATCGATTTGATTTTCTTACACAGTCCTTAGCAAGTTTTATTACATATTGATGCAAATACTTTTTTTGGATTATATATTCCAAAGCAAAAAGGGTGTGTTGTGTGCAATATTGAATTTCTTGCACAAAAAATATTATTTTGAGCGACATGTGAATGGTCACTTAAAATGGTCATCTCTTAAAAAGGAAAATATCTGTTCTGAGACTATCAATACCTAAAGGTATGTTTTGACTTTTATTTTCATTTTTGTCGTGTTTTTTTATATCTAGAACCTGATGTGACCTAGCAGATATTTTAATGGATTTATGCGAATGATTTATTGCAGTTAACATTCCACTTTATAAATTAGAGAAAATTTCAGTAATTTTTTTAGACAAATATTGCAAGAGGTCAATGCCACACGAATTAACACTTCGCAAAAAATTACGTCGACAAAGTGTATTTTAAATACAGCAGAGGGCAACAGGCAGGACATACAGGCAGAGGACAACAAGATCTGAAAGAGAAAAATTACATTTCAGCATAGATGGAACTACTAATATATGTTTCAAATATCATAGTGAGTATCATAGTAGTCAAATATCATAGTATCCTCTGTCCCATTAACTTAGGAGGATCTTATTTAATCTGCATTGAATTTCTTCCTAAAACTAAACTTCCTAAAACTATAACTAAAACCGCAAAGTATCGTTTCATGATTTTCAGAAACAAACACTTTTCGTGAATACGTCTTTTTGTTGTTGACGGAAAATACGGGATATATACGATAGCTGAATAGCAACTAAAATAATATTTCCCACATACGCTACATCTTACGTGTCTGGGTTAGGGAAGAGAGAATATGTGAAGTGATACGAGAATGTTACTCAAAAATTATAAAATCGATTAGTGAAGTGAAAAAAAAATTCTCCTGCTCGTAGTAATAGTTTTACGAAATGTGCCCAAATGTTACCTCCCACATTACCTCCTCAACCTATTATTATTAGGTGGGGCACCTGGCTTTTAACAGTGACATATTCTAAAAGTAATTTGGAATTTGTGAAAAACGTTTTTATTTTTTATTGTTGAAAGATGTTGTTTGATGCTCAAAGTGTAAAACAATGCAAGAACATTATAACTATGTTATGCCTGATGTTAAAAATGACAATTTATTAATGACCACTTTGGATATATTCCACACATGATTGAGAAATTCGAATCTTCCAATTTCCCACTTGTTGAATCCTTTAGTTTAAATAAACTATTGAAACACTAAATCTTCTCCCTACCGATGTTGGAGAAAAACTAAGAACGTATTTAGAAACAGGTGTAAAAAGAAATCCCGGATATTCGCAAGTAAAGATATTGTTGAAGTACTTGAACACTAAAAACTACTTGTACTAGAAATAACAAGATGTCTTATATGAACATTTCAGTTAACCTTCACTTACAAGTGACGTAGAAAGAAGTTTTTCATGTACATACGTATCCATGTAAACCCTCGCCGGAACTTCATAACGTTATAAAATGTATTCCACAACATAATCGACTTCTAGGCCAAACTTCATTAGAATCTTTAAATATTTCGAGCATGATTGAACTCAAACATTAAAAAAAAACTTACTTTCATATTAATAATATTAGTGACATTAACAAAAATCAAATAAAACTCACCAAAACTTCAAATATGACAAAAATTATTGGAAATAATAATTTCACCAGACATATAAATAAATAATGCCTTAATTGAATATAGAAATAATCGGCAAATATAATTTTATAATTGTATTATTAAAGATCGCACGACGGCAAAAAATTATTTTGACAGCTGAATTTAAATTAACTGACACATACGCCGATCATCCAATTTTTATTAAATTTTCATTTTTCTCATAAGAATCTGCAAAAATAAATTCATTAAAAACTAAAGAAATGAATAAAAGTTAATTATAAATTTTTAATAATTAAACAATACAGCTAAAACAACATATAATGATCAGTAACCTTTTTTTTTGTACACAGTAAGATACAACGGTGTAAGTCTACGCGGTTTTCGATATTATATTCAACTTGGATGTTATATTCATTCCAATTTTTGCATTAGCAGTTCTTGATCAATGTTCATGATGTATAAGGAGAATTCCTGTCAAGTTTGAACTGACAATTAGAAAACGGTCTTATTTGTACATTTTTCACTTCTGCCACCCCTCTTGGGAGCGGATTTTCACATGACCCGTCTTTATTGAATGTCTGTGGATTATAATGAATATTTCTGTCAAGTTTCAAGTCTGTAGGACTGGCAGATCAAAAAAGGTTTTCTTTGTACATTTTACAACCCCCCCCCCCCCCCATTATTTGTTTTATTATTTGAAGCGAATTTTCGTATAACCCGTCGTTAGTGAATGTATATGAAGAATAAAGTATATTTTTGCCAAGTTTCAAGCCTATATGGCAAATAGTCAAAAAATGAGAGTGTTTTAATCCATTATACCCCCATACTTTTCCCCAATTCACCCCTTTGTGAATGGATTTTCGAACAATCCATTTTTAATAGTTTTTATGTATTATAAGATTTAATTTATCATTTAAAAGATGAAAATGAAATAAACCGGAGGTGGCATTTCCTATAACCCGGCCACTCAGAATTCGAAACACAGCAGGGTCTATTGCGATTGGTACTTGTATGGATAGATTTTCAATGATATATCAGGTTTATACACTTTACTATTAGCAAAATTGCAACATCTGACAAGGTATCCTCCATGGTCAAGTCAGTAACTAGGCTTGGTAAAGCCGGATACATTCTGAGAAATTTTCTTCGTTGGTCACTCACCAGTTGGTAGAAGTGGCGAGAAACTAAATACTAGGGTGTAACAAAATTATTTGCGTTTTTGAAGTACTTGTTTATTAATTTTTTAAAAAGTTTCACCATTCATCAGCGTCGCAAAAGTCGGTTAACGGTAGACGTGAATATACCTAATTCTCCTGAAAATTTCCCAGTGCTTGTTCTTGTGCCTTATCTGAACTAACCAAACCACTTTTGCGCCGTGATCTTCCCAACAAAACCACACCACAACCACACTAATACATATATCCAAACGAATACCGTCTACTACCAATTGCTTGGTAATATAGTCCACCCTCCTTTAAATATTTAAATATTCGTTTAGCAAACCCGAACTTTATTCTAAACAGTGGATGTGGATGGTTATTAATATTATACTACTTCGTTTAGAATTTTGAATGATTTATTAAGGTAGGGTCCAAAAATATCACTGTTTTGATTAAAACATAAACAATGTCCGGAGAAAGTTAATTTTTATACTTGTACCTTTGAAATTAATTTATATTTGTATAAATCGGGCTAATAAGAACCAAGGACATTTTAATATTTAAAAGGTCGTAGGTTTATAAAAGATGAATTTTTTGCTTTTTTAGTATTAAATTATGTTTTTGTGAAGAATTTTTAATGCAAAATAGCTATCCTTAAGCATCAAGGAATTTTAATAAGCATTTAATTTACGAAATGCTATAGCAAGTGGGATGTTGTGTCTACCACTTTGGAAGAAAGTGTTGTAACAAGTGAACATGTAAAAACTATTATAAACACAATCTGGATAGAGACAACGACTAACTAAATAATGGATTTCGAACTGTTTAATTTCGATATTTTGCTGACACGCAATCAGCGAACATCATATGCGGGTTAGGTTTGAAAGTTCCTCTTTATTCTTTATTCATGAGATCTCTCTTAGTCCAAATATCGCCGATTTCTTGTCTGAAAGATATATATATATATATATATATATATATATATATATATATATATATATATATATATATATATATATATATATATGTCATTTTCTTTTACACATATAGTAAATATTATATTACATGAATTTGATTTCATGATATTACATTTGATATTACATGATTTGAATTTGAATATATACAAATATATTCAAAACGAATATTAGACATGTATTTCAATATTAACGATTTTACCTCTTTAAATTTAATGAGGTATCCCCCCACCGGTCAAGCGAATAACCAGCCTAAGATGAGGCCGGACACATTCTGAGAAGTTTTCTACGTTGGTCACTCACCAATCGGCAGAAGTGGCGAGAAACTAAATACTAGGGCATAACAAAAGTATTTTCGTTTTTAAGGCACTTTTTTCTTAAATTTCACCATTCAGCAGCATGGCAAATGTCGGTTAGCGGTAGGAGGGGATACTCCTAATTCCACTGAAAGTTTTTTAGTGCTTGTTCTAAGACCTACAGCTACATCTGCTTTTAAAACGTCTGCATCGAGAAACCGAGGACGACCTGTTCTTTTTGAACCCAACTTTTGAACTCAACTTTTTGAACCTTCGACTTCTCAAATCTCAGGTGCGGCATTAATCAATTTGAACGTTTTGTTTGAAATAGAATCTTAAAATATTTGTAATTTTTCGACTTATTTCAATTATCTTAACGTTTTTATTAAAAACCATCGACTGTATTTTTCGTAGTTGAATCACTATAATACTGAAAAAGGAATGTTTATGTCTCAGAGCAAGAAGTTGAAATCAGATTGAACCTCGAAAGAGTAAAGAAATAATTATTTATTTATAAACAAAAGAAAAAATGCACATACTTTTGTTACATCCTAGTATTAAGCATACAATAAAAAATGATAGCACGAGGGGAATGCTGCGTAGTTTTATCGATAATTGAGGACTCTGATTCGGAGCCCACATAAAGCAGTATGTCCAGTTGCTGAATAGTCTTATTTATTGATGCGCCTTTAATTCCAAATTTTTTTTAAAGCTAAGGATAATAAAATTCAGAATTTTAAGAAATAAATCGGAATTATTCAATGCAATCTAATTATTTTCAGTCATTAATGATTTGGTTATATTTATTTATATTTTGATAAGTTTGTATTATGTAGATCTCTTCAACGGCAAATACAAACCTTTTTTGTGATTTTCAGTTTGACAAAGTGATAAGCAGGACACATCATAAATGTCCGTCACATAAATTATTTTTGTAATATATTACTTCCTTTTCTGGCCAAGTAATATGCATTAGTTTTCCAGATGACGCTGACCAATAATTCAGGGCAATTTTTTGTTCAATATTACGGAAATGGTTAATGGTGGCTGTCCCGAGATCCAGATAAATGAGGAGTGCTTTATTTTATTTATGCCAAATCTGGTTATTTACGCTGCCGTACCCTTTACCAAAGAAAATGCGTATTCGCTGGTAATTTTGTTTTTTAAGCTTCAGTTGCTCTGTGTAATTAGGATCGCCCCTTTCGTTTGAAGCTGTTTTTTTTATTAAACCTTTAGTGTGCTATATAATGCTTTAATGTATATAATTATAAAACAAAGTTTTTATTCGTATATGGAAGAAAAATAATTTTAAGCTTGACATGGTAAGTAGGTCCACAACACCTTTTCATTAAAAATTAGCGTCTTTATTGCTAACAAATATCAACAGGTTAATTTTCACCTTTTCCATTTAAAAAAAATTCCCATATGTACAATTTTGGAGGGAGCGGAACAGATGGTAATCCGAGGGTACGATGTCCGGCGAGTAAAGTGGATGGGGCAAAACTACAATTAAATCTCAAAATTTTTTTCGGGTCCAGGAGATTTCGCTCGCTAAGTTCGTGATGTGAGTAAGTAGCCACACATCATATCACCAGACGTATTTTTGTTTGTAGATGGTCTGAAATAGTCTATCTGATAATATTTAACTGTTATCTTACTGAGCGTAGGACGTGGATCTTCTGTTATGATGGCCCTTATTTTCTCGATATCAGTACTTGAAGGACAGCCAGAGGGATGTCAGTGTTCCAAGTTAAAATCTCCGTCAGTCAACTGACCCAACCACTTTTACGCTGTGGTCTTTTCAACAAAACGGTCTCCATAAACGGCATAAATGTTGTATTTTTGTTTGGACAGCGTTCTTGCTATTGCTATTTTTGAAATAAAAAAGGATAATGTGGTGTAAATACGAAGTTCAGTCTACATTTTCAAATTGAACTTGATTTTTATCTACCTTTTCCTTTCTTTCTACCGTTTTTTATTAAAAAAATTTCCACATCAAGGCAAACTATACCGTTTTCTGGCATACTGTCGAGACGTGTCATATGATTTAATAAGTTTTTTATTAAATAGGCACTTAATAGTTTTTGACATAAACCTATATTAAGCCTAATGAATGAATATATGCCGACTATACTGCTCCGCATATATTTGGCTTTGCACTCCAAGTGTCATAGTGCCAAAGAAATAAAACAAAAATTGCAAGAACTCGATTCAACTGGGCCTTTAAAGCATCGAGATTTTGTACCATCCCTTCCTTTTACTATATTTTGTTTATTGTTACTGGTACATGCTACATGTTACTGGTACATTGTTTATTGGTACACTATTTGTATGGATATGACTTGAATAAACTTACGCTATATATTGAGATTGTTGGTTGGAAGAGCACGAACTGATATCAGAATGAGATTGAGCAGTTTGCGGATAGATGGCTTAGAATCATAGAATTATATAGTCTTTTTATTCGAATAAGATATATTTCCCCTTATCCGTGGAGTCTCAGTTGAAGTTGACGATTGTTACAGTTTGTTCTCTATATTTCGCTTTGTTTAATAGTGATTATTACGTCTATGTGCTTGCTTATTATTTCTTAGTTAGATTAGCTCCCTCTAGGGATT
Source organism: Cosmopolites sordidus (assembly GCA_031761425.1). Taxonomy (NCBI): domain Eukaryota; kingdom Metazoa; phylum Arthropoda; class Insecta; order Coleoptera; family Curculionidae; genus Cosmopolites; species Cosmopolites sordidus. The sequence continues at coordinate 737,021 of JARFXV010000175.1, read as the reverse complement.
GCAATCCAGCAGTGCTTCCAATCCCGCGGGATGATTCCTGGATTGGAAGTATTCCCATGGGATCCCGGGTAGGTATTTTTCATTTTATAAAATTCAATAAATAAAACGTTTATTTTGTCAATAATCGAACCAAATTTAATAAAAAGTACAAAAATCGACAATTGGTAGAACTCTAGTTAACAAAGTTATTGAAGTAAAAACTTCTTTTGCCTCGTTGAGCGATTTTCGGTAGGTGCAAAACTTATGGGTTCGCATATAAAATTTTATAATAAATTTGTTTATTGGTTTAAATTGTCAGAAATAATAAACGTGTTTTGTTATTTTTTGCAAAATGATTATTTGTAAACTTATTTCCTTCAATTTCACCATTAGAACTTTACAAAAAAGTATTGTAATATAATTAGTTTTTCTAAATGTCCATTTTCTGTATTTGTTTGGATCCTTGATCCTACATGGAAAAAAATTATACATTTATTGAATAATTAATCTAAAAATTAAATAAAATAGCACAGTTGTTCTAAAGTTTCAAGTTTTCACTTATGTCGGCAGTTCCCTTGACGCCTATCTTTTTTAGAGTTTGTCCTCTTATTATATAACTGCACAACACATGACATACCTATATAATGACTTTGATAGCTTTTTTAAATGCTAGTAACTTTGGACGGATTAACTTATTTATTTTTTAATGGAACTAATATTATCGATTATAATAATCTCTGGTAATTATAATCATTCTTAGTAGTTACTAAAGTTATCACATTAATCTATATATAAGTTAGATTTGGATAAATAAGCAGTCTTTTCAATCTCCATATTATAGTATTATGTAATTTAACATCAAATTTGTAAATAATTATAAAAGTATTTTAAATAATTTAGTCACTTCTCTTTTTGGAAAAATTATCTTAAAAATCAAATAGCATCAATTGTGTTATCTCCCAATTTACTTCTTATAGAACGATATATGTAGCCAGCGACCGAAAACGCTCTTTTTGTCTGTACACTTATTGGTTTGAGTATCAATAAGTATAGAGCTTTTTAATTGGGGCGGATCGATATTGGCAGCCTGAGGCGGCCATATTGTTTTGCCGACGTCTGTCTAACCTGCTTTTTTATTATTCAGTTGCTGATGCCAAATCACCATGACAAGTTACACAGTTGAACAGCATGTCCAAATGGTAAAACTTTATTATCAAAATGAGTGTTCGATAGTGTAAACGTTGCGCGCCTTGCGCTCATTTTATGGTAGATGCGGTGGCCCTTCAAAGTCGACTCTCCAACGTTTGGTGGCCGAATTCGAGACGATCGGTTTGGTAAACAATCAGTCAACACCCGTACATCAAAGGAACGCCAGATCAGCCGAGAACATCGCCGATGGCCATGAAAGTGTGCAGAAGAATCCGAGACAGTCAATTCCTCGCCGTGCACAAGAACTCGGCCTTTCGCAGACTTCAACTTGACGAATTTTGCGGACTTGGGCCTGCACCTGTACAAGATCCAACTGACCTAGGAGCTTAAAGTTAATGGCCATACACAACGCAGTTTTTTCGCTGACTGTGCTTCGGAGCGTTTGGAAGACGACCCCAATTTTGGGAGAAAAATCATCTTTAGCGACGAAGCGCATTTTTGGATGAATGGCTATCAACTGATGTCTTTAAAGTCAACATAATCCAGGCCATCGCTTAAATTCAGCCGGATTTATGCGGCAGAGTCATTGAAAATTGGACCACTCGGATCCGTGCCACCGGGAGAAGCCACGGTGGACATTTGAACGATGTTATATTCCACATGTAATGGCATACATGGGCCCTTTAAATAAAAAAAATATTTCTGAATGAAATACACACAACTTGTATTCCATTTCAACATCGACCCGCCCTTATTGAAAAACCCTATAGTAGTGTTTGAAAGACAAATATTTTTCTTTCACTCTATCAGTCTCGAATATCGTCATTTATTTTGTTAATACTTTTTTCAAAATCTTTCTTCTTTCTTGTCCGTCTCTGTTTAGGGTAGTCAAGTCTTTATTGTCTTGCTTTATCTGCATTTCTAGTTCCTCTTGTAACGTTAAATTATTTTGCAGTGTTTTGACTGTCATTTGCAGACGCTACAGCTTTTACATTTTTGAAGTAATCTTTAACAATTCTGCATAAAACTAAATTCTGCAAGTAAACCTACATAACTGTTGCTTCAGTGCGCCTTTTTTTCAATCTTACACGAAGCGCCTCGGATAGTTCAGCGCTTAAATATGTGTCTTGATTCTTCAACTTGTCTAAAATATATCGAAAAGTTGTGTCTATAATGTCTACTTCGACGCCTCATTTAAAGTGCTGCAAGCTGTTAATTAATTATTTGATTTTGTACTATTCTTCACCCGTAAATTTTATGTCAGATGCTATGTCGATGAGAGCTTTTAATAGACTCTTTAAGATTGTAAAATCAATCTAACATATAAAGCAAGCTATTCCTATGAGTACGGCAATCTTGAATTAAGCTCAATTATTTTCTTGTCTCTTCTTTTATATATTTCTATAAATACACGTCTTTTTGGTCGGCAAATCTCTGAAAATACCTTTTCAACAACTTTTCGCATATTTTTTTGGAAGATCATTGTAGCGGGGAATCATTTCAGCGGGTTGTCGGTTGATACTACGATCAAACGTTGTTATTCATTTCCCTTTTCCGTATCTTCGTCATCATCTATATTCAAATCAACGTTTTTTCTTCTCTTTTGAGTACCGATCACAGTCAACTGTATACCGTGTGGGAAACATAGTTGCTGGTAACAAGGTACAGGTTTATCAACTTTTACCATGACACTTGCACCATCAGTTGTCATGTCGTTAATATTGGTTTGAAAATCAGTATCAAAACTCGTCAAGCGTTTTTGGTAAATCCGATTCCCCAGTACATGAACCGCGTATTCGAATCAGACCAGAATTAAAATAGGTATCTTTGTGATAAATATTCACGTTCAAATATTGGTGATTTTTTTGGGAAGTCGACTCATCGCAACTCAGCAAAAATCTTGATTGATCGTGATTGTTTCTTGAGATGTGTAAATTCAATAATCATATCACGGCTATAACGATATTTGAAAAATGTATGGCCGCATATCTGATCGTATTAGGAGAATTTGGAAGTTGAAACCCACTCTTTAAATACAAATATCTTAAATCTGAAGACTTATAAAATGAATTGAGGCTGAAACCATCCTTGCTAATAATTTTTTTCCATTGAATTTTCCTTTATGAAGCAGTTCTTCCTCAATAACATACATTTTTGAAGTGGATGTTTTGGAAACTAAATCTGTATTTCGACGTAATTGACCTATTTCTATGTAGTGCTTTTTTTCAAATACGTTTGGCTATTGTTTAAAATACTCCGGTACCACAAGCTTTCCAACGTTCTTTATTCAACTGTAATAATATATAATAATATAATATAAATAATATTAAATATAATTCTTTCTATCATATATTATCATATATAATTTATAATATAAATCTATTCCTTCTTTCTGTTCGAGAAAATTACTCTCCCCCTCTTGACATTGACACCAATCTTGATACTGACACTCCCCATTGTTTATCCGTTATACCAGGTTGCTTCACTGCCCCCTCCTTAAGAACATTTCATCCCGAAATCCATCCTGGTCCTCTTCTCTATGTCGATATCGGCAACCTTCGCCTTTCCTGCAGCCCGACGTCCCATAGAAGAAACAGTCCACTGTCTTCTCTCTTCTGGCCATTCGCCTTGGGTGGAAACAGCAGACCAAAATGGTGATCCCGGTGAATTTGAATATCTCCTCCAACATATTCCGCACCAGCCTCCAATCTAGATGGTCCAACCCGCAAGCCAATTTCGGTATTGCTAACTTGCTGATGTTCTAGTTCAGAAGCTTTTCTCTCAGGTCGCATAAAGTATCCCAGACGGAGCGATATGACGGCTTCTCATGACTGGCTATCTTGTTCACTCACCAGATAAAAGATTTTTCTGTTGATGCCTTGCTGGTTGGTTGTTATCTGCAAAGCATCACCAACATGCGGATTCTGCCTCCTAAGATTGGATACCTTCCGAACTTCTTCTTAAATATGACTGCGATTCCCCGGGACATCTGCAGATCTTCGGCTACACAGTGGGTCAATGCGTATTCCTCTGAGACCGTAAACAGGTCCTGTTGTACTTCTATATTGACGCCATATCGACTCTTCCGATCAGTGGAATATCTGTCCATAAATTCTTCAAAGGTGAGCTGAGCGGGAAGGTCCATGCGATGTACCCTGCCTTCTCCATTACCATCGTCTCAATCACCGGTAAAAGGCATCATTCGGTTGAAATGGATGATTATTGGTTTCCCTCGCGGTAGTCTTTGTATGCGAAACACCACGTCATTGATCCTATGGAGAACTTCATAGGGTCCCTCCTAGGATGTCTGGAATTTCGAAGATAATCCACGACGACGCCGAGGATTGTAGAGCCACGCCAAGTCGCCAACCTGATATCCCCCTTTCTCAGCTCGCACATCGTAGGCGTCCTTCATTCGATCACTGGCAGCGTGGATACTTTGGCGAACCCTGTGATGGATGGCATCCATTTTCCTTCGGAGGTTACAGGCATAGTCTTCACCGACTGTGTCTTCTCCAGGTGGATAACCAAACTTCAGGTCGCAGGGCAGTCGAAGTTCTCTGCCCATAATGACGCTCGCTGGGGTCTGTCCTGTGCTCTCGTGTACGGATAAACGGTAGGCCAAAAGGAACAAATGGAAGAACTGGTTCCAGTGTCGTTGATGGTCGGACACTACTTTCGACAGGTATCTATTTATTGTCCGATTCAGCCGTTCCACCATTCCATCTGACTGCGGATGTAATGCGGTAGTTCGGGTCTTATGAATGCCCAGTAGTTGACAGACTTTCAGAAAAAGGGCGGACTCAAAGTTTCTCCCCTGATCGGAATGCAACTCCAGGGGTACTCCAAAGCGACAAATCCATTCAAACTTTGACACATAGCATAGAACTTTTCCTACCGCTACTCCCCGTCCTATCTCCTTGTCGTGGCTTCTGGGCTCAAACAACATGATGCCTCCCATATCAGACTTCTTCTCCGGGCAAGCGTTCACAATGACCTCACTACGTTCTGATATTACGCAGTTCTCGCTCAGAATCACACGAACGCCATCTTCCTCGGACCTACGGTGTAGCACGACTTCTCCATCAATCGTCACTGTTCCCCGCTTGAAGTTTAATTTGAGACCCTTGGCATTTATGATGTCCATGCTAAATATGACTTCATCCTCTATATCGGCTACCAAAAATACATGACGAAATGAACTGCTCCCAAGGCGAAACGTGATGTTGATTTCGCGGTGCACGGTAGCTGGAGACCCAGTTGCAGTGCGCAGCTTCCATGTAGTGGCCATGATTTTCTTTGAAGGCGGAACGATGTTGGTTCGGACGATGGTCTTTGTAGCACCTGTATCCCGCAGCATTGGATGTAGCTTGTCATCGATATGGCCATCTATGAACGCGCTGTTGAACCAATGTTGTATGGTAGCTATTTTTACTGTTCGATGAGGGGCATGCTGGGTACAGGTCGATGATCGCCCCTTCTCGTCGACCTGCTTTAGATTTCCGGGTCCGAAGAAGTGGATGCCTCCTTGCATTGATTTTGCACGTGCCCCAGTTTTCCGCAGTTCCAGCACCTAACTGTTTTCTTTCCTGGCTTCCGGCTTTTTTTCTTCTAGGATCTGCCGTACGACTCCTTCTATGACGTTCTCGGAGTGTTCATCACCTAATCCTCGGACACGAGCCTGGCTACGGGAGCTCTGCTTCGCCGCTTCGAATTCCAAGGCTTGGGCAAGCGCGTCTACAAGTTTCCTCGGCCGAGCCAACAATAAGGATTGTCTGACTTCAGGGTCTCGCAGTCCATCCATGAACGCCTGCATAGCCAAGCGTTCAATCACATTCTCCAGAGTAGCAGGATAAGCTAAGCGAACCAATCGAGCAATGTCAGCTTCAAATTCCTGCAGGGTCTCGCTGGACTTCTGGATGCGATTCTTTAACTGGGAATGGTAAACGTGCTCCAGATGGATCTGGCCAAATCGTAGTTCCAGTCGTTTTACTAGCTGCTGATAGCTCCTCTGCTCTTCCGCTGGAATGGTCTGCAACACATCAGTGGCTTCTCCTCGCAATGCCAAAGTCAAAGCCGTAGCCTTCTCCCTATCAGTCCATCCATTCGCTTCTGCTGCTGCCTCAAATTGAATTAGGTAATTGGACCAGGAAGTCTTGCCATCAAACTGTGGAGGTTTCATCCTCACGCTTGTCATGTGGTTCTTGCTGGGCTCATCGGACGCGTAGTTATCAGGAACGGGTAATGTGCTCTTCACTAATTTTTGCTTGACTTCCTTATTGAAATAATGCATTGCCTCCTGAATTCCCGTTCCAAATTCTATTCTCAGCTTATCCTTCAGGTCTTCTATATTTTTGTGGACTTTGCTTTCAAGGTTTTCCAGGTCTTTATTCAGCATCTCAGAATTTATCTGTAACTCATCTCGCAAACTGTCCACATTTCTTCGCATACTTTCGGTGTTCTCCTGCAATTTAGTTTCTATCTTGTTTTCGAGCCTCTCAGCATTGCGTTGAAGCCTATTTTCTATCTAGCTTTCCAGGCTTTTAATCACAGAATTCGTGTCGCACGGAACTTCGAACAGGTATTCCTCAGAATTCAAATTGTCGTTCATCAAAGCCTTCCTCAATCTCGCTTGCAGCACACTTTTCACGCCGGAGATCTCCAAATCCCGTTCTCCCAACTCTCTTTTCAAGTCCGCCAGTCTCAAGTCTTTCAAAAGCACTCTTTGTGAGGCCATATTGTCTCTTAAATTTATTTATTAATTGTCTATAAAAATTTATTAGCACCTTCTGACCACACCTGACACCAATGTAGCGATTTTCCTACCAATCGCCACCAAGGTGCAAATAAACAAATTTCTTTGTTAAAAAAAAGTAACTATTTATTTACAGTTCACACACATTTTTATTTACAGTTCAAGAAATACAAAAAAATCTGAATACACCGCCGGTCTGTCTCTTTACATTCCCTTCTTTCTTTTCGAGAAAATTACTCTCCGACTCTTGACATTGACACCCATCTTGACACTGACACTCCCCATTGTTTATCCGTTGTACCGGGTTGCTTTAATATATTTAATAATAATATAAATGATATATCAACGTTTAACTGTTGAAGTATACAATTATGGTTTAAATCTACAATTTTAGATTACACAATTTTGTATTAGAAAATCAATCTTGTTTCGATGTTTTAATATATTTCTGTACTTTAACTTTATTGTATGCATTTTTATAAATTTTTCTGTGTATCGACAATATTTCATTAAATAACGAAAAATATTATTAGTTTCTGAGCCCTTACTGTTTTACAACTTTGGAGAAGTCCAACTATTGGACGTTAGAAAAGACCTTATTATTTACCAACATTGAAGAGAAAGAAGTTTATCCTCGGCTATGTTGAGGGAAATGTTTTTAAACATATTCTAGTAGCAAAATAAAATCATTGGCCTATTATTGGTGAAATGTTGCGTAATGTGAAATCTAGATTCATTATTAAAGCAGAAAAGTTGCTAGGTCTTCTAGCATGACACACTTTAAGATGGCTTAAGTGATAATAATACCATTACAAGCAATTTCCATCACAAGTATATGTTGATTTACAGTTATCCTTGAAACAGTCCTAACTGTAGCTGCAACAAAGGTATCATGAATTTTCGCGGATATTTTTATTAGTTAAGTCTAGGTCTAGGATACGTATGTTCGTATCTCGTCACTATATACGTTACACAAAAACTGTCAAATTTGTTAAAGAACCGAAACTTAATGTAACGTTTATCAGCATTATCTGGTGCTGCACACGAAAAACCAACTAATTACAAACAAATATTGTTCTAAATTTGGACACATTTACACATGTATCTCCGTAAAAACTTTATTTCATTCAATTTAGTGTGGCTTTAGAAGAAACGCAGTATATTGAAATTGGGATATCCTTACGAATCGGAATTTTAATAGCTAGAATATTTTGCAAAACAAATATTACAGGAAAGTTTTTTTATTTAAGTTTATAGTTCGGACTCACTTAAAACATCACGCTCTGTATAGAAATATGTATTTCAAGGCTTAATTTGTATCTTATTCAATATATTGCATCTTCAATATATTACAAGTTCGGACTCACTTAAAACATCACCCTCTATATAGAAATGTGTATTTTAAGGCTTAATTTGTATCTTTTTGCTAAAAAATATGAATCTATTGAGCTATGTTGAAAAACTTTTAAATTCAAACTGCAATGTTGAAAATATGCTGGCAAAACTTTTCTATAAAATATTTTTATTGTTTATCATATTTACCGGGTACCCTATATAAACCATTCTACATTTGTTTATCATATTTACCAGGTAACCTATATGAACAATTGATAATTGAACATATGAATTGTACAATGTATTGCATATAATGAATACAAAACCTGATACACTTTCATGTGTTTCTTATAGGTTTTTCTATGCAATTAAAAAACTTGGCAAAATAAACCGTTTTTTTTTATTTATCATGTTGTGAAGTATTTTTGTATGTGACTAAGGTAATCAGTATTTTTGTGGTTCTGTTAAAGTACTAAATTCTGCGAGTTTCTGAACTATCTCATTCCAATGGAAGAACAAATGCCAAATGTCCTAGTGAGGAAGTGACAAAGGCCACAGAATCGATGAAACAGGACAAGGCCCAAGGATAGGTCAGTGTTACTGTTGAAATGCTAAAAGTTGGTGGTCACACTTTATATAAAACAATGGCAAAATTATACTCAAAATGATTCAAAGAACACAAAGAACTCAACTTTTGGAAAAATGCAGAAATTATTTTTTTTAAAGGGGCACAGGAAGATTTAAAAAACTACCGTCCTATCAGTAATATACAAAGTTTTCACCAAGATAGTATCTAAAAGAATATTAAGAAAACTGAATGGGCCACAACCAAGAAAGCAAGTCGAATTCAAAAGTGAATTCAGTAGAATGGATCACATGCAAGATGCATAACAGATCATATACACCGCCATGCCACTGTGCTTGGCTTTTATCGATTACGAAAAAACATTTTATAAAATCTCAAATTAATGTAGAATGGGGTGTACGACAAGGTGACGCAATATCGCCTGTTCTTTTCTCATCTGATCTTGAAGAGGTATTTTGTTATCTGGCTTGGCAACAGAATAAAATAAAGATCAATGGTACATACCATCTTAGATTGACAGGTAACATGTATCTTGTGCAGATGGTTTCAATGGAGAGGAATACCGTAAGGGAGGTGGCACAGTGTGTTAAATATAGCTATTATGCATTTGATGGTGTTTAAGAACAAGTGTTATATTTTACCCCTTTGCTTGAAAAGAAAAGTCTTTGATCATTATAACATACGGATTCATTTCGTTTTGCCCATTATGACATACGGAAGTAAAACCTGGACATGCATATCGCATTGAGTTTATAAACTTCGGGTAGCACAGAGGGGAATGGAAAAATGTATGATTTGCATTACAAACCACAACCTTTGCACATGATTATGGATGGATTCGATAACAAACGAAAGTATGTGATATTATTGGAAGATTAGAGGAATTGAAATAGAGGTGGGCAAGCCATATTGCAAGGCGACGGGACGACAAGTGGGCTAAGGCAATCCTGACGTGGTTATAGTTTGATAGCAGTAGATATGTTAAATACTATTATCTGCATTAACGTTTATAAATAAAAAAAAAATAATTAGCCAAAATAACTCTTCCTCAACTATTTATAAATTCATTATTTATTATGTATAAAACCCAAATAGTCGACTAATTATTACTAAACGCCCTCTTTTGCTGTATATCATAATAGCTTTATGGGAACCTACTAGATATTTATTTCGTAAAGCGCATGACATGTTTAATCTCTGTAAGCAATACAGTTCAGTAATATTGTATATTATATATTTTTGCAAAATATTTCTTCTTTTTCTGTCCAAGGAATATGCATTTATTTTCCAGGTGACGTTGGCCGATAATCCGGCCAAGGATTCTTTTTTGTTCAATTTTACTCAAAATGGCTAATGGTGAGTGCCCGGGGATCCAGATAAATGGCGCGCGTTTTATTTTATTAATGCCAAATCTGGATATTTACGTAGCAAAACCCTTTACTGGTGAAATTGCGTATTCGCTGTTAATTTTGTTTCAGTCTCCAGTTGCTCTGTATAATTAGGACCAATCTTTACGTTTAAAATTGTTATTCTGTTAAATTTTTATTTGGGTATTATAGTATATATTAATTAATTGAGGAAAGTTTAGTTAAAGGAAAAGTTCTTTTAGCTAATTAAAATGTTCTTTATAAACCTTATTCTAAATAATATATATATATATATATATATATATATATATATATATATATATATATATATATATATATATATATATATTCTTTTTCTTTTCGTATATATGTATATATTATTTTATAATATATTCATATATACATATACATAAACACAGGGTGTCCTTATAACTTAACCGGGTATAACTTAACCGCCATAGAGCAACTGGTGATAGTGGAGATCAAAATAAGAAGATTTAGTCAATAGGCGCTGAAAGTGTGCACGTTTACCTCAATACATTGGCCGTTTGTTGATTTTTTTGTAAAAGTTTGTCTCGTGTATTGATTTCATTATAGTAAACTAAATACTTCATACCATCCCACAAATAAAAGTCTAACGGATTATTGCCTGGGATACGAAGCCCAAGGAAACTCACCATGACCCCAAATACATCGATCTAAAAAACGTTGATTCAAATGACTTCGCACTGCAAGAGTAAAATGCGGTGACGCTTCATCTTACATGAACCACATGTATTGTCTTAAGTTTAGAGGTATACCGTCCAAAAGGTCTAATAAATCGTTTTCTAAAAACTGCATATATTGATCTCCATTTAGTCTTTGCGAAAACTTAAATGGGGCAATTAAAAAATTGTCGATAATGCCGCACCAAATGTTAATTGAAAACTCGTGCTGGGAATGTCGCTCTCTTGGTAGGTGGGGATTTTCCAGGGCGTAATAATCATTATTTCGCCAGTTAAAAATTCCGCGTCTTCTCTCTTTTGAACTCAAAATATTCCCTCTTTATAAGGTAAAAAATAGGAGCTAGTTAATTCCTCACAAAGTAGGTAGCCAGCGCGCTCTAGGAACTGGTTCAAGGTAGTATCCAATTCGGATTTGTCGCCTTTGAAAACCCAATTACCCCAATTTTGAACCTGATAACCATTTTTTAATAATTCCAATTATTCGAAAATTTAGTTTCACTTTCAACACCCTATATCTTTTTAATGACTAACATATTTATTGTTTAAATCCTCTTATTTTGATCTCTACTATCACCAGTTGCTCTATCGCGGATAAGTTATGGGACACCCTCTATGTTTATATATATATATATATATATATATATATATATATATATATATATATATATATATATATATATATATATATATATATATATATATATATATATATATATATATATATATATATATATATATATATATATATATATATATATATATATATATAAATTGAACCAACTCTTCTTGAAAGCTTCAAAAAAGGTCCAAAGGTTTCCAAGGATCACAAACCTAATGATTTGCTACGCATTTCGTTAGTAATATACGTTGAGGAAAGAAATAAAAAAAATATTTTAATTTAAAAAGGGTTTGTCCGCTTCGAATGAAGAGTCCAACCAAACTCAGTTGGACTCTTCACTCGAAGCGGACAAAACTTGAAAATGCTAAATGAGATTTTGGCAAAACGTCGTGACTCTTCACAGGAACAACCGATCGACACCCGTAACGATTTAGAAACATGTATATATATATATATATATATATATATATATATATATATATATATATATATATATATATATATATATATATATATATATATATATAAATAAAAAAAGTTAATGTAAAAGTAACAGAAAAATGTTAACACAAAATGTCTTTGTCTTTCACAAAAGGAAAATAACCGACCTAAATTCGGTTCCGTCCAAGGATTCTAAATACAAAAGAAATTTAAAAACAAATTAAAAAAAAATTAAAAAAAGAACACAATTTTGTGGCTTTCCCCCGTAGCCAAAAGTAGACGGCGCAAATTGGTCGAGGACCACACGCGTGGTATATTAGCTTTACATTCCATGTAACCGGCAAGAAAAGAAAGATGCTTATGTTTTAAGCACTAAGTTATCAAATTGCAGAACAAGAAAAGGAGCAGAAAATAAAATAAGGAAATTACCTGTAAAAGTGTTCAATCAACCCAACACAAAACTAAAGGCACTTGATCTTATGTTGGGAACTCGAGGTACAAATCTATTAAAATACGTAAAACTAAGCTATTCCATAATGGAGACCCTTCACCACCGATTTCAACGGGAAAAGTAACCTTTCACTTCCACTACAAGTCCAAAAGAGTTTTGTCCTCGGAAACTGCGATATAAGATTATTGTTGAGTTGGTTGAGCAGTGAACCCAAGAGAGATCGGAGGAAAAATGGAATTAATCATGTGCATTTAATTAGTTGGGACAAAATTGATACCTGCCCTGTTCTGACGTACTCCAAGGCACAACCACACTCTGCTCAGTAACACTTTAACTAGGGAAAAGGAACGGCGAACAGGAACGGAAAAGGAAAGCGCCATGATCTGACGCTACGAGGGTGATGTTAGACGTTTAAAATAATAAAATGTTATCTGCATATTCCAAATGTTGTATTACTTTGTATCCTTTACAGGTTCCCGTGAAAAAAAAGCAAAATTATCGAATTACCAATCCAAACGCTATCAAAATTAACATTTTAGGCACATATATAAGTATATTTGGCAAATATTAATTGGTTATTATTTAACGAAAAACTACAAATAAACTAATGAATATTACTAATCAGTCTTTTTGTTGTTCTGATAAATTTCTAACTTCTTCTCGCTTTAAGCAATTATCTAAATTGGAAAAGGGCCAAAAAGTAGGTTTAGGTTTTCGTAAAACCGCCTGACAAGTGGACATTGAGTTTTTACCGCTATGAGGACATCCAAAATTGAGCGCGAGTAAGAGGCTTTGGTCTTTCTAGAAGTATCTATCAACACGACGCGACGAATGACATGTTAAATTTTTTTGGGATACGAAGTCTACATGAAAATATCCGGCAACTGCACGATGCTTCTACTGCAGCTACAGGTAAGACTGCTGAAATTTAATAAATCACCAATCCAAACGCTATGATAAAAATTAACATTTTGGGCAAATATGTGTAAAAGCGTATTTGGCAAATATGAATTCCTTATTACTTAACGAATAAACTAATGAATATTTTTTTGTTTAATTAAGAATTAGCCAAAATCGATGTGACATCTCCTGAATTAACTAACTATGATGATCGCCATTACAAAGAATATTATTTGAAAATAGCGACAAACATTTTATTACGAGTGTCAATATTTAAGATTTAAAACAAAAAATGTATTCTGTATGCGAATATCACAATATGCTTTTTATTAATCGAAGAACCTTTCAAAATTCGAAAATCTAGTCCCTATATTTGCGGACCAGAATAGCCAGAAAAGTCGTTTTCACTTCGGCAAACATTTATCCCAATTTCTTAATGACTTTTACGGGTAGTGTGGTTCAAATATTTTGAGAACGTGTGGCAGCAAGAAATCAGTCCTGAAAAACAAATTTTACATCTTGTTGAAGAGGACCTTACTAGAAGTATTAGGACTGTTGCGCGACAATTTGGAGTTTCCCATTGGATTGTAGATAGAACAAAGATGTTGGCCAAAACGAAGAGAATCGAATTTTTTTATCCAATATTTTATCAACCGATGAAGATTCTTTAACAAGGAATAGGATTTGATATTTTCATAATTTCCACAACTAAGCAGATGAAAATGCACACATAGTGAAAAAACATCCAGACATGAATTTTCAGTTAATCTATGCGCTAGAATAGTGGGAGATCAGCTTATAGAGCCCTTTGCGTTATACTAAAAATTAAATGGGTAGGTATTTTTCATTTAAAAAAAGAGATACCAATTTTTAAGAAAATATGTATGTATATATATAATATAATATTCTAAATGAAGAACAAAAGGGATGTCGAAAGGGAATGAAGAGGTGTAAAGACCAACGTATTATAGATTTAATTATATTGAAACAAGATCGGAAGAAGAATCGAAATTGATCATGTTGTTATTGATTGATCATGCATATATTGATTATCAAAAGGCCTTCGACTATATACCACACTTTTGGCTAATCAAGATTCCAACAATATACAAAGTCAACCCAGCTTTAATAAACACAATTCAGGAAGTGACAAAAGATTGACACCACTATTTACTTTTTACAAAATGGAAATTCCTCCATTTTAGGGGTATTCGCTGAGTCTACTTTCAGGACGGACATGAGTCTACTTAAAAGGACGCATATCGGATACCAACTGCAAAATCAAAATGTATCTCACCTGCTCTATATGGTTGATTTAAAACTGTATGCATCATCGCCAACGAAATTGCAACAACTCATTCGGGTTGTAAAGGAATTTACAACTGATTTTAACATGCACTTTCGATTGGATAAATGTAGAACTATTAACATAAAGAGAGGATCTAAGTTAGAGATGGCAGGTTTTGTCACTGCAGAACAAGAATATATAGAGCCAATATAGGAGGGTGACGAAAATATATTTAGATATAGTACAAAACAACATCACTTTCGATTTAGAAGAGTTTAATTTCAAATTATGTGCTAATGAAAGTCTTTTAAGGTTGTTTAACTGATTATAAATTATATTATTGGCTCTAGAGTATTCACGTGGAGGAAAACTGATATATAATTGTGAGTCATCATTATAATAACAACAACCAAATTAGATGGCTTGAAACTGTTTATTTTATATGAAATAACATTCAATGGCATTATTGCTTGTAAACAACTTCGGAGAAATGTCCTCCTCGGCTACTGCTGACAAAGCGCATTCTGTCAATCCAACTTCCGACCACTTTTTCAAGCAACTGTGTGGTATGTCTGCAATGTCCTAGTTATTTTGGTTTCTAAAGCGTCAATACTTGCTGGTTTATCGGAATAGACCAAACATTTATCATAAACCTAAAGAAAATAATCTAAAGGCGTTAAATCGCATGACCTTGGTGGCCAATTAACAGGTCCGTTTCTCGAAATAATTTTCTCACCGAATTGTTCCTTCAATAAATTGAATGTTGCATTGGCTGTATGACATTTGGCGCCATCCTGTTGGAACCACATCTCCTCCAGATCAGTACCATTCAAATTTGGAAGTAAATAATCCACTTTGTCGAATAGCAAAGCCCAACTTCCTGCGAACGGCGACGAATTGATAAATTTGAATCTTTATTTGCTACACTGTCATCAACAGCTGCGATATTTTGTTCGAAACGCACACTTTTTTGTCTTGTTTTTGTTTTAATATGAAACAGCGTGAAATGCGTTCGGAATTTGTCGATAATTCGACCGGTTTTGATAATAAATTTCGATAATTTGCAAGCGTTGCTCTGATGTTCAACATTCCATGATGATTTGACATACTATTGAGATACAGACTTGACAAACTTTGGCAGCAAACTCTATCGAAATTCGGCCACACTAAGAAAATCACCCTTTATTTTTAATGGACCCTTAATTTTCTTTTCTATTTATAAGATACTTATTTTTTTCAATTCTACTTCTGCCTTAAAGTAGATTTTTCTGAAAAAAGTCAATCGAAATCCATCTACATCTTTCAAGCATATTGTAAGGCGCGTATTTTACAGTTCGGTTTTTTGACGAACTTGTTTATATTAAATTGAGCTTCATAAGATTCTTTGACAATTAACTGATTCAACGTTGTAAACTAATGTTACAACGTTGAATCAGTTAATTGTCAAAGAATCTTATTAAGAATTATGTATTAATACCTTTAAAATTTAAAAACGGAATAAAACAATTTTTTGCTTTGTTATCTATCACTTTTATTTGTAAACAAAATTTGTGTGACTATAGTTTCGTAAAACGACTTTATATTCTCACACACTACTTTAAAACTAAAGTTTTACAGCTGTTTATATATTCTATGTACTTAATTTTATACTATTATTGGGGTTCATTTTTTTTTCAATATTTTAAATAGTGGGGAATTTCGGAGATCCGTCTGATCGTTTAATAGCTGTCTAGACGGATCTTTATTATATTTATAAATTTCAATAGCTTCTAAAATGTTTAATTTTTCGCTTTTGCGAGCTGTATGTAAAATTTTCAAATTTGTAATCTCCGGAAATATATGTCCGGTATCTAGGAAATGGTTCGCAAAATTAGAGTGTTGTTTCTTTAATATGTATGCAGATTTATGTTCTTTGTATCTGGTGTGAAAATTTCTCCGGTTTGTCCAACATAGCTGCTACTGCACTCGTTGCAACTTAACATATAAACTCCAGATTTTGTATTTGCTGATGTTTTATCTTTGGCATTAAAAATTAATTTACTGGTTGACTGGGTGGTTTTAAACGCTATTTGCAAATGATGTTTCCTCAAAGAGCGAGCTATTTGTTCTAAAATTCGACCGATTTGGAAAATTTTGTTTACAAATAAAAGTGATAGCTAACAAAGTAAAAAATTGTTTTATTCTTTTTTTAAAAAATGAACTATCACAAAGTAACGGACAAATCAATCAATAATACCTTTAAAATTATTACGTGCTCGACAATATCATCTACCGACAACTACAGCTTTTTTAGTTACTCCAATAAAACCTCCGGCACATTGTTAGTGTCTTAAAAACAAATATATTCAATTTAAAAAAAAAAATCAGTATTGACACTTTTGTGTGATTTTTCTAAGAAAAAGTATTGAAACCAATTACACAAATTGTAAAGGGGAGAATGTTCCATCCCATGAGATTTATTTTTCTTTAACTAATAGTTTCTTTAAAACATAATTCATCCAAATAATTCATCCATCCAATAGAAAATTGCAAATGACGTGGCACGGTTATATTTTAACATAGCTTTATACTTGGAGAACACACATTCAATTGTACGTATCAAATCGGCATTTTTCCAATTTACTTTAACTGATAAATTATTGTACAATGTACAATGCAATAGAAAAAAAATCTGTATAAGAACGCAGAATATAATTTAGAGTTTCTCGATCAAAATATTGGGCTGCAGTTCGAATTAAAAATAAAACTTCTAAAATAAATAGAACATAATAATAAATAAGTTTGATATAGTCCCTCTTAGCTGGAACTAAACAATTTTTTCATTAACTGAAATAAATTCCACCGCTTAGAGTCGCCCGGAAATAGAAATGTGACAAAATTGAAAATTTAAAGAGATGGAAACGAAATTCTGCGACCTTAATTTGAGGGATAACATTATTTCGCAGGATATTCTATAAAGTTAGTAGCCTAATTTGCGTGAAATGGAAATATTACCTAATTTATAAGATAGGTATGAAGTAGAATTAATTTCAACCAACTGATTCTAATCTAAATGAGGACAAAAATAATAACCTAAGTGAAATGTAATGTGAAAGAGTTGTTTGGATATGCACATTGTTTCAAATTAGCTCTCAATATAATATAAAATGAGCGACATAATTTGATAGTTTTAATACATTTTCAAGGGCAATTCCCTCTAATGTACGTTATAAAGAACTTTAAAACAATTCAACATTTCGTTAAGAATACTAACGTACAATTTAACATCTTTATAATATATAACATTAAAAGGAAAAATTTGTATGAAATAATTGTTTTAAACATTCTAGAATGATTAAAATTCAGAGAGAACTTTATTATGAAAATTACATTGGTCTACAAAATTCTTTTTGTATCTTATCGTGTGACAAACACTTTTTTTGTCACACGATATATTAATAAAAACAAATTAACACGTCAGCTTTCTTTGTGACATTCAAATATATATTTTTATAAAAATTGTACGAAAACACAGTTTCATTTATACAATTATCTACTTGTACAAAATATTTATGATTTTCACAAGTACTTAGCTTCCGGTAGGTCCCTATTCAATCCCCAGCAGTAATCAGTAAACATGTCAATGTCCTGGTGGAATCTCTCGGCGTGTTCCTCACTCAGATGTATCTTCAAGGACATATTGCACACCAAAGCTTTGTATGAGATCAAAAGTTCATTAATTAAATCTTTGTAATTTTCTGCCCTGTGGTTATCCAAAAAGTTTTTTAGAGAAAGTGACTTACGCTTGCCCCACTTTTTATATTGTGATTTTTTCTATATCTACTGTCCCATTCGGAAATAAAACGGCAATGTTTTGTGTAACCAAGCTGCAGTCCAAGCAAAAAAGCAATTACTTTCTAATCTCCACAAATTTTTTAGGAGTATTTACTCTATTCAATCTTTTTATATTTTCGTAGGTTTCTTTCATATTAGAAACATGGGCTACATGTACTGAAGGAAGTAAGTTTCCGTTGTGTAGCAACAGTGCTTTCAAACTAGCTTTTGATGAGTCAATGAACAATCGCCAGTGACTTGAATCATTGAATCAAAATTTAACAGATTTATTAGTGCATTAATGTCATTATAATAGACCAAATAATCTGCTTGTGAAAAATATGGTTATAATTCATTGCCGTGATGGCGAAAATAGGAAGTTTTGTACTGGGAGAAAATAGAATGCAGGTGTTTAATTTAGATCCCAAAAGCTCAGCCTGTTTTTTAGATAAATGTAAATCACGTAGCAAATCATTTAGGTCATCTTGTGTCAATAATTGTGGTTCTTTTGAAGCACTTGATTCATAAGTTGGGCCGCACTCTGTCTCTAAGTTATTGACTTAGCAGCAGCTCTTGAGCTTCAAGTGGATTTGGAGGTATTGGCACAGGCAATTCGGTACTATGTGGGATTGATCTTTTTGCAGATGACAGGTGTGGTTACTTTATGGTGTGTTTTGACTTAGTTGTGATGCCCTTTATAGCAGTCAAACAAAAATATCAATTACTTAATCTATTGGTTCTGTCCAAATTATCAGCACAGTAAAGGGCATATGTTTAAATCCCTTAGTCCAACCCAGCAGAAATCTCACACATGTTACCCAGCAAATATGTGGGGCCCAGGATTTATCTTAATGAAACACAAGAAACCCAAAGTAACCCAAATAACGTTTCGTTACTAATGGTATGAAATTTCGACGCTGAGAGGTAAAAGGGAATTCCACACACATAATAAAAACTATCCGGTTGATTTAAACACTTTCGTGGCATATTTACTTAGCGAATA
This sequence comes from Cosmopolites sordidus, assembly GCA_031761425.1. Lineage (NCBI taxonomy): Eukaryota > Metazoa > Arthropoda > Insecta > Coleoptera > Curculionidae > Cosmopolites > Cosmopolites sordidus. The sequence goes on along the minus strand of JARFXV010000175.1, from coordinate 717,610 downwards.
TCAACAAATTTAAATTTGTTGGCAGTGAGAGCTACCTAACTTCAGAAATAACGTTATTCAAACATAACACGTATATGAGATGAAATTGAACACTGTCACAAAAAAAACTGAAGGCGACTGGAAAAAAAACTTTGTTTGTGTAATGAGAGTAAACAACTACAATCAAATATCATTATAAAATTCGTGTAACAATAACACTGTTTATAGTGTTATTAAATTATTTTTAAAATAATCAATATGGAATTTAATAGAGCGAATATGGTATCAAAAAACATAATGATAAATAGGAAAAGAAACACAGGATTTCTATAGACAGAAATCCACTAGAAGAAGTTCATTTTGGTAAAATAAACTAAGAGTGGTAAAATCGGAAGTGAAATACTAGAGATAATTAAAAAAAAATGGAGGGAACATACAACAAACTTTATAACACATTTTTAGAAACAAAGGAAATACCAAAACAGATAGAAAGGGAGATAAACGAAAAGTAATAAGAACTTCCATAAATTATTGTTTCAAATCATGGACGATGTTAAACAGAAATACAAGCAAAACTGCAGCTATAGAAATGAGAAAATCCAAAGAATCACAAGATTATACAAATTAGAAATGAGCGAGTATTAGAGCAAGGGAACATAAAATCGACAGAAACACTAATTTGGTTAGTTAGGAATGATCGATTCAAAAAGAGCCAACGAAGTGTAGGGAACGAGATTGAGGACTAAGAATAAAATCGGAAGACTACGTATAAAATGTGAAGTGAAACAAATAGCAGTTAAACGTGAAATTGAATGGTATGACTTTAGCGGACCGTTACAGGACAGGAAATCTTGGAAATGAAAATGCTAAAATGCTTAGATAAATAGTAAAAACTTACAATCATATACTTAAAAGTTTAAGGATTTCAGTTTAAGTAAATAAATATGTAATATTAAATAGCAAACAATTTAAAATCTAGCAAAACTGCTAAACATCACCTTGAATCTTAACCATATTTAAATCAAACTGCCTTTTCTGAGTATTACAGTTTCTATATTTTTAATTTCATTAAAATGTTACTTCAATTCTAGGGTAAAGGCTACAAAAAATGACTAGTTTAGACAAAACGAACAGAAATATATTATTTATAAATTTATTAGAAGAGTTTATGAGCTGCAACAAGTGTTATGCTCTTTTTTATAGTTTTATCTTACAAATTATTACACTTTTGTTTATAAAATTTATAATAACAAACATTAAATTGTAATTATTAATATTACAGCCGATCGCTTCGAATATTGACCATTACGCACTAAATACTGACCGCCTATCTATAATAATACTTTTTTTAAATCTTTAAATCTATATAAGTTTTGTAGTTATTAAACTAATCTTTATGAAATATTATATTAATCTGATTAAACAAATAGTACTTTATAAGGAGTGAAAACATGTATTAACAGTAGGATTTCATCTATTAAATACTAGGTATTTTAATAAATTCTAAAAATCACTCATACTAATCACTATCAGAATCAATTATCAATCTTTGGTATCGTTTTTTTTATAAAGGAACTTATATTTTTTAGTCAGTCGTATTAGGCTTGTTTATATTATTAATTTTCACCTCTTTTCCTTTTTTCCTTCTTCGTAATTCTTCTTCTCTTTGCTGACGCTTTTTCAGTTTTTCTTCTTCTTCAATTTTGTTTTCAGTAAAGGTTCTATTTTCTTTTTCTATAAGTGCTTTTCCTTTTTCAACATTTTTAGCTTCACGTTCGGTTTGTCGCTGTAATTTTATTTTTTTTCTCTGATTTCGAGCTCCAATTTTATTTTTTCTAGCTCTTCAAACTTATGTGATATAATTGCGTGAATTTGTTCGAACTTATTTTATTATTTTGTCGATTTCTTATTAATTTTTGGATAAGTGCTTATCGCAAATGCTTATGTAAGTGCTTATCGCAAATTTTATTAACATCAACTTCTGGACTTTTAATTGATAAGTTATTTTCAATAAATAAGCAAGGATTAATATTTATTAATATATTTAAAATTGTATGTATAACAATTGTTTCGACACACAGTGCCTTTTTCAAATACAAAATATACTGTTGTATTGGAAAAAGGCACTGCGTGTCGAAACAATTATTATACATACAATTTTAAATATAGTGGAAATTTTTGGATATTAATCTTTGCTTATTTATTTAAAATGAATTTCCATCAAGTATCGGCTACATCAGTTAAATTTAGTTATTTTCAGTTTAAACATCTGGTAAAATATCCACCGACATGTTTTCTAATACAATGTTATTTTTAATGTTATTTCCAATACTCGTATTGAAATCAGTGACTGAAACCATACTAATATTATTATCATTCTTGTCATTATTATTCGAATCATTCAATCCAGTAATTGATTCAAGTAACGAGCTGCTAATATTCGTGTTATCTTCCGTGTTTACATTATTAAGCGATTAATTAGGCATCGTAGAATGCAGATGTATTAGTTCTTGTTCATCAATCGCGTGTAAACAATCATCTAACAAAAAAGAATAATTATGATGGAAGTGAATTTGATAAATTACTCCATAAAAGTGAACTTACCAAATTCAATTTCATAATTATCTGGTACAGACATAGCTGAAGTTTCTGATAAGGTCATATTTGTTGTTTCAATTGCAAGGTGTTCTTTTAAAACATCTGAAATCACCAAGTCCTTAAAAAAAATCCAAACATTATATAATAAAATTTTAGACGATGGATTTTGTTTAGACTCATATGCGCCAATGTATTATTCTATTAAATTAGAAAGTATTTGTGTTTCAATCATCACTAACAGTTTTATATGTAAATTGTCTAATGTATTATTTTAAGTACTGAATGATAAGACATTATTCTCATGAGTTGACGACATTTCTTCAATCAGAATTTTATGTTTAATTGACATACTTTAGAATAGTCTATCACTATCAGGATTAAAAGGGTGCAGACCTTCAACTGATTTTTTAACTATTTCAGATTTTATTGCTTTCAAGAGCTGTTTTAAATAATTAAGCAAAATTAAATTTTGTAATTGCCGCAGTAGATTTTTGAGAATGATCTGCCACCACTTTCTTCCACTCAGTCTTCAGATGATAGAATATTCGAAATTCACATGGCTGTAGAATATGTGTTGAATTAGCTAGGAGACAATAAGAATATTTTTTTTTTCTATACAAAAATGATGCAGTTCCATGTTGATATGAGATTTATGCCCATCACATAATATTAGCACTGCAAATTTTGTTTTTCTTTCGACAAGATGAGGCAATTAATACATTAGCAATATATTCATAAAAATTTGCACTATTTATCCAACCAGTATCACTTCGTCCCATAGCTACTCCTTTTGGGAGCGCAGCAGCAATATCTGGAGGCATTTTTTATAAGCATAAATAACCATTGAATAAAATGATTTCTCGTTTGCAGAAAAAGCACAAAGGACACTAATAGATTGTGTTTCCATACCGATTTTATATACATTTTTCTCTGCTTTTGGACATAAAACTTTTCCAGTCTTAGGACACAAAGACATATCAAGTTCATCTAGATTTATCATGCGCTTTGGTGATTCAAAAATGTTAGTTAATTCAAGATTAACTTTAATGCGATTTTTTAAACCATTAAACCATGCTCGAATAGCATCTTCTCTCACACAAGCCCTAGCTTTTGATTGGACTTCACTCTTTTTTAAATTTATTTCTGGATATCTATTCAAAAATAGTTCCATTCATTTACATCCAGAACGATCATCAGAAAAAGGATTTTCACGTTTAGTTTCTTTTAAAACTTGTTGTATAACATCTTTAACATCATCACGGCTCATAGGAAAACCCAGTTTTTGATTTTCACTTCGTCTTCAGTTGTGAGAATCGTTGAACGACCCAGCTGACATTGTGTAGGTTGATTTTGATTTAATTTACTAATCAAAGTGCTTTTTGGTATATTGAAGTGTTGACTAGCTTTATTAATACTCAATTCTGAATTTCTAACGCTAGTGAAAGCATTTTCTAAATCGTATTTTGTATATTGATACCTATGATATTTTGCAACGAGCTTATTTTTTAACTGACTGCTAGTTTCGGTGTCATTTTGATATTCAATACTGATTAATTTAATTTACCTGCAACAAAAATAAAAAACTTGTTTTAGCTAAGAAAAATAAATAATTTTAATATTTTAATAAGACATTAATTATGTAGTTACCTTTTAAAAACTAAATACAAATTTATTTTTCTTTATTCTAAACTTTGAAGTTAACTTGTCATCGCATTAATACTCTGGTCAATCAATGGTGTTTTGGATTTAACATATGGTCTAAATAATGACTGACTTACATTTTTGTGGTACACTGGATAATTTACGATACCAATTATTGACCAGAGTATTACTTTAATTATTAACATGATTTTAGTAACAAAAATTGTTGATAATGAATCTCTTATATTTTATTAATTAATTTTATATAAATTGATCATAAATGTACTTACCAAACACAGTGAGCTTAAGTTCTACTGACCAGTTTTCATGACTTTTTGACATTTGTACACAAACTTATTTTTTTTTATTATTACAATTTTGTTTTCTGCGTATGCGCAAATTTCTATTCCAGGTATAATTAAAAATTAATAATTTCATAACGAATATAAAATTAAATAACTAGATTTTTTGATTAAGGTTTTACATTGTCTGGTCAATATATAGTTCCTTTAACTTATTTACGAAAATTCCAAGTGTAAAATTGCATTAAAAAGTTATCTAAATTATTAATTAGCTAAAGCTAATGCTTATGATTTTATTTTTATTACTAAGAAAATAGCATATTACATTAAAGCCATTTACATTGGAATCATGATTATATACCTTCAAATTTGACCAGCCCGGAAATTCAAGGTAAAATTGTTCATAAAAAAGCCATATCCAGCATTTCCGGTATGCATTTTTAAAGTTAAATCCTAGTTTTCTCACTACGATTATGCAATTTTCATTAGTTCACCATTAAACTGTCATATTGATGCCAATTAGGATATCATTTTTCTGTGATATTGAATTAAACTCAACTTTATGAAGTAATTATTTTATGCCGTACTTCCCTCATATTTTGTATATCAATAGAAAAAGTATATATAAAGTATATATATATATATATATATATATATATATATATATATATATATATATATATATATATATATATATATATATATATATATATATATTTATATATAAGAAGTACTACGTTCTCGGATAGAACCGCGTTTTTGATTTATAAAATCCCGACGTTTCGGCTTCCACTTTGAAGCCATTTTTAAGAGAATCTAGTTGATTTACTCCGAGGCCTCAATCTGCCTACTCTACAGAGTTCACAACCAGAAAAGAACGTCGACGGCACGACCTCTTTATTAATAGGTGAAGCTGTATGTGTGGCGCTCGGTTGAGGGGTGGGGGTGAGATGGGAGGTGGACGTTTGACTAGAAGGGTTTCGGATGGGCAATTTGGAAATAAGCGGTTTTCATGTATTTGGAACTCTAAGACCGTCGTCCCTCTTGTTTAAGCAGTCTGGACGTTTTTCGATCTCAATTGCTTCACGAATTATGAGGGGTTTGTGGGAATATATAGATGCGATTACTTTGGCCTTTGTCGAAATCTATTTTGTGACCCGTTTGAAGATGATGTTCTGCTAAAGTCGAGGAGAGATCAGATTTTCGGACGGCGAGAGAATGCTCGTATATGCAATTTTGAATACGTCTATTAGTTTGACCGATATATGATTGGGTGCAGCCAGAACAAAGAATCTCATAGACACCATGTGACTCTTGTGGAATATTATCCTTCACTGGTCTGAGTAAACTGGATACGTATGCTCTGAACAGCTGTCATTAGCTATCTATTAACCCTTTCGGCACTCCCCTTAGGCTATAAACCATTAGTTTTATGCTTAAGTCTTTAGGTCCTTAAGTTAAGACCTTAAGTCTCTCAAGAAGCTGTCGAATGACTTACGCAGAACACCTCCGAGAAGGCACCCGGTCTTACCTAGCCTCGAACTGGCATGACCGGGGGCAAATTCCTTGTCGGATTTTTCACTCTGTTGAAAATGCAGTACGCAAGCCTGGTCCCATGTGGTCACCCATCCATTTCGGACTCCGAGTCGCCGGATTGTAAGATATGCCAACCTCCCGGTTCAATAGAAAATGTAAAATAGTTCAATCAGATATATTAGTATCACACATTTTTAACTACTGAGCTAACTACTTCTAAATGGTTGTCCAACCAGACTGTCAGAATTTGTTAAAATGTCCTTCTTTCATTCCAATTTGAAGATGTTAATGGATGACCTCAAAGGATTCGTCTTACAAACTTTAGATATAATTATTAGTTTGCTTATTCAAAAACCTCTATATCAACGCCAAAATTCTACAAATTTGCTTTAAACACATCTATGAGATGGACCAAATGTGGTATGAAGACATGCGATGTATTGTGATTGAGTTGCCAGCATATTTAAAAAAACTCAGCACGAAATTGAGACAATTACAATTTTTTCCACGAAGTTTGGCATTGACCCACGTATATATTGTGTTTATGTATGGTTGATAAATGTTTAATTTGAAATGCATAGGTTTAGCTTTGCCTTTATGGCTGTATATGTGCTGACACGTTACTCGCACATACCGAGCCTTAACCTCTCTTTAATTTAAAGACAATGCCTGTCAAGCACCCAAATATTTTGAAATATTCCGGCGTCCCGACAGCTGAAACCGTCTTTATTTTTATGAAGCGATCTAACCTCACGACGTTATTCATCATGTCAAGAAACACGTTGAAAAACGACGCATCGGAATAAAAACCATAAAGCTCTTGTCAAGATTAAACGAGAGCTGCTCTGCCAAACTATATTTTAGGAAGTATAAAAATGCGCAGTATATCGCGCCATAATGTGAAATAGAACACGCTTTTTACGAAGTCGTGCTGGTGCGTACTCTGGATACGCCCTTTTCTTCTTATCATTTTTATTATTAATGAACGAGCTGTCAGCAGTACATGATGCTGATAATCTGGAGAAGTATTGCAATTTTTTATTAATCGAGCATCTCCATTAATATTTATCGGAGAAGAAGCAAGTCAAGAAAAAATAAATTGTTGTTTGTATTTAATTTTTTGTATCAGATAGGCATTTCGTGAAGTTCGCATACCAATATTTTTACCACCAGTTCAGAAAATACACAATATCTAAAAATATTTTCCAATATAGTATGCACATGCAATTATATTCTTTCACTTTCTTTTATCTATTTCAACATCTTAAACAATATAAACAAGATATCTATCTTTCCCACTTTGTAGAAATATGATAAGGATATATCTATTATTTATAACGAACTTTAAAATGAAATTTACAATGATCTATGTAGCGAAAGAATATTGTGTATATTAAGAGAAATATGATTGGAGTTGTTTAATATTGCTGAAGGAACTGAATTCATATTACATTATCAGTACACCATATTATTAAAACCAAGTGCAAGTAGCATATGAATTTCCAAAATACACATGCAGTTATCGTTATTATCACGATGGTGGGAAGATAAAATGATAAGAGAGAAGCTGAAAAAGATCAAAACAGCAAACGTTGTATTATAACTTGCAATTATTATAGCTACAATATAGCTGCAATTATTATAGAACCTACAAATGTGGATTTCCATTATTCGTGGAAAACCATAGAAAATTAAGAATAATTACTTCAAAAGGATATATATATATATATATATATATATATATATATATATATATATATATATATATATATATATATATATATATATATATATATATATATATATATATATATATATATCCTTTATATATATATATATATATATATATATATGCCCATATATATATGATATATATATATATATATATATATATATATATATATATATATATATATATATATATATATATATGCCCACAAGGTAGCGTAACGGAACCGTGGAGGGAAAATATTACAGAAATCCTTCACCCTTTCTCCACGTGGTGCCACCGATCGCCTTCGCCAAACAGTCAACCATGCGACGTCACGTGTCTCTCGGGACCGGTTTCTAGCCTTTCAGCCGTCATCAGCCGAGCTCTAGACGAACGCAAGGAAAGCAGTTCGGAGAGGCAATCTGGGCCAGACCAGATCAACTGGCATTTTTAATGACGGGTCGTGATCGCACACAACTCACGCCATCATACGGCGAATGCTCGTAGCAGTCAGGACCGCTCGTAACATTCTGCCTGGAACCTCGGGTATAGTACCAGGTATGCCCACAAGGTAGCGTAACGGAACCGTGGAGGGAAAATATTACAGAAATCTTTCACCCTTTCTCCACGTGGTGCCACCGATCGCCTTCGCCGAACTGTCAACCATGCGACGTCACGTGTCTCTCGGGACAGGTTTCTAGCCTTTCAGGCGTCATCAGCCGTCATCAGCGCTACCTTGTGGGCATACCTGGTACTATACCCGAGGTTCCAGGCAGAATGTTACGAGCGGTCCTGACTGCTACGAGCATTCGCCGTATGATGGCGTGAGTTGTGTGCGATCACGACCCGTCACTAAAATGGCCAGTTGATCTGGTCTGGCCCCGATTGCCTCTCCGAACTGCTTTCCTTGCGTTCGTCTAGAGCTCGGCTGATGACGGCTGAAAGGCTAGAAACCGGTCCCGAGAAACACGTGACGTCGCATGGTTGACAGTTCGGTGAAGGCGATCGGTGGCACCACGTGGAGAAAGGGTGAAAGATTTCTGTTATGTATATATATATATATATATATATATATATATATATATATATATATATATATATATATATATATATATTAACAAAATTATTTCAGTGTAGATCAGAGCATGCATTTAAGTTCTAGAAAGACCGCTTTCACCTCAGCAAAGGTTTATCCAAATTTCTCAAAAAAAGCTGCATACGGGTAGTGGTTCCAAAATTTCAAGGATGTGGGTGGTAGCGAGTAACTGGTCCTGACGTCAAACAAATTTTACACCTTGTTGAGGAGGATTCTACCAGAAGTACGCCAAGTGATGCGGGACAAGTTGGAGTTTTCCATAGAATTTTACATTAAATATTAAAAGAGCAACTACTCTATTCTTGTCATGTATAAAGGGTACAAGAAGTCCTTGTACCCGCTGATTTTCACAAAAATATTGTGGATGGTATATTGGCCAAAGCCAAAGAGATATTTTTTTTTGTTCAATATTGTATCAACCGACGAAGCTTCTCTCATTAGGAATGGGATGATGGAGACTTTTAATTTAATTTAATTAATAATTGTTAAAACGATTAATCATGTGTTTCTTAATGTGACGTGAATCATTTAAAACGTATTATAATGAAACAAAAAATACTCTTATCTATTTTAACCAAACTAAACCAATCAGCATACAACAGAATATCAAAAATGTGGTTTACAAAATTCCCTGCAAATGAGGCAAATTTTATATAAGTGAGACATTAGACCGTTAGATGTTAGAATAAAAGAACATAAAAACCTTCTTCGAAAAGGCGATTTTAATAAATCTAGAATTTATCAACAGGCATGGGATTCGGGACAAAACATTAATTGGAAAAATTCCAAAACGGTATTAAAATAATCGGTAACAAAATACAGAAGACTGAAAGAATCCGCTATAATTAATTTAAATAAAAATAACTGTATAACTATGCCTTTGGTAGATTTAAATTCAATATGATTCCCGATTCTAAAGAATACAATTAATATCATTTAAGTATATTTTTATATTTTTAAAATTTTGTTCGTTGGGCAAATTTGTTGAAAAAAAGAATCACTGAGTCTCTGGGATGATGTTTTGTTTTTACCCTGTGACTCTTTATTTACATAAGAACAGATATTTTTGATATTTTTTGAGTTTTAGATCGTGGCGAAAAACCCAAAAAAGGAAAAAAATATATGAACACGCCACAATCAATCAGATATTACTAAGAAAATTTCTAACCTGTTCTGAAAAGTTCAGACCTGTTTTACGCGGAAGTGGTTGAATTTTGGATGCATGTTTTAAGAAAACTTTTCATTGGTTAAATTTACGTTCGTAAATTTACGCATTTAAGTACTTTTTCTTACACCCTGTATAATGTGGACATACGAGCGTACATATTTTGGTTTTATTAGTAATGGTTTCTACTCCTTTAATAATGTCTAGATCAGATTTTATTGTACATTATTGTTGCATATATAGCAATAATTAGAAAAAGCAAAATGAATCTTTTGTTGTTTTGTAAATGTAATCTGTCAATTCTTCTTTTACCACCCCATTCATGTTATTAGTCCCCACTTGTACACCAAAATTTGTGAAAGCAACATTCAGTGTAACTTGCACTTATAACAAATATAAAAAATTAAAGTGATATTATCTGCCAACATTATGCAAATATGTTAATAATCATTAAAAATTTAGTTAACGGGTGATATTTTTAGAGTGTCCGAACTTTCGATAGGGGTTGCTATTGAACAATGTGAGTTTCATACTATGATTTGTATTCGGTGTAATCTGGTAAATCATCATTGAACGTTTAACATCAGAGCAACGGTTGCAAGTTATAATTATCGACAAATTCCGAATGCATTTCACGCCGCTCGAAATGAAAAACTAGGCAAAAACTGCATGTTTCGAAGTAAATATCGCTGCTGTTGCTGGCAGTATTGATGAAGATCCAAATGTATCAATTTGTCGCCGTACAGGATGCTGAGCTTTGTTATTCGGCTATGTGGAAAATTTACAAGATCAGATACATGAAGTCAAATCACAAGACTATCGTTTGTATCGTACGTTCGGCGAATGGGCTCAAAATTAATTGCATCTTGATCCAGAATTTGGAGTAAAAATAATCCGCAAATTATCCAACAATTACCGTTGTATCCAGAAAAATACAGCGTATGGTGCGGATTGTACGCTGGTGTTATCATTGGGCCATATTTCTTTAAAAACCATGCCAGAAAACCACGATAATGTTAATGGCGATCATTACAGAGCGATGATTAATGATTATTTAACTCCAAATTTGAATCACCGGTGGCATCTTTGGGCCGTATTTCTTTAAAAAATCAAGCTGGAAAGCTCATTACCGTTAATGGGGGTCATTACAGAGGGATGATCAATGATTATTTAACTCCGAATTTGAATGGTATTGATCTGGAGTAAATGTAGTTCCAACAGGATGGCTCTAAGTATCATACAGCCAATGCCAGCAATCCATTTATAGAGGGAACAATTCGGTAAGAAAATTATTTTGAGGAACGGACCTGTTAAGTGGCCACTAAGACCATGTGATTTAACGTCTTTAGTTTTTTTCTTTGAGGGAGTTTCGTTAAATCTTTGGTCTATGCCGAATAACCAGCAACTATTGGTCCCTTGGAACCCAACATAACTCTTTAGAGTCAGTTACTTGAAATAGTGATCAGAATTTGGATTGACTAAATGCGCCTTATCAGAAGTAGCCGCGACGGACATTTGTCCGAAATCGTTGTCAGACATTAATGTCATTGAATGTTATTCACATAAAATAAATAGTTTCGAGGCAACTAATTTGGTTGTTGTTTTATTTGAATTTAAAGTTCGGGCGCACTAAAAATGTCCCCCCTATATATAGGGTCATTAAATACATAGTGTTGATCTTCATCATCATTTAATGAGAGAATACGTTCAAGGAATTTGGAGCATTATCAGTCAATTGCTTCAATACCTCTCCATATATAATTTTTCCATATTTAACATTTCTACTGATAATACACCCGAATTCCAAATGCAAAATATTCGTTATCATTTTTTATTTATAATTATATATTTATACTTAATTATATTTTAGAAAAAGTACGGATCAATATCATGTCTGGACCATAATATTATACTAAAAAACAGTTTTGGAGGGTATAATTGTAGCTGGATATTAATGGCAACTTTGTTAATTTAGGCATCTACTGAATGAAAATGCGCCTCATTTCTATTTGAAAATCCGAGTTTGAAAATCCGAGTTTCCATTAATATATTTTAGAAAATTACGAAGTTGACAATCAAAAGAAGACTGTAATTCGTTTGAATATTAAATATTTTTTGTTTGTAAAGCTAAATCTGCATGTTAAATACTCTACACATTGCTTTTAGTAATACCCAACTGCTATGAATATCGCAAGGTTTTTATGTTTGGTTATTCCAAAACACTCTGTTACCATACTTATTTCATTATTGTCATTCATTTGGCCGACTATACCTGCTATACTCATTATGTAACGTAAGGAGAAGAATTCTTTCAGAATGAGTTCATATAAATCTATGATCCATCGAGCTTTCACAATTCCATTATCCGAAAACAATCGAAAAATAGAACTGCAAAAAATAAAACTAACCACATAAAATAGCGGCTTCAATGAAAAATAATTTTTTTACATAATAAATAAAAAACGAAAACAATTATTAATTCATCAGGTAGTTTTCCCAAACGTAAAACAAACAAATGATAAAAAAATACTGTTACAGATTTAGATTACATAATACGGTCCAATTTCAGAACAGATAGCTCACTCTTTGAGGAAACATAATTTGCAAATAGTGTTTAAAATCCCCCAGTTAACAAGTTTACTTTATAATGCCAAAGATAAAACACAAAAATGAAGAATAAAAAATCTGGAGTTTATATGTTAATGCAACATGTGCAGTAGCTGTTATGTAGGATAAATTTTTACACCGACATTTTTAGACCAGATTCGAAGAACACAAATCTGCGTACCTATTAAAAAAGAAAATTCTAATTTTGTGAACCATTTTATAGATACCGGATATATATTTCTCGAGATTACAAATTTAAAAATTTTACGCCAATTACAGCGCCAAAAAGCGAAAAATTGAACATTTTAGAAGTGATTGAAATTTATAACTATAATAAAGACCCGTTTTGACAATTATTAAACGATCAGAGAAATATCCGAAATTCCCCACTATTTAAAATATTGTAAAACAATTAACCCCAATAAAAGTGTAAAATTATGTACATAGGATAATACCTTAGTGTTAAAATAGTGTTTGATAATGTAGCATTGTTTTACGAAACTCTAGTCACACAAAGTTAAAAAAAATAAAGTAATATGTCGCATAGTAAAAAATTGTTCGGTCTAAAAAATAAACTATCATAAATCAATCAATAATTACATAATATTCTTCTATAGAATATTTAAAAAAAGGCTGTTGTATATATTTTATACGTTATTTGATATAAAATAAGTAGAATAATCATCCACAATTACGTTTATTTCAATTTATTCATACTTACAGAGAACCTACAGACAAAACATAAACATTTATATATACGATATATATTCGGGCATTTATTTATTGTAAATGTACATACAGCTTTATTGACATAACTGTAATGAAAAAATAAAAGTACATTTTCAATATATATTCTAAAATTGAATTTCATTGATTTTCTTTTTCAAAATTCTAAATTCAAAATAGTATGTTTTCTTATCTTTAGTTTTGTATCCCGACAGTTACATACTATAAACAACGTCAAGCCCAATTTATGAAATTGATATTTCACTAGTCTCTTATCGAGTTTATGTGGCTGATAAGAGACATCAAGCAGGGGAGCAATTTGTCCCGAGGATAAGATAAACAAGTGAGTGAACGGGGCCATTCTCAATTATTATCTTTCCTTTAATGTTACTTCGTTTCAATAGAACTGGGTTTTCCGGATATTGAGTTTCAACTATAACATTAACTAGAGCCTAGTTGGGGACATCGCTTATATCAAAAGAGATATTAGTTTTCGATAATAAACGTGACTTGAAACTCAACGAAATATATCATTAACTTTATAAATATAATTGTTGATTGCTTAAAATATGGGTAGTGTAATACTTATAGCATTATTATTCCACTACTGTTGTTATTAAAGAATAAAAAAAGGCTGTTATCTATTCTTTTGAGTAGAATTTTAGTCCTTGTAGTTTTCTTTTCAAATATTTTCAGATTCTCTTTTCACTGAGTATAAAGTTCTTATTAAGTTCTTTTAAGTATAAGGTTCTTTAAAAAGAGTATACATGGCTTGTACCTAATTAAATTTTTTTCTTCATGCATTTTTTCATTATTTCTATGTAACATCACTCCTAAGTACTTAAGATCCATTTCTCTTCCTCAAAGTGTATTTAGTGATTGGTGTTTACGCCATTTTAATTTTTCTGGTTATACTAAAATACATTGATTTAATTTTCATTATTTCGTTGCTTCTTCCATTGTAATTAATATAACTTTTAATTCTATTCTGCTTTTGCCTGCTATATCGTCTGCAAATGCAATCGTTTCTATTAGTTACATATTTATTATTCTTCTTAATAAGACTGTCAAGTTTCTTAAAATTCTAAGTGATGTGAATCAGTGCTCTTATTGTATCCATCTATTGTCTTTAATCTCGGTTTGTTTCGGTAATTTCTGGAAGTAGTTCTAAGTCATTTAACAATCCCTATCTCTTTATTTTATTAAAAACCTACATAAAATGATTAAATAAAGTGATGTGGCAGTCTATGTCATGTTTCTACCCATTTTTCCAGAATTTATTGCACTTCTGAAACGATTCCTTTTCTAAAATCTATTTTATTACAATCCACATGTGTGTGTTATGTAAGCCCAGCCTTTCATATTGGCGTTAATATTTTATAAAATATAGTCAATAGTGTGATATCTCTACAATTAGAGCATTTAAAAAGATCACCTTTTCTTTTGTAACAATATTATTATTCATATTTTCCATTGTTTGGGATTTATTCATTCTTCAATATATTCATAATGGTCATTTATATATTCGTTATAATTCTAATTCCTGTATTTAAAATAGTTCCGCCTTTAATCCATTATCCTTGTACTAGTACTACAAGTATATATTTACACACACATGCTTAAATATTATCTGCTTTATTTTTTTTTACGTTATAATCCGAGTGTCAATCAGTTCGTTTGATAAACACATTGAGCAATCAGAATTCAACACGATACGCTTTGCGCTCCGGAGACAACAAATTATGATACTCAGTTCGAAGCACCAAGAGAGTAAATTTTTGAAAATGTCAAATGAGATTTTGGCGAAAAGTCGTCAAGATTGTGAAAATTCATGAATAATTATTTATATATATATATATATATATATATATATATATATATATATATATATATATATATATATATATATATATATATATATATATATATATATATATATATATATATATACATATATATATATATATATATATAATATATATATATATATATATATATATATATATATATATATATACATATATATATATATATATATATATATATATATACATATATATATACGTATATATATATATATATATATATATATATATATATATATATATATATATATATATATATATATATATATATATGAACACTTTTGGTGGTTGCTTGACCGGGAAGGAGCCCACCTATCCCTTCAACTGGATGACATATGTTTCGTCTCTCTAGGTTCAGACTCTTCAGGGCGCCGACATATACCGTACCATCAAGAATAGGGAGTCCCTATCCACAGCCAACAACCCATGTTTTCGCCGACCTCCCGTCGGATGGCGTATATATGTAGTGGTAGATTTTCTTGGACTCTGTCCAATGAGACAGCAGTAGCTGAGTGTCATCAGACACACATGTGTGTTCCACATGGGATTGTGTTCATATATATATATATATATATATATATATATATATATATATATATATATATATATATATATATATATATATATATATACACACCAACATATATCCATACATTGTTTCCTATTAAGATGAGATCCGAATAAATTAAAGACAACCACAGATCCGCCTGATAGAGTAGTTGTATTAAATTTTCCTTTTTGCCCTAATAAATTTAAATTTGAGCAATTGGTGGGGTTAATAAAGGGATGTTTTAATTACTTTTTTTATACAAGAAATCTATCTTTTAAGATGAGATCTGTTACAACAATATACAAAGACGAGATTCTGATCTAATATATACGTTAGCTTATAAATAATATACACACAATACGAGATCCGCCAGTGTTGCGAGAGTAAATATTCGATTCCAACACCCACAGGTATTATAACTGAAATGAAACTATTTTGTTAACACAAGCATTAACGCGGCTGATTTGCTGTTCTATAATGTTTAAAGCGAATTTTTATTGAATTTTGGGATTATTATATCTAAAAAGCTGGTTTTTCATAAATATCAAATTCTAATTTAATGACATTCCTTATTATACATAGACCTAAGGAGTTAATGGTATCATATTTTTCTATTTCTGCTTTTATAATTTTCCGGAATGTGTTGTTAATGTAATTTAAGTATTTTTGTCGATCTGAGCTTGTCTTGGGTACCATTTATTAAAATATCGCTCATGCACTTAATCTAATGTTTTTTTGCACTATTAGTATTTAGAAAGCTCTCTATTTAAAAATATTATTCTTGAAGTGAAACTAATCTTTACTAACGCATAAATTAAAAAGATAAAGGATTTCATCTGTAATTATCTTACTTAATGTACTAGTTGTTAACATTTTTTTATTTAAGTTACTTTTTTCTATTAAGTTATTGTAGCTTAACTAGAACCAATATATAATTTTACGAACTATTTGAACGGGGTTTAAGACACAAACACAGTTACTAAGCAACTTATAAAAGCCAAGCCTCCTATATCAAGCTAATTTAATAGATGTTTTTGAAATATCAATTACATTAACGTATACATTAACGTATAACAATCCATATATGCTATTTGAAGTCGTAGTTTTTGAATTTGAATAAATTTTCAATAAACTGCTAGTTTATAGCGTTATATGCTATATGCTTTATTAGGGGTCTCCATGTGATTTTTGAATAGGGTATTATTCGAAGCTTACTCGTGGAAGGAATTGTTTTTCACAAAAGATTTCTAGTTCAAACTTTGTCAATTATGTGCAGCTTCTAGATGAAGCTATGATCATGAAAAATAACTTGTAATATCGTCCCTTAAAATTTCGTTTAAATTCCAGTCTATTAGAATTTATGCTCCCTAAACTTTATTCAATAGTTGATGTGATAAAAGCCGTTATTGACATGTTACCCAGCGGTTTCCCTCTTTTATTCTTAGGACTACTTTGAAGCTTCGGCTTCGTTTTAATTGGTATGAATGGAACTTAAATTTAAAGAAAACTACTAATGTCATCTATTGGAACAAAATGTATAATCTGAAAGCTGTAAATATATATAAAATGAGACTCCCGTCATTAGAATCGATCAACGGATTGTCAAGTTATAGCGCTTAAAGTGGCAATATCTTTTGTCATCTCGTCACCTAAACACGATGGAACAAAAAGCTAATATGAAATTTTGTTTTAAGTTCACTAATATTTTTATAGAAACATTTGAATTGATGAAAAAAGTTTATTGTGATGATTGTTTGTCCCCTGCACGTGTATTCGAGTGATATAAGTGATTCCGGTCGTGATGCTTCAAAAGACGACTCAAAGCCTGACCGACCACAAAACAAAAATCGCGATGAGTTGGTGGAAAAAGTGAGTGTTTGATTGTGAGGTAGATAATGGAGGAATTAAATAATAATTAAATATATGATTCACTAAATTTTGACAAAGGGTTTAAACAGACGTAAAGTTTGTGGTCGACTTGTTTCACACGTCTTAAATGAAGACAAAGAAATTGCTCGCGTTGTACATTGCAAGAATTTTATTGATATAGCCAGACGGAACGGCACATTCTTGAAATCGATTGTAACTGGGGACGAAACTTGATGCTTCAAGTATGATCGTCAAGCAAAGCTTCAAAGTGCTACGTGGAAATGCCCAGGCTCTCCGAAATCGAAAAAATTGTAGAAGTCACGTATCCAGAAGTCACGAGAGAAGACAATGTTGATCTATTTTTACACAGAGCCAAAATATAACTTGCAAATTTTATCTGGGTGTTTGTGATAGAGCTGTGTTTTTATAGAGCGTTTGTGGAAAAGAATCGTTCGAGTGAATACTAAATATCGAGATCCGGCAAGTTGATTTTTGTTGCGCGATAATGCACCTAACAGGACGGTCGCTGTTCGTGATTTTTGGCTTCAATATCCTCCATATTCGCCTGATTTATCTCCGTGTGATTATTTCCTTTTCCTAAGACTCAAACTGGTCGTAAGAGGAACGTTTATGACAATGCTACACAAGTCCAAAATGCCATGACAAAGTCATTAGGGCCATTTCCTAAAACGCCATAAAACCTTATGTTATGTTATGCAATAAAAGGCAAATAATTGAATAAAAATAAATAATTTTGGCAAAATAAGTAATTGTTTTTTTTTATTAAAAAGTTGCATTTTTTTTCGACATACTGTGTATTTACATTTCAACATTTCAACATTTATTGTTTCTTATTTATAATGGTAATATATTTGCATAACTGACAACCAGACAGGTTGTAACCACTTGTCAAGGTAAACATTGTGTCAAAAAATACTTCATAGCTTTCAAAAATTAGAATCATTTTAAACTCATTCATAAAGATATAAAAAAAAAACAATATTTCGGGTCGTTTAAAAAATTATAAATATCGTGTGTGATGTAAAAATTGCTGACAATAATACATCGGCATCAATGAATCCATTTCATGCTCTCCAGTTTATTATTTATGCGATAATATTAAATTTCAAAATTTGCTTTGATTACCAGTAACGGGTTTCCTTTATCAAATTGACTAATCTCGTCTTGTGAACATTATATGATCAGTTTTTATGTCATTAGTTATAGTGTCATATATTTTGTTATAGTGATGATATTATTTTAAATTTGTTTTAAAAATGTTTTTAATACATGCCGTCCGTTTTCTACGAAAGCGTCCTAACTGACAAAAATTTGGGACTATTTATAGATCTTATGTTTTATAACCCTATGTTTTATAATCTATGCAATATACACCACAATTTTCTTGACCTAGTTGCAAAATCAAAATTAGCTGGTTAGTTACAAATCAGTAAGATCTGTTCATGTAATATATCGGTCAATAAATTCCCGGTTTGACATATATGTTAGATGGCATCACTTACGAAAAATCCCTACCAGTGGTCGATTGTGCTAACCTTCAAATGCATATGTCAAAATTTCATAACAATCTGTATACTAGTTTCTGACTAGTGATTTAAGTGACGCCACTTTTGTTATTTTCAAAAGAATGAAAAAAAAAATCGTGTTTTGATTAATTTATTCATTTCTTTTTGATGAAGAAAAATACCGTTGAAGCAAAACAATAGCTTAATAAACCCGGACCTTGCCTCTGGAAAATCAAGCATAATTTATTGATATGCTGGACATCCAAATGAGGTGGTTAGACCATCGGAAAAATTCAGAAAATTATTTCGGAATACCGTAAATTAAAACTACAAGAGGTAGCTGATATGAAGATATTGAAGCGAAGTGCTTACACCATTTTGCATGACTTTTGGGAATGCGTAAGTTTCTGTCGAAATGGTTACCGCGATTACTCATAGCGAACCAAAAACAAGAATGTATTAAATTATTGATTGATTTGTCCGTTACTTTGTGTTAGTTCATTTTTTAAAAAAGGAAAAAAAGAATTTTTTACTTTGTTATCTGTCACTTTTATTTCTAAACAAAATCTGTGTGACTATAATTTCGTAAAACGATTTTACATTCTCAAACACTACTTTAAAATTAGGTACATAGAATAGATAAACAGCTGTAAAACATTACTTTTAAAGAGTGTTTGAGAATGTAGAGTCGTTATACTTTAAGTATAAAATTAGGTACATAGAATAGATAAACAGCTGTAAAACCTTAGTTTTAAAGTAGTGTTTGAGAATGTAAAGTCGTTTTATGAAACTTAATACTTATACTTAAAGAATAAAATTAGGTACATAAAATAGATAAACAGCTGTAAAACCTTAGTTTTAAAGTAGTGTTTGAGAATGTAAAGTCGTTTTACGAAACTATAGTCACACAAATTTTGTTTAAAAATAAAAGCGATAGATAACAAAGTAAAAAATTGTTTTATTCCTTTTTTAATAAAACAATGTATTAATCATTCTGAGCAATATTTGGAGCTGTTTAAACGAAATAAAATTTTTTTTTTCCGGTATGCGATAATGGATGAAACAAAGATCCGTAACTACACTCCGAAGTCAAATTGGCATTCAGCTGAGCGGACATCAGGCTGTGAAAAACGTCCAAAGCGACCAAAAACACAACTGTCGGTAGGCAAGGATACGTCCTCTGTATTTTGGGAGGCGCATGGGATAGAGTTCACATCGATTATATCGAGAAAGGTAAAACCAGCGAATATTACATATTGTTATTGGTGCGTTTGAAAAATGAGATCGGAAAAAAGCTCCAAATGAATAAAAAAAGTACTGTTATCTACAAAGTGATCCTCAAACCTGGAATGGAATTATGGCATACAACTGTGGAGAACCGCGAACATAGAAATACTTCAAAGATTCCAGTCCAAAACCCTGAGAATAATTACTGATGCTCCTTGGTTCGTGCGAAGCCAAGTGCGCGAGTGCGAAGTATCTATCGCGACTTGAAATGCACCCCAACTCCGTTGTTGTCAGCCTCCTGGATAATAGCCAAAAGCCGCAGAGACTGAAACGCTGTGATCCTTTAGATATAAACTATAGAATTTAAAATATAATTAAGATATTCCATTATCCTAGTTATAAAGAACCTAAGTTCCTGTATATGTTAGGCCTTTAATGTAAGCGCCATAACCTCTGATGCTTGGTAATTCTTTGCGTTGCCCTTAATGGTGTAACAGTTGTTTATTACCGTTGGGTAGATTGCAAATATATGGGAGATTAAAAAAAAAGTTAATAGACCGTGGACTTATTGACTGATGTGTTACTTGTATTTTAGTTATAACTACAAAAGATGTTTTCAAAGAGTATTTTTTTACTATGGTGAGTTCTATCTAATAATCGGCTTTACAAAAATTGTTTAGGTGCTGCATAACACCAGAGATATTTTCATTCATTTTTTTTATTATAAACTTAAAAAGATTTTGTTTTTATTTAATTTTACGAGAAACACATTTTATTACTGTTTATAGCATATACTATTTATATTATTTACAAGCACTACACAATTATAAAATAAACGAATAATAAAAATAAAATAAACAACTTTTTAAGACCAACTCTAAAACATAAATATCAGAGTACCAAAACTTCAATGTAAGCTTTGTCGCATAAGAATTTACATTGGCTGTGTTGCGCGATTGTCGGATCTCGTCTTTGTTAATAATCAGACACCTGTTTACTAACGATGTTGGCACCACCTATAATGATATACAGAAACCTCAATAGTATAAAAGATATAAAAAATGTGAAATTTGAGCTCCAACAAAAAATTCGTCAGACTGATTCGAATAGTAACTATATACACGTGAAAAATGATGAGGTCCCATTTCGGATCTCTCCTTTAAAAAACGATCTCAGTTTAAGCACGGTATTACAAAAATGGATCTCGCCTCCTACGGAACCTATATATATATATATATATATATATATATATATATATATATATATATATATATATATATATACATATATACATACATAGTCGCAACGTTCGTGACTCAGAAAGTCACGGACCTCGCGACAGTATGCACGAAGATGTCAAATGAGATTTTGGCGAAACGTCTGCAAGTTCCCGTTTACATTTTGTACCTCTACGGGGAGGGAACTTCACGACAGTAAGCACCGAAGAAGCCAATTGGGATTTTGGGGGAAACGTCTGCAAGCTCCCGATATGGAGTAATTCGTCAACCGGCAAGCGACAATACACTCGCTGAAAAACACAAATACATCTTTTTCCATCCGTGAAACAGTACACATACACACACACACACACACACACACACACACACACACACATACACACGCGCACACACGCACACGCGCACACCCGCCCACACACACACGCACACACGCACATATGCACACACGCACATATGCACACACGCCCACACGCACACACGCCCACACGCGCACGACCGCATACGGGCACATGCGCATACGCGCACATCCACACACACACACACACACACGCACATCCACATCCATACACTCACACACACACACAAACACACACACAGACACACACCCACGCACACACACACACAAACACACACGCAAACACAAACACACATATACACACAGACACACACACACGCTCGGACACACAAAGACACAGACACACACACAAACACACAGACACACACACAAACACACACACGCACACGCACACGCACACGCACACGCACACGCACACGCACACGCACACGCACACGCACACGCACACGCACACGCACACACACACGTAACGTACCTACTGGTGTATGACCAACGTAGAAAACCTCTCAGAATACATATGTGTGTATTGTTTTTATCTAGTAATGGAAACAAGAGTTCTGTTATACAGCATCACATTTCTTCGAATAATTTACTGATTAAATATAACACCCTATTAAATCTTTCCCAAATGCAAATGAGATTCTACAACACTTTATTGCATGCGCAACGGCGAAATGCTGCATACCGTCTCGTAGCACAAACTAGCTAAGGTCAGCTAATGCTTCACTTTGTGTAAACTTTTTACGTAGCTTGAGCGCTTAATGTTATGCTTCTGCAATACTGAAAAGTTACCCTTTTAAAATTCGAAACAAAAAATAGAAAACGACCTCCTGAAGCTATTTAGTATTTCTTAATTACCCTTGTTTGCCTTTCCTCCTTAAATTCCTTTGTTTGGGAAAGTTATTGAATGCAAATTCAAAATTGTGTAGAGATATTTTCTAACTACATTAATTTTATCAAATTTAATTACGGTTATTATAATATCGTATTCATACATTCAGTTCGACTGTTATTCAGTTCAGTCGACAAAGTTATCATGTGAATTTCCACAGGTTTCGAGGTCAGTTTTGTACACCGTTAAATAATGTCTGAACGATTGTGGCGTGTTCATATATTTGTTTTTCCTTTTTTTTTTGTGTTTTTTGTCGCGATCTAAAACTCAAAAAATATCAGAAATATCTGTTCTTATGTAAATAAAGAATCGCCGGGTAAAAACAGAACACCAAACGGAGACAAATTTCTCAGTGATCCTCTTCTGTAATAAATTTACCTAACGAACAAAATTTTAGAAATATAAAAATGTTCTAAAATAAATACAAACTTTTGAACGTTAACGTTTTTGGAGGTCTTCTCCCCCCCTTCTCAAAACGAATCTAAAAAATAAATTATATTAATTTCTATATATATAATGCAAAGATAGGAAGTAAATACATTTTTTGTGTATGTCAGTGGTACTTATACCGACAATAATAGTTTTTAATGACAGTGACATACTATCAAAATAAAATATATAGTTTAGGTTTACTGTGTGATTGTTTAGTACACTGATTGTGTATTGATATACTTAAATGTTTTTAATTGTATTCTTTAGAATCGGAAACCACATTTAATTTAAATCTACCAAAGGCATAGCAATACAGTTATTTTTATTTAAATTAATTATAGCGGTTTTTTTAATCTTCTCTATTTTGTTACCGATTCTTTTAATACCGTTTTGGAATTATTCCGATTGATTTTATGACCTGATTCCCATGTGTGTTGACAAAGTCGACATTTATTAAAATCGCCCTTTCTAAGAAGGTTTTTATGTTCTTTTATTCTAACATCTAACGGTCTAAACGTCTCACCTATATAAAATTTGTCACATTAGCAGGGAATTTTGTAAACCACATTTTTGCTATTCTGTTGTGTGTTGTTTGGCTTGGTTTTTGTTAATATAAATCTAAGAGTATTTTTTGTTTTAAATATCGTTCTTATGTTGTATTATTTACTATTTTAATTCCTACTATTTTAATTGTTGGATTTCCTACTATTTTAATTGTTGGATTTCCTACTATTTTAATTGTGTCAGAAATACCACGGATTTAAAGAATTGTGAGGTTAATTTTTTGAGAGTTGTTATTATTGTTATTAATAACTTGTTTGTTTTGTCTGGTATTAAACGTTTTAAACGATTTATCTATGAATTTTTTTTGGGTAATTGTTTTTTATTAAAATGTCTTTAATGTGATTTGTTTCTTTTTGTTGTGTATCAATGTCGGTACAAACAAGTTTTACCCTGTCATATAAACTTTTAATTACTCTTATTTTGACTGATTTTGAGTGACTGGAAAATAATTTGAGAAACCTATCTATGTTTGTCGGTTTTCTGTAAACTGTAGTTTCTAATGTGTTGTTTTGTTTTAATATTAAAATATCGAGGAATGACAATTTATTCTCCCTTTCCATCTCTAAAGTAAACTTAATTGTAGGGTCTCGAGAATTTATATCTTATAAAAAATATTTAGATCATCAATGCTATGTTGCCATATAGCAAAAATATCATCAACATATCTAAGCCATATTATTGGCTTTTTAAGTGATCAAAGGAGAAAGAGAAGAACCCATTGCCATTCCGAAATTTTGTTGATAATAATCATTTTCTAATTGAAAATATGTGGTTTTTAAGCACAGAGATAATAATTCCAAAATTGTATTTATGTTTAGTTTAGTGCGGTCTTTTAATGTTGTGTCATGTTCTAATCTATTTCTAATTATTAAAAGTGATTTGTCAACTGGTACATTAGTAAATAAACTCACCACGTCAAAACTAACCATTCAATTTTGGTTTGTAATTTTAATGTTCGAAATTTTATCTAAAAAATCTTAAGTATTTTTAATATATCAATTTGTTCTACCCGAAAGTGGTTTTAAAATGTTTAATAAAAATGTTGTTAGTTTGTAATATGGGGAATCTATTTTACTAACTATAGGGTGAAGTGGTATAATAGTTTTGTGTATTTTTGCTAGACCGAAACGTTAACGTTCAAAAGTTTGTATTTATGTTAGAACATTTTTATATTTTTAAAGTTTTGTTCATAAGGCAAATTTTTTACAGAAAAAAAATCACTGAGAAATTTGTCTCGTTTTGGTTTTTTCTGTTTTACCCAGTGATTCTCTACATACATAAGAACAGATATTTTTGATATTTTTTGAGTTTTATATGGTGGCGAAAAACCCAAAAAGAGGAAAAAAATATTTGTACACCATTGTTTCGGAGAAACTAAATTATCGAAAATTACCTTCTCGGTCCATTCATTACCTTTTCGGAGTATCCACTAATTATTTAGGTTTATGTAAAATATTTTTCTTTATTATAACAGCATATATATTAATAAAATATTTCTATATTTTTTTGTTAAAATGGCAATGTGTTATCATCAATTTTAATTATTTATTACTAAATTCTGTTACAGGTAACGAGATTTTTACATTTTCCACAAACGCCCAATATTAACATTGTTAGACTGGTAAGTGTTTCATTAATTTTATTAATTAACTAACATGCGAATTGAAAAGTTATTTGCCTGCAACTTTGTCTATTCTATAGATGTATTTGATGAATTCTGTTATAAAACTAAAGATTCTGAATATATATATATATATATATATATATATATATATATATATATATATATATATATATATATATATATATATATACATATATTATAAGGTCAATTACTAGGGTTTCGGGTAGAACCTAATATTATATATGTATATATCCCATATAAACTTACTTACTCTTCCTGGATGGTAAGTTGACCCGAAGGCCCTGACTTGTATTCTCTGGTTTTTTTCGGATGTCGCGACAATGTCGTTGATGCGGAGGGTTTATTTGCTGTTCTTGAGGCAAGATTGTGATGACCGACGTGAGTAGTCACTCTGGTGCAACGGCCGGCAATGAAGCTGCCGTGGCTCTGATTAGCGGATTGTCCGAAAGGGACGCCGTCGCTAGGAATTTGTCCAGTAGTCTGGACAGGAATGTCTGAAGCTCTGGAATATCTGTCTCCCGGTGGATTTGCGCATTCCTAACAAACCAGGGAGCATTTACTATTGTGCGAAGCGCACGTGATTGAAAAGACTGAAGTCTTTTAATCGATGAAGTTGGGAGCAACGGGTACCAGGCCGGATGTCCGTAAATAAGGACTGATCTGACCATGGACTTATACAGGGTTAGTTGGTTGTCAAGCGTGAGCTTACTCTTCCGATTGATTAAGGGGTACAGCATACGGAGCATTCCGTATGCTTTCCCGGTGGCTTTCTTGAGGTGTGAACACCACGTAAGGGCCTTGTCGAACTCAAGTCCCAGATAGTGAGCCGTTTTAGCCCACTTGATCGGGACTCCATGAATAAGAATATTCTGGCGGATTATCGGCTGTCTTCGAGTGAAAAAGACAGCCTGGGTTTTGCTGCGATTGATTGCTAGTCGCCATTCGACTAGCCATCTCGAGGCTTTCAACGTCTGCTTTTGCAACTTGGATGTAATCACCCAGGGCGCGTGGGCCGACGTAAAGAAAGCCGTATCATCAGCATAAAATGCAGTTTACACGTGCGGAATCTTTGGAAAGTCCGCCATGTAGACATTGAAGATTACGGGGGCAAGAGGGGAACCTTGCGGTACTCCCACTTCGATTCGCTTGAAGTGGGTCCAGTCAGAAATGATGCCAACAGCTTGACTAGGTCGGTTGGTATGCTGAGTCTGAGCATCTTGCCTATGATGTCAGATCCGATGATGCCAGACTCGAGGGAATGCTTGCGAGAGGTCTAGAAAGACGGCTCCCGTATGAGGCCTTCTGTCGAAACCCTGTGTGATCTCCGTCGAGAGGCGCGCCGCCAGATGGGCGCCTGCGTGCCCCCTCCGGAAACCAAACTGCTCGTCCGGCAGAATGTTCTTGTCGGTAAGAACACCGTTCTGAGCATGTAAAATAGCTCTTTCGGCGATCTTGTCAAGTGCGCTAAGCAAGCTGATCGGCCTGTAGCTACTTGGCTCCTGTGGGGTTTTTCTTTTTTTAAGGATTACGTTGATTTGGGCATGTTTCCATAGAGATGGAAAGGGCTAGAGTCTGAAAATTGCGTTGACTATGTTAGTCAACTGCGCAATTTGCTTGTTGGGTAGTCGTTTCAGCTGCATTGGAGAGATGCGGTGGCGACCAGGAACTTTTCTGACTTTTAAACCTCGGATAATATCGTGTATTATCTTCGGCGAGACAATTTGGCTGATCAAGTAGCCGGGGTTGGGAGTGCCTTGGTAAGGAAGGATTTCCTGCTTGAACTTGTCAGCTTTATTCCTCTTCTCAACTGAGGGTCGAGGAGAGGTCATCTGCTTTTGGTAGGTTACGGCAAAGAGCTCCGCCTTCTCCGCTCCAGTGACGGTGTGAGAATCACCCGTCCTCAGGGGGAGAACCGGCGCTCTCACCTTACCCACCATGAATTTGGCTGTTTTCCATAACGATCGATCAGCCGTGTCGATTGATGCCAGGAAATCATCTCACCTGTCGTCTCTAAACTCCTGAAGAGCCTGAAGAGCCCGTTTGCACGAAGCCGGAGTTCAAGGTCGCCAGTCAGGTGATAGCGTCTGTAAAGTCGGTTTTTTATACGAATTTTCTCTTTTACCTCGAACGGGATGTCCAGGGTAGTCCGAGTTGATTCTGGAGAGATTTTAGTAGCCGCTTGCGTGGTTTCTATTATGTCATGGGTTAATTTTTCGACCGCATCCTCAAGCTGCTGAACTGTTCTGCAAATGCTGCTGAGAAATGCTCCAACAGATATTAGTCTTCTTTCTCGGCGGGAAGGTATCCACCTTGGTGCCGATTGTTAGCACTACCGGGTAGTGATCCGAGGTAAGCTCATGGACAACCTGGACTTCGCATTGATTCGTTAGATTCTTTATGATAAAGAAATCTAAGAAGCTGCGGAAGCGGGATGGTTCATCTGGAACAAGGAGGTTTAGCCCGTATCTTTCCGCCAAAGATAGCAGGTCAGTTCCTCTCCTGTTTGTCAGATCCGAACCCCACGATCGATTATGGGCGTTGTAATCTCCCCCAATTATGAATGGGGCGTTGTTATTCAGGAGCCTGGCAACTTCACCTGAATCGAAGTCGTGACAAGCTCTCTGGTACCATAAGGATAGGTTGACAAGATTACCTTCCAGAGCCACATGTACATACATGACTTCCGAGGAAGCAAGACCCGTCGGAGGCAGCAGGTTATGTCTGTCTGATTCCTCTTTTGACGAGAACCATCAGACCACCCCCCGCTCCGCCGAGCCTGTCCTCCCTGTAACAGAAGAAATTCCTTACACCGAACCGTTCGCTCGGTTTAAGGAAGGTCTCCTGAATCAGAGCCACTTCATGCTATGGTCATCCAGAAACGCCGTGAGTTCCAATTTTTTCCCGTTCAGAGAATTAGAGTTCCATGTTACAACCCTCAACGAATCATTATTATTCATTGCTGGTTCGGAACACGGCTAGTGCAGCATTTAGCTGCTCTTGGACCATCGCAGCCATCTGCTGCATCATTTGCTCCATCATTACCGTGACGTTCGGTAACTGAATTCTTGAAACCTCCATCCTAGGAGTCGGGCTTAGGGGGAGCAGCCGGCGCGGAAGCCGGCGCTATATTATTATTTTGAGTCCCCCAAACGAAAGTTGGGGGTGGAATTTTTGGCGGAAGTTTGGATGGGGTAATCGATTGATTTTTCTTTCCCTCACCCTTGTTCGGGGGTCTTTGGGGACAGGCTTTGGAGTTGGCCGGGTTCGGACCTGCACAGTTGGCACATTTAGCCGGAGCTTTCTTCGGCTTTTTGCAGTCCCTTGAAGCGTGGTTGGCCGCACACTTCATGCACTTGGGTGGCACGTGGCATTTCTTTGCCGTGTGCCCGAAGACCTAGCAGTTGTAATACTGCGACGTGTCCACATTGGACTTGATGTTTTCCACCCTTATCTTTTCGCGGACCAGCTATTTGATGTTGTGAATCCCCTTTTGCTCTTTGGGAGTATCACATATACTAGTGCAAGCGGTTGCCCGCTCCTGTTCTTCTACCTCTGAAGTTTCGAGGGGGTGAATCCTAAATTGACGAGTTCTTCGCGGACCGTTTCCACGATAGTCCGAAACCGTTTCCACGATATTCCGGATTAATACGTGCAATTGCTTCGCACTCTTCCTACAGAAGGTGTGGTAAGCAATTGTTTCTTTTTCTAGGAACACCATCAGCTTGCGGTAGTCGCCAGCTGTCTTTGGCTGAATCTTCACCCCTTCTGGGCGATTCAGCGCCTTGTCCGTGACTATTTTCTCATCGGCTATGAATGTCATTACCTTCATATAATGGTTCTTAGATCGAAGTACCACGGGAGGTACTTTTTCCGTCTTTGCGACCGTCTCTTTTGGTTCCGTAGCCAACTTGACCGCAGGCACCGCTGTTGGGGCACCGCTGGGACCTGCCTCTTCGGCAGTCTTTTTCCTTGACGTCTGCTCTGGGTTCCTTTCCTCTTCAGAAGAGTGTCTGGATCGTTTTATGCGACGCCTTTTCTAGGTCGCGCATTTCTCGAAGTCTGAATCGGACGATTCTCCACCGATGGAGAGAATTTCGCCTTCGCTGACATAGTGATTCAGTTTGGGGGTAACGGTATCCATTTTAACCGAGGAAGGAGTTCCTTTTGGGGGTTTGAGAGGCGGGAAGTCGCTGTCGATCAACATACCAGTATCTAAATCGATATTTATTTCGGCCGGCGCGTTATTGCGGGCGGTCTCCTGTTCGTTCCTGTCGAATTTAGTAGCTAAATCGGCTATTTGCCTTTTCAGGTCTTTGATTAGCTCCTTGAGCTCAAAAATCGTCTTATTCAGATCGTGATTGTCGCGGAGCGACTGTTCGAGCTCCTCCTGGAGCCTTGCAATTATCTCGTCGGACCCGGAATCCGGAGCCGATAACCGTGAAGCCATGATGGTGTGCCAAAATCACCTGCACTCTTCCGGACACCTTGAATTTCTAAATAGACACCCAAAAGTGCCTAAATAGCGACTGAAAGGTCCGAAAAGTATGCCTTGTTGTGCCCCTAGACTATTCCTGCTGTAGGATTGCCGCGAAATCTTCAAAAATAGTTTGCGAAATGCGAAAAAATTATTAAAAACCGTGTAACATTAATTGTGTTAATAAAAACAATCAATATTACTGTGAAAAACCGTTGGTGACGTCACAATCACGCCACCAAACAGGCTGGTGTAGTTCAATGTAGATAACCAATGGGAGCTCTTATAAAACAGGTCTCTACTGTACGAGTGCTCTGATTGGACTGATGAAAGCTGATCCCATATAAAATGGGACTTTGCTCTTAAACACTAAGTTGAGCTGGCCAAATATCTGCCAGCCACATTTAACACGACGTTCCACCTCCTGGGCGGTATCCCCCTCCATTGAAATTCCCTGCCCAAGAAAGATATAATAGATGTCCAATATTGTTGTTAATTTTTTTAGGTATAATTAATAGAAGTCGCTTCAAGGTATAATAATTTATCCAAAAAAAATTGGAACATTATTTATCAAAAATACTACTCCCTACTTCGCTTCCGTATGGATTGGGATGGATTTTCTCTAGCGTTCAATATTGTTTGTACCTCTGCATGACCTTGGACTGCTTTTAATTGAAGACGGTAAATTCAAAGTTTTTTTATTCATTTCTTTATTAAATTTAACACTTTGTGCCTCGTTTATATCATGTAAATTATTCTCGGCCCTGTAAAGACGACGCGCCGTAATAAGCGAATTGTTGTTTTGATAATACACGCAAACACAGAAAGCACGTTGTTGTCCAGTAAAACGCTCCATGGCAACTAATTTTTCCTGAACCAAGCTTCGATATAAAGTTAACACGACTAGCGCGTTACGCGCCACGTAGAATCAAACAAGTAATTAAGTATGAACGACATTTCTGAACACCTGATGTAAAGTGGTCCACAATCTCCAAATCCCTTCTTAAAACTGAAGTTATTCTGAAACCGAAATTCCAAAGGCTTCCAATTTTCGCGGTCCCTCTTCTCTGCCATTCCGATCCAATATACTCAATGATGTCATCTGTCCACCGTACTTTCGGTCTTCTCCGTGGATATTTGTAATTAAGGTCCATATGTCCATCTGTCGTTCCTTCGCCTCGCTATATGGTCTGGCCATCTCCATTTCAGTTCCTTTTTTCTGTGTGTTTCCTGATCTGTGTGTAAGGATTTCTGTCCGGTCTTGTAAAGCCAAGCATAAATCTTTCTATTCGCCTCTCTACTACCTGAATTTTTTTAATTGTAATGTGAGTGTCCAGGTTTTACTTCCGTAAGTCACAATAGACAGGAGGCAAAGTGGGAGTTTGCTATTAAAAACTATGTTGAGCCAGCCCCATTTAAGACACCGTTACACCTCCTGGGCGCCTCCGTTGAAATTCTCTGTCCAAAATCCAAAATCCAATCCAAAGGAGTTCTTCTGAAACTAAAATTCTTATATATATATATATATATATATATATATATATATATATATATATATATATATATATATATATATATATATATTTATGCTTTTGTATTATATTTGAAATTATTTGAATTAACCATATTTTAATAATAAGAAAATATTTTTCATTTCAATTTGAACTGAAATACCCGAACTGCTGAACACTGAAATAATTTTTGTCATCATTTTAAAATTATCCTTTTTCGTGGGGAGGTTGCGAAGTTGTCACATGATTCTTGGTCGATGTAAGACATGATTCGTAATTAAAAAAATCTTTTTAACAATATTCATTCGTTTATTTGTTATTTATTCGTTAGGGAATAAAAAATTAATATTTGCCAAATGTGCTTTTACACATATGTTTAAAATGTTAATTCTTATAGGTGGTGCTTTAGTAGCTATGCAATTTTTTTTTCGCAGACACCCTTAAGTTTATGACTCATATTTTAAGGAACTTTTTTCTTTCAAATGATTTTAAAAATCGTTAATTAAATTAAAAAAAGTTATTTTCTTAAAATGTGAGGACTTTACCTACTTTATTTTTTTAATAAAATGTTGAATTTATTTTTACATATTTAAATTGAAATTTAATATTATTCTCAGAATATAATTTTACATTAATTAATATCTTCCAAAGGAAGTTGATAAAATATTTTTATCATAAAACGTACTGGCTGTTTAAAGTATCATACAACTAAACTACTGCTATTTCGTTTCAGTTAGGAATATGCTTTGATATTTTAGATATTTGTTTTGGGGCAATATATAGACTGCGGAAGCAAATAACAGTGCCAACAAAGCCTGCTTTTGCCCGAAAATTATACTAATTAGTGTACTTTAGACAGTTTTGTATTTTGTTTTTGATGATTTTGGGTATTTTAGGGTGTAATTTGCTCTAAACTGTTACGCATAAAATGTGGTAAAATATTTGACCATTTCAATATCCACAGATGATTTTCCAAATAGTCTCCCTAACATCCATCACTGTAACATATTGGTCAATAAGTCTGACAAATAAAGCACGCTTTTTTTTGCAATTTTATTCATCAATATATTCTCCTTAAAGAGCAATACAATAATTTCAACGCTTTTCTAATTGTTCTACACCTTTTTTATAGAACGATTTCTCTTTGCCTTCAAAATATCCTTCAGTTTTCGGCAATTATCTCTTATTGCAACGAAAGTTCTTTCCAGTGAGCATTTTCTAGAGGTCTGAGAATATAAAATAGTGGGTGCGGTCCATATCGGGAGAATACGGTGGATGTGGAAGCAATTCGAAGTGCAATTCATCTAATATAGCCATGTTGCCAACCATTTGTGACACCGTGCATTGTCTTGGTGAAACAAGACTTTTTTTGTCCATTTGGAGCCATTTTTTGAGATCTCGTCCTTCAAACACATTAATAAAACCATGTGATATTCGTTCGATTACACCTAGATTAATTTAGTTCTTTATAGTTATTGTTGCGGATAGGACAAGGAAACGATTAAATCTAAATTATCTGCTGAAAGAAAGAATAGAAATTTAGGTTATCTAAACTTGTTGAAAAGCAATGGATTCGAGCAATTCGAGTAGAAATCGAAACAATACCATTATATACTGGAGAATAAAACAATGTAACGCTGTAAAAATATATTGGTTATATATATTTTCTACCCATGATAAATTTGGGATCTGACCGGCCAGTTGAGTGTCACTAATAAGTTCTTCCTTATCATATACTGTATGCACTGTGGCGATATTTTGCTGAAAGATGGCATTTGGCGGAAATGGTAAAGATGACCTGATGACGGGCTTTAATACACCGTTTCGGTAACGGACTGCGTTTAAATTTCCTCTGATAGAGGTGGTCTGCTTCCCAAACATATAACCCCCAGAGTACGATGTTCTAATGTACATGTTAAATTTCACATTTTGCCCCGAAAACGTTTGACACGTGGACAAATTCTAAACTAATCACTAAGGCAAATATTCTTTCAATGTAAGTCCCATTTAGGATTAGCTGGGTACTTTACTAAGTGAATCTAAGTGAATCTAAGTGAAGCATATTGTGGTGTAATATAAGGGGAAGTCCGGACAAAGAAGATAGACACGCATTTTCATCGTAAGTAAATGTCCATTAATAGTAATTCTCAAAACAGTTCTACTTCTACCTGTTAGCTAATAAAAACCATCATGTACATGCTAGATAATTTAAAATCTATTTTTTTCATCAAGAATACTAAGATGCGGTTGGTCACGTTCTTGGATACTCCTAGAAAGATCAGAATCTCAATCTCGTGCATAACTCTGATCGTGAATCGATGTGATCGTGCTTTTATACACACCTTCGTAACGTTAGAAGCAGCAATATTCAATAGTTTGACTATTTCACTAAAACTTAAACCTGTTTACTTAGGGTTATTCACGCATTACGCAGTGAGTCAAAATAAAATCTAAATTTATTTATTTCTAAAATAAAAATTAATAAACTTAATTCATATGTTATTTAAGACCATTTAAAGTTAATTATAAAATTATTTAAAAAACAATCATCTGACTTAGGTATTTATTTGAATGAAACACGTCTGGCAACACCACATCTAACAGCTGTGTGTGTTATTGTGGTCAAGCAGTGTTTGGTTATAATACAAAAAGCGAAAAAAAAGTGTGATATTCCTAGTAATATGATTACTAAGTTAGCAAAAGCAGGAATAAGTTTAAATCATTAGCAAAAAAATTACCAAAGCAAAGGTTCTCATGGTTTAAGATTAATGTTAATCCAAAGTGTTAATAAACGTCGGTGAGTCACCGCCAGAATAAAAATTATTAACGCAACGCAGTAAAGCTGGAGGAAATGAAAGAAAATATACAATCAGTATTGATTTTTTGTTATAAAAATAAAATAATATATTATTTAATTCCTTAATTGACAAAATTGTTAATAAAATTTAAAAAAATCAATTATCTTTGCTTACAGAAAAATGAAATAATTAGAAGTGAGCAATAAGCTGTTTTCGTTCGATGTTGCCAAGCTTTCACGACCCGGATATATAATTTATTTTTTTAACATGGCTGACAGATAATTTTGACAATTTTCGATTATTTTATTTAAGTATCTCCAAACATACACATAATTCTTACATAATCTAGGAGATTCTAGGAAACTCTTGGTGGTAAACGTAACGCATCTGCTCAGATTATACGGTCGTAAGGTCAGACGTTTTTTTTAACTTGAATAGTTGAATTTGCTTATTTTATTAATGCGTAATATATTATTTTAGATTAGTTTCTAGAAGTAACTACCAGTTTTTATTCTGTGCCTCTCAGGCTGGCCGCGCCCGAACTCGTGCGTGTTTCAAGCATACTCAAGAAGCCTTTTCTTCTCCTCTGTTAGCGAATCTTACCCGAAATGGCGCGTAGTACCTTTAATCTAAATAACCCAAACCAGATTAACGAAATTAGGGGTTTACTGCAAAATAGTGAAGAGAGTCAAGTTGAAGATAATTCATCAACTGCGCAAGATGGTGAGGACCTATCTTCTGATGAAGAGGATTTGTCAGCTGCAAGAAAAGAATTTCATTTGGGGCGAGATAAATAAAGTAAGTGGAATAGAAGCCACCATCGAGAAAACGTTGTAGAGCTTCTCATTGCATAATGGTTCATCTTCCTGGAGTCAAAGGAAATGCGCATAATGCTAAAACTGTTCTAGAATATTGGAAAATTTTCTTCACGGATGAAATCAACAATTAAGGACAATTTTCCTAGAGAAAGGAATATCAAACTTACCAATGTGATCGAACTGAATACTTTTATTGGTTTGTTGTATTTAGGCGGTGCTTATACTTCAAATCATCAATGCCTGGAGGAACTCTCGGGGCAACAGGATGATGGCATTGAAAAATTTGGCCTCGTTATGAGTATTAAACGTTTCTAGTTTCTAGTTCGTTGCCTACGTTTTGATGACAAAACTACCCGAAACCAACGAAAAATATTGAACCGCTTTGCTGTAATTCTTGATGTTTTTGAAAAATTCCTGATGAATTGTCATCAGTTTGTTTTGTTTTAATGATGGGACGGTTCTGGTTTCTTACATCCCACGTAAAGGAAAAAATGTGATTCTTGTTTTCTTTGTTCACTCTGATAACGCCATTCATCTTACATCTGGGAAAGAAATGAAACCAGACTTGATTACTTTCTACAACTCCACTAAAAGTGGTGTAGACACAGCAGATCGAATTTGTGCTACTTACAGCGTACACCGTACGTAAAACGCTGCCCAATGGTAATTTTCTGTACCATGCTAAATGTGGGGGGTGTTAATTCTCAAGATATTAACCTTTGCAATCAAGAAGGATTTTGAAGAGGTTAGCTCATGAACTGGTGATTGAAGAGATGCAGGCAATAAGTCAGATGATGCCCGGCCTCCACACCAGAATGTAAATTCGTTTGAAAAGATTTCTCCCTGTGGATAATCGTGAGAAATCGCCCCCAGCCACCAATAAAAGTAGAAGATGCCCCAGTTGTAGTCTGGAAACGGGTAAAAAAAAGTTGTCGAACTATTCATGCAAAAACTGCAACAGTGGAGTCTGCCTGTCCCACTCGAACATGATCTGCGAAGTCCGCATTTCAGGATGCCAATTCCCACCGTCAAATCAACCTGATACTAATGATTCGGATTGTACTTGCTTCTAATAGAATCTAAGTTCTAATAGATTTTTTTTTTGTAATAATTAATTACGAATAAAAATACAACATTTGCGATCACTTTTAGTTCTTTTGGTTTTTTATAAATAATAACTGTTTTTTTTTGTATTTTTTACATGTTTCGTTTGAATACATAAGCTCAGTAATTTTGATTTTTAGCATAAAATAGTTTAGTATACATTTTATAGACGACTTTCGGAAATGAGCCTCCCTGGCACTCCTTGCCTGACCTAAGGAATTTTCGACGGCAGCCGACGGAGGGTTAAATGAGATTGCCTATTGTCTACATGTTAAATATCCCGTTTCTAAAAAATTAATTACCCAAAAACATCATATACGTCATATCTTACTGAAAAAAAAAATTAGGTAGGCAGTCGTGGGGACTGCCGACAGAAGTGAAAACTTCAAACTTTGGAATAAGTGTGTTTTTTTAAATATTTTTTATTATTTTTTAAATATTATTATTATTTCATATATATATCAAAATTCATTATATAATTAAATTCCAATACCAATATTGGAAATATTCGAAAATAAATGCTTTGTTTTTGCTATTCATTTTTCTACATAAAAATATTAGCATGTTAAATATTCACTGCGTACTGCACAGTGATTCTACAATTAAACAATTAAAATAATGATTATCTAAAACACAATTTAAACAATGCACAGTATACACAAATTAAACTTTTTACATGGTCAATTTAACTTCACTTACTGCTACTACAGCATGTCAGTGACGCCAACTGACAAGATCTTTTTGGATGGGTAAAACCCATCCAAAAAGAGCCCAACACGCACATGATACAGTCGAGTATATACAATGTATTAGTGTATATATGCGTATACATGCATACAGGCCGCTGCGCGTCGCCAGTCTGGCGCAACACATCACTAGCATGTCAGTGACGCGAACCCATAAGTTTTGTCCCTACCGAAAATCGGTAGGGAATCGGAAAAAATTGAAGTTTTCACTTCAAAAAAATATATGTATTTAATTTCGATTAATAACATATTAAAAATTCAGCTCGTTATCTTTACTTTGCTTTAATGATCGTACAACCTTAAATCCTTTTGTCACACAAAATGCACTTCCTTTTTCAAATTCGGATGACTGCCTCAAACCACGTAGTATATTAACCCGTGTCATTTTTGCACTTTTAACTGGATTTCAAAACGACCTTTTATAGCTTAATAACGAAAAATATCTTACAACATAATAGAAACAAAATGTTTTAAACTGTTTATTTAGTCACATTTTTAACAATTTCATTCATTCACATAAAGATCAACAAGTGAAATTTATCGCTTGGGGCATGTATCACGCTACCATTTTTTTTTTGGCACCATTTTTTGCCGTGATATATGAGACAGTTTGGATTTGGCTGTTATGTAGTGCAAACGTTCAATTTTTATTATGGATAAATATACGCTACAAGAACGTTGTGAACGTATTGTAATTAATGTTCAAAAAATAATTCAATTAATGCAACTCAAAGTGAATTTAGGTGAAAATATTCTAATATACTCGTTCGGCGCCTCATAAAATGGCAATTTCTAGTTTATTAAAGTAATTTCAAAAATTGGGAACAGTTGGGTATAGGCCTCGCATTAAAGATCCAAAAACAATGGAACAAGCACAAGAGAGAACAACCACAAATGATGAAAATAGTGCACGTCAGGAGCAAAGTGTGAAGGCGTCTTCAAAAACGTTGATTCGATGACGTGGTGTAGAATCATGAATTTCCCCACATAGTTTACACCGAATTTTAAGAAAGGACTTGCACATATTTCCCTGCAGACAATAACAAACGATTAGAATACTAATGTCATCATAACCCACTTCCATTAAATTGACAATTTTTGTGCAAAATTGATCTGATGGCTCCGGATTATTTTTTGTGGGGATTTTTGAAGGAAAAGTTTACATAAATAAGCTCCAAACCATACAGCAACTCAAGGACAACATCCGTGCTGAAATCGAGGCCTTAACATAAAATGGAAAATACGTTAAAACTGTTTAAAGTTGCATTGCTGTTAATTGAACAAATTACCTTGACTTATTTCATTACATTATCATTAAATTTAAAGACGAATTTTAAATGTTTTAAATATTTATAATGGTACATGCTTACAACGGCACATTTTCCATCCATTTATATTAGTTCTTTTGTTCAACATACGTTATAACGTAAGAATATGTTCAGTTTTATTTAAAGATGCATGCTAGATATTTTGAACTTTTTTCGTTACTGTATAAAAGTACTAGAAAAAAAATACTGCACTATTTTATGTTGTTACTTGACCAAAGCACATACAAGTTTTAGAAAACAAGCATCTAATTTTAAAAGTTATTCGAAACGGAAATAACTTTCGAACTCTGATTAGACTTTATCTAACTAAAAAGGGGCATTTCGAACTTCAGCAACTTGGTAAAAACTCGAAAAACAAATAATTTAACGCGCCTTCTTAAACTTCATTTCGTTGAATTAAAATATAATCCAATTCTCATTTAAGAGCTTTCGAGTCGTAAAGAAAACTTAATTAAGTAGGTAATTCCATCAGGGAGTTCCTTTAACCCGAGGAACTTTATGAAAAAACAACAAAGGGAACACGTAAATGGTTAATGAAAACTAATAAACTTAATACCTTGTTTTACATGAATAATATTTTTATTGGGGGGACTTTTCACCAAGCAAAATTGGTTTTGTGTTACCGTATTAATTAATTGGAAACCGTGTTAATAATTTTTTCAAATTTTTTATATAAAGCTGTCCTGCGATAATGTTTAAAAAATATAGTATGTATTATCATTTTATTTAAAAAAAATAGTTTAATACTAGTGTGCGGTTTCCACTTACGAACAATATTAATATTTAATAACACGAATAATACTGTTCTAAGCTATTCGGGGATTAGTTAATCCCTCTGAGCATCAGCAAATGCTCAGTTCTACACCTGAGAAGGTCGAATATACGTTATCGTTATAAATTATAAGACAGTCAATTAGCAGAGTTGGGCTTCTAGCTCCACTTGGGTATTATACTTACCGAGAATGTAACATGGTCCACAAATATATTCATCACAATTTCACATCAGACCTACTTACTTCACACCTAGGATGGAACTTGTGGTCCCTGCATAATCTCCGTAGTTGATCATAGAAATTTTTCAACATATGGCAATACGTTGATCTAACACTCTTCTCTCTTCTCTCATTTACCATATGAAAATCGTTTAAAATATTTTCATTTAACAACTGTTAAACAACGTCGATTATGCAGTGATCTGAGTCAGCACAGATGAGAGAACTTGCGAATATCCTTATCAGTTTCACAAGAATCAACTCCGTGCATCCCGTTGCTATCATTACTTATGGTTCTATTTCATTTTCGAAGGGCTCCTTGAAAAAATATGTAATCGCCACTTCTTCCAGTAAACTAATACAGTGCATCTCTGTTCTGCTACCTGTTCTTACATTATTTTCAAAGTATATATAGAGGCTTTGCTTCTACGGTTATTTTGTGAAATAAATAAATATTAAATTGTTCCAAAATTAGTTCTGCTTTTACATATGCATATTGCACCTTTCTACCATCTACCTTTATTCTAAAGAAGGTCAATTGGAAAAAAAAATGAAATACGAAATAATTTATTGCTCTAGGAATAAGTCAATCGAAAAGTTGATGACACAGAATAGGCACCAAATTACCAAATATGATAATTGTCAAGGACGACTCTTTAGACACGATGTGTTGCCAAGTTTCAGATGAGTATGCTTAGTTGCTAGTGTGGCGTGGCGATCAAGTAACGCGAACTACTTTGGACATTTTCTGAGAAATGAATAACATTCAAAGTCATTCTATTATACGGCGGTTACGGAGTTCATTTCACAATTCACAAAACCAATTAAATCATCTCCGAGCGATAATGCGTGAGCTTGCTGACATTGTAAACATCTCGATGGACTATATTCTCTATAATGTATATGATGGAATAAACATATGATGAACGAAAAACTATCCTGTTGATGAGAGCCGAGTTTATTAACAGTCGTCCAAAGACGCATTCAAATGAAAACAACAAAATAAGTCTAAACTTAATTAAAAGAGTTTCTTTGACGTTTTATAACAGTAAATGAAACGCGAATTCATTATTATATGGCAAAAATGAAGCTGCATGATAATATAGATTAGGGAAACACGTACTGAAAAATAATATTAAATTAGCTTAATGTTTTGTAGCCAATCTCCTTCAGTTAACTTTCCATGTCAAGGCTCCAACAGAAAAATTTTATGAAGTTTTTATAAAAATTTTCATTCATAGATATTTTAAAATAAGTAAAGTTATTTCAGTTAGATACGTCAGCATGTTGAACATTATTTATTAGGTCCTAAACATTATCTGCCTTATTTGACCGGCTTTGACTGTAAAATTGTAATAGAAACTTAATCGTCGACTAATCTCCCTTACTTTCTATACACGTTTGCCATTTTTTAGACTCTAGAAAAATGAAATTCGAAATGTTGC
The DNA here is from genome assembly GCA_031761425.1 of Cosmopolites sordidus. Lineage (NCBI taxonomy): Eukaryota > Metazoa > Arthropoda > Insecta > Coleoptera > Curculionidae > Cosmopolites > Cosmopolites sordidus. The sequence continues at coordinate 676,870 of JARFXV010000175.1, read as the reverse complement.
TCTTGCAGAAGAGCCTAATAAAGAATCTGCTAACCGTTTCCTGTTATTTCGAATAAATAATCTATATGAAGTGCCTGGTAGAAGACGAAACGGTGAACATCCATAAAAGCTTCGATTTTATGAATTGATTATGAGTTAGTATTCTTCTACATTGGCCCAAATATAGAACTAATCGGAATTTTTGCTTTACAACAGATCGATAAATACGAGGAAGATCGTATGCGATTTATTTGCTAAAAAAATATATTACGATTGTCGACCATGTTCCATTTTAGGCTGTTTTAGTTCGCTGTTACTTCCGGCTATTTTCAAACTGAAACTGACGAAGAACATTTTGATACTATTTTCGGACTTATGGTAAGCTTTGCCCGCAGGTTTAGAAGATATTCCCAAAAATGAGTGGTAATGTTTTAAAAATAACAAAGAGTTACCCAATAAGAGTGCTCGAACTTTAAAACCAGACCCAGTAATAATTACAAGTGATAATCTAATAATTTTAAATTTATCTTGAAAGAGCAAATTATGACATTATAGTGAACACATATTGCGTGATATATTTTCAATTACGACCTGAATGTTTCATTTAAGGTCAAAAATTGTTCGGGTATTTCTAATAGTGTATATGACAGGGCAATACTGCAAATACTACAAATATAGTGTGAAAGTAGATGAATATTCGCAAAAAAGCGAAATTAGTTGCTGCCAAAACAATCGCTATGGTTTCCAACCAAACTAAACAGATTTATTAAATGTTTATAACAAATAAATATGGATTATTTAATTTTTATATAAAATTAATTACATTAATGATGCCTTAGTTATTATTAACTAAATATCATTAAATAAATAATTGTAAACTGTACTTAAGTTAGTTAAAAAATTTTATATTTCAGAAAAAATGACGTTTGTAGGTCTTAATATATATATATATATATATATATATATATATATATATATATATATATATATATATATATATATATATATATATATATATATATATATATATATATATATATATATATATATATTTATATAAATGTGCGCCATCAGCATTGAAACTATCCATAAATAATATAGTTTATTTCGTATTAGTCCACGATTACATGACTAATATGTCGTTCTTACACAAATTTGTTAGAAATCTTACATATAATGATATAATGAAATCGGAATGTTCCAATATAAATATTCTAACAGGTCGGTTATTTTGCAATATCGGTAGAATTATTAATGATATAAGTAACTTCTTAAAAATAATATCGTAATAATATTGCAAATTACGAGGGTACCTCGGAAGGCTCTCAACATGACAGAAATGATCTTTAAGTATTTAACAATTCAAAACATTTATACCATCGAAGTTTTAATACCGTCAGTATTATGCGATTTACCCAACTCTAAAAAATAAACTGAAAATATATCAGGCGATATGTGTGAAAGAGTAATCGAAAATTGGGGATAGAAAGCATACTACCAGATGAAGCTAAGAACAACATTTGAACGATATTATTTTCTAAACATAATGCCATTATTTGTTGTTCAAAATAAACCAAAAAATACCAGGCTATCACTGGTCAATCGTTTGATGTTTTTAAAGCATTATCACTCATTTTTAAATATATTCTAAAACTGTGGGCAAAGCTTGCCATATGGCAAAATCGCATTTGAAATGTTTTTCGGTCATCCTCAGATTCAGTTTGGAAACAGCCGGAAGTAACAATGAATTAAAGTGGCCTAACATGGAGCATGGTCGATAATCATAATAATTTTTTAAGCAATTAAAATCGATACAATATTTTTTTTATCGGTTTGTTGCCTTAAAGCAAATATTTTGGTCAATGTAGAAGAATACTAACTCATAAACGATTCAAAAAATCGAAAGAATTGTGTACGTTCACCTTTTCACCTTCTATCATGCACGTTTTATAGATAATTTATTCGGAATTAAAGGAAACGGCGAGCAGATTCTTTATACGGCTCTTCTGCAAGAGGAGCATTTAGGATTTTATTTTTCTAGAGCCTGAAAGGTGGCAAACATGTATAGAAAGTAAGGGAGATTACTTCGAAGAACAAGTTTCTATTACTTTTTTCATAAATAAAGTCAAAGCAAATTAAATATAGCTGAGAATGTTGAAGACATAAGGAATAACACCCAATGAGTAAACGTATCTCTAACTTGAATAGCTTTACTTACATAAAAATATCTACGAATGAAAATTATTCTGTTGAAACCTTAACGTGGGGAGTTAACTAAAGGAGAGTACGTACAAAACACCAAGTAACTTTTTTATCATTTTTTAATACTTATTTCCCTAATCAATATTATCGTCATCAGGGGATAATTAAATTTTATTTTAAATCATTATCAGATTTTAAAGATATTGCATCTCAAATCGTATACTTAAGATTTAAATTTCTCCCGATTATGCTTGCATGTTTTTTGAAAAGTGTATCGGGAGAGTGTATTCTCCCGAGTTCTACCTCCTGGAGTTTAATTTCAACTGTATACTTATGTTTTCGTTATAATATATTTTCTATTTAATTTTTAACGTAACTGAATACATAATTAATTTTGTTATTAATACTATTGAATTTCTTATGTGCTGAAGAAATGTAACTAAAGTTATAAATCCGATAGTAATAGATCCAGAAGTTAGATCCCACTTAACAATTACATTTTCATTCATAAAATATTTATATAACATCTAATCGCCGTTAAGCTCCCCATATTATTGTTCGTGGTTTTTGAAATCCCCTTTTCGAATATAAATTAGATTGAGGTCTTTTATGTGTTCGCCCTTTTTGAGTAATGGGCTATCTCTAAAAACAATATGGTCAAGAGTAAAGTTTCTAGATTAAATGCCACACATATGGAAGACCATTATTTATAGCACGGAGAAAATAAATGGGATTCTGTGCTACATCATAGAAGACTCTTTTTTTAAGCTAAAGATATATATTTGCCATTACATTTTTCACTTTTTATATTAAAAGATCTAAAGCTTTCATGTTGAATAGAGTTATTCATTTTAGATGGATTGGAAAATAAGCGTGAAACGAGGTTCGTAAGTATAAAAGTATATTAAAAATTGTTTGAAAGCGTCTAGTTCGTATTTTTCCAGTATTGGTATTATTTGTCTTCACGTTTTTATTTACCGAACTATTTTACTTCAAAGTTAATATTTCTCAGTTATATAGAATTTTTTATGCTTTTTAAATAAGTAAAATGCTTCTTAAAAAAAAAATAATTTATATTCCTAGGTCCCCTTTTACCGACTTAGTGCCAGTGTAGATGTGGGTGCTTTGTTTCTATCCTTTGACTATTTTCTTTTTCCAATCTCTTCTATTTCGTGCTAGTGATTCTGCCTAGTTTCAATTAGTTCGTCTATGCTTTATAGAGTTTTTTTCCGTTATTACTGTACATTTTACCCCTTTTTCAAATTTAAATTATCCTTTTGGGTGGCATTAGGTGACCAATCTATCTAAGAGTGTTCTCTTGAATTTTTTATTCGATGGATTTTATCCTTGTCTATTTCTCATTTAATTTTTTATTTCAGAATTTTATTCTCATTACATTTATGTTTGAAATCTTATCCATCTATTTTGTTACTGCTATTCGTCTTGGAATACCAGTTAATGTCCATATTTATGAACTTATATGTCAGTGCTAAAGTCCTATTTAATTACTTTCCTTGTCCTGTCAAACAATACTCTTCCAGAGAATTGCAGCCGGATACAGTTTAGTAATTCGCTAACTTAATGTCATCCATTGTGCAGTGTTGATCCGGATTCACACAAATCAGAAGGTGTGTGACCTATTATTTTCTCTTTTGAAACAAAATAAAAAATATATAGATCACAGCGACGGCAGCTGTTCGCCGGGAGCACCGGGAAGAAGGTCCAGGACAGAATGAAGCCACGACAAAAGTTGAGCGCCACCCGGTTACTTCATATATCGGAAAAGACCCTGGAACCGGGAAGGGGTCTATCTTGAATAAAACGGTTTACTAGAATTTTATACATATATATATATATATATATATATATATATATATATATATATATATATATATATATATATATATATATATATATATATATATATATATATATATATATATATATATATATATATATATATATATATATATATATATATATATACATATATATATATATATATATATATATATATATATATATATATATATATATATATATATATATATATATATATATATATATATTACAAAAGCATACTCAAAAAAGAACGACACAAAGCACACAAAAAAAGGAATAACTAAAACTATCAAACAAAAGACACAGGAAGGTTTAGGGAAAGTGGTTCTCCAAACCTTACCGTGAAAGAAATCAAAAATCAAATAAACAGCTCTGAATTACACTAGCTGGTCTCTATGTCCCTATACTTACAAATTAGAGGTTATTTCCTCTATTCTGACAATAGTAAAAAGATAAATATATAACGTTAGGGTAACCAAGAATGGTCAGACGGCAAATAGATACAAAATATAAGGTGATAACGTGACCATTATCAGTATAAGAAATTATGGTAAAAATGCATTTGTGAAAAATAAATGGTAACTGCAATCCTTAACGGTACATGAAAATATAATAAAAAAATGTTTATCTGGCCTTATTTCCTGATGTTGTCTATCCTTGCCTATCCGGTACTGGGTGTCCAAAAACACTGAGAACGACTGCGGGCAATCCGGTATCCCTATGCGGGGGTCCCGAAATAATTTTGATCGGACCAACCGGTTACTGTGCCATGTGGCCCCAAAAAGCTCTAAGGTTTCCACGATGGTCGGGCTCTGTAATAGGTGGTCGTTCAATGGCCTGATGTCTGTTGATCGGATTCTCTGCTGCCGGGTCGTAAAACCCTCTATAAGAATATCAGAAAAATCAACCCAAGCGTGACTTGGCCAGCAAATCTACGTACCTCGGTCGGAAGGGTAAGGCGCGAAAACGTCCGCTCACCTGGAGATTTGGAGTTAGACTGTCTTGCGTTGTCCAAACGATACCGGAGCTCTTTCAGTTAAGAATTTGTCCGAAATAAACCTACCAGTGGTGATCAACAATTTACGAATGCTACCAGTAGCGATCAAGAATTTGTGAACGCTACAGGTGTTGGGAGTCCTGGGCGGTGCCACACTCACACAGGATATCCGTTTCATCCAGGTGTAGGCCCCATTTCTGCAAATTGGTTCTGCATAGTGGTATGTGGTTCAACTGGTTAAGTGTTCTCCACACTGCATAAGATTGTTCTCTGCCTAGTGGCAGATCCTCCTTGACCTGGTGGTTCGGATGGTTTATCTGGTTGTCCCATCTTACAATATGGGCTGCAGCCGGTGTCGTGCATTCGTGCACGTCGTGCATTCGTGCATTCCAGTGCACATGTCCTTCTCGTAAAGCTCTTTCTGGATTTTAGTCGCTGCGGTGCTAGTTGATGTCCTTGCTGTAGATGTCTGGGATCTGTCTTCTGTTTTACTCTCTTTGTCTGCAGCACCCTGCTACGTATATGCAGGGCAGTGCTATGCAGGCTAATGGGTATAGGTTCATGAATAATATCAGATAACCTTATGAATTCAACAATTTCTTGAATAACGAATGCGTTTGTTTATCTGGCACTCCACGGAATGCGAAGGACCCGTATCCAGCACCATAATTCAAAAGAATTAATGCTCTTGAGGTCCTGTTTTTTAATTGTTCGTGTTTCAGCAGAATATAGTAATACTGGAAAAATTAAGGTTTTTACTATCTGTCTCTAACTCTCCAGATCTTCTGCAAATTCTGCATTGCATTTCTTGCCATTTTGCATCTTCTTCTAATCTCATGTGCACTACTGCCTTCGTCAGATATTAAAGCCTCAAGATAGACGAATTGCCTCGCTACCCTAAATTGCCCTATTTAACTGATGTTGACATGTTATTATTTTGTTATTTTAATGCGTCCAACGCTTGATAACACCCATCTAATTCTCCAGAGCTCTAGACATAACATAACAACATAAATGTTGAATAGAATTGGCAACAGGATGCATCCTTGTCTGGTTAATTTATTGACTTGATGAAACCTTAGTACTTGATGAAACGGTTATACCGCCGTGACCCAGTCGCGAAAGCCTCGGCTGTTATAAAGTGCATCGGATTATTTATACCACCACTCGAGCAGGTGAGATTGATATTTAGACTGGAATGGATGGGAAACCATATATATATATATATATATATATATATATATATATATATATATATATATATATATATATATATATATATATATATATATATATATATGGGTAAATGTATATATTAAATGTATATATATGGGTATTTATATATATAAATATGGGTAAAGAGGTCCACGTCAGTCTAAATGTCAATCTTACCCATATATATATATATATATAAATATATATATATATATATATATATATATATATATATATATATATATATATATATATATATATATATATATATATATGGTTTCCCATCCATTTCATCGCTGCAGCGTCGGCTTTCATGAAATCATTCCAGTTACCCTGGATAGGATTGTAGGGGCCATTCCAATATGTCACATGAATTGTTTCAGTGCACCATAGTCACAACTCGGAGATTACACAATTCCCCGTTTATAGAGTTACTTAACACAACGACCACATCCAGTACGGATGCTATTTAATACGGCCCCCAGTTTTCTGTTAAGTTCGATGCCCACAATATCACAGTTGTATCTCTCAATTCATTCCAGTTCTTGGTGATTTTCAATGTTTCTGCAATTTTGGTTCCAAAGATCTCTTATTTCGGTGTTGTTACCTTTACCTCTGACAAGCTATTCATCATATAGTAGTGGCGGGTTTCTTGATCGTAACTTATTTTATTGTAGGATAGGTATATCATTATGAATGGGTAGTTCCAGGTTATCTTGTATAATGCGGTATTTTTTGAGCAGGCCCTCGATTCTATGAATCGGAGGTGAGTAGACATTATCTAGGAAGGGAAGCTAGTAGGTAGCATATGGTCTGACTTGCAGTTACTATGCGCGTAATGTTATTAATTGCGCATCAGTTATGGTATGACACTTTTCAGCTATACTGAAGCACAGTATTCTGCAGCTGAGAAAAGCACAAGAAATGATTTACGCAGTCTCCATTCAAGACACTCAGGTTGTACCACACAGTTGTTGGATGATATTGTTTCGTGTTTTTATCTTGGCAGATGTATTTTTAAGTTTTTTATACGATAGAGTGCGATCGAGCGCGATTCTAAGATATTTGGTGTACTTATTATGACGGAGAGTGTTGACGTCAAATTACACCTGGAGTTCAGTCTTACCTTGTTTGTTATTAAGATGAAGCGCACATACTTCCGTCTTATTGACCCCGGGTTTTTGTCCCCATTAAAATAAGAGTAAACGACAGCTAAGTCCTCTATGAATGTTCTCTCCCTCTGACCAAGCTCTTTTGAATTTCGTTGAATTGGTATTTGGAAAGTCAGAAATATTAAAACTGAAAAGGAGACTGAGCCGTGTGTCAGGCTATTATTTAATACCCTTGTTATATTTTACTTTCATCGAAGCAAACCTGAAAATATCTGTTGCTTATTATGTTATTAATAAGAGCAGCAGTTGTTTGGCATTCAGTCACTTTCCGGAGTTTATACTTCATCCCCACCGTCCAGGCGGTATTGTATGCTGCTCTTAGATCGGCGAAGGCCACATATGTCTTAAGTTTCTCTTGGAAACAGGCCTCTATAAAAGTTGTCAGAGCTAGTTCCTGGTCGCAGTTAATATATATATATATATATATATATATATATATATATATATATATATATATATATATATATATATATATATATATATATATATATATAAGCAATTAAGCAGGAAAATGGGCGTAACATTCTGGGGATGATCTGGTGATTTACCAGGTTTTTCAGAAGAGCCACAATTTTTGTTTTCTTCAGTTCATAAGGATGTGTCCCCGTCCTAAAAATCCGTGACTCATTGGGCTATATGTTTATATACTGTATGGTATGGTGCTATATATCATCATTTAGTCATTGTCTATCCACTGTAGGATCAAGGGCTCCCCAACATGCTTCCAACACGCGCGGACCTGAGCCTTTCTCTGCCATTCGGGTCCAATACACTTGATGATGTCATCGACCCATCGTGTCCTAGGTCTTCTTCGTGGACGCTTATAATCAAGCGGTATCCATCCCAGGATTGCTTTGGTCCATCTGTTGTCATATCGCCTCGCTATATGACCTGCCCACCTCCATTTCAATTCATTCACCTTTGCAATGATGTCACATACTTTCGTTTGTTCTCTGATCCATGTGCAAGTATTTCTGTCCCGCTTTGTAATGCTAAGCATACACCTTTCCATTCCCCTCTGTGTTACCCGTAGTTTTTGAATTGATTGTGATCTGTATGTCCATGTTTCACTTCCGTATGTTAGAACAGGTATAACGCACTGATCAAAAACTTTTCTTTTCAGATAAAGTGGGAGTTTGCTCTTAAACACCCTGTTGAGCCTGCCAAACACTTAATCACACCACACTAAGCTACACTTAACGCGCCATTCCACTTCCCGGGCGGTATCACCCTCCATTGAAATCATTTGCCCAATATATATGTAGTGTTCCACCACCTTTAAGTCGCTTCTAAATTAGATAAATCGTCCTAAAATAGATATTCTTCTGTTTTCAGTAAATTTGTTGAACATAACCTGATTCTTTTCAGGTTTATTTTCAAGCCAAATGGTTCTCCCCTCTTTGCAGCTCTTATATGTATTTTTGTAGTTCATCTGGGTCTTGTAACAGGAGAACAAAATCTGCAAATCTAAGGTGGCTTAAGTATGCACCATTTATTTTTATTCCATCCTGTTCCCAATCCAAATTGCGGAATACCTCTTCAAGGCAGGCTGAGAAAAGAACAGGGGATATTGAGTCACCCTGCCGTACACCCCGTTCTATACTGATTTTAACTTCAAGATCATCTATGTGAACTGTTGCTGTAGCTTCATTATACATGGATCTAAGTAGGTTTACATAAGCTCTGTCTATCCCTTGGTTAAGCAATGCATCCATTATGACTCGCTTTGATATTGAGTCAAATGCCTTTTCATAGTCAATAAAAGCCAAGCACAGTGGCATGGTGTATTCATTGTGCCTTTCTATGGCCTGCTGGACAACCTGGATATGATCCATTGCATTGAATTCACTTCTGAACCCTGCCTGCTCTCTTGGCTGTATGTTATTCAGTGTTCTCAATATTCGTTTAGATATTATCTTGGTGAAAACCTTGTACAATACTGACAGGAGGCTTATTGGATGGTAGTTTTTCAATTCCTCCTGTGTTCCTTTTTTATGAAGGAGAATCACTTAAGTATCCTTGCATAGGTTGGGTATTTTTCGTTCCCTGAGGTATTTTGAGTACAACTTTGCCAGTTTTTTATGTAAAGTGCGACCGCCAGGTTTCAACATTTCTGGTTATAAAATGAGTTCTTAATATATAGTTCTTGTCCTTCCTCAAAATTAGCCAATCTGTTTCCTCTATTGTCCCGCTCACCACTTTCATATGGGCCAGTTGCATTTTCACTTGTTCTTCTTTTTCCAATTCTATCATTAAAGTCCCCTATCACTTGCTCAACTGGAATCTGTTCCAGAATACAGCCACTAATGCTGTTATAAATAAGTCTCTTCAAACGTTTATATAAGCAATTAAGCAGGGAAATGCGCGTAATATTCTGGGGTGATCTGGTGATTTACCAGGTTTCAGAAGAGCTACAATTTTAGTTTTCTTAAGTTCCTAAGGATGTGTCCCCATCCTAAAAATCCTTGACTCATTGAATAATGTTTGTATACTCCATATAAATATATATATTTATATATATATATATATATATATATATATATATATATATATATATATATATATATATATATATATATATATATCATCTGATAGGGGTCGCTGTCAAACGAACTGTGACTTTGCGTTCAAGTCTGTAAATCTCGGTCTAAATCAAATAGTCTGATAAATCATCATGGAACGTTTAACATCAGAGGAACGCATGCAAGTTGTCGAAATGTATTATCAAGTGTTTTTATCAGTGTTTTTATGCGCCAAACATAGAACATTTCGCCAATTTGAACTTCGTGATGTATTCGTCGAATTATCGACAAATTCCGAACTTATTTCATGCTGTTCGAAACAAAAACAAAACAAAAACAATGCGTTTCAAAAACAAATATCGTCCGTATTGCTGACAGTGTTTATGAAAATCCAAATTTAATAATTCGTCGCCGTTCACAGGAAGTTGGTGTTTGACATTCGGCTATGTGAATTATTTAGTTCCGAGTTTGAATGGTGTTGATCTGGAATAGATGTTGTTTCAACATGACGGCTCCATATGTCATATGGCCTCACAACAATCGATTTATTGAGAATATTGAAAATTGAATATATGAGAAATATTGATTGTTATCCTCTAGAGTCAGTTGAGAATCTATATACTATACATTCTTATTCACATAGTTTCAAGAGTCTCTTTGATTCCATTTTTTCATGAATTCAAAAATAAGTGAGAACTATCATAAAGTATCTTTCCAAACAGAATTTATCGCCGGTAGAAACTCATGCTAATATGAGCGATATATTAGGTGATAGTAGTTTATCAAATATTTGTAAAACTAGCCAACGGAACTCATTTTTCTGACAACAAAGATTTTATTATTTTGAATGAGTGACTGATAGAATAATATGAAGAAGTTCATTCTAAAGGTATTGAAGCAATTCATTATCGATAAATAATTTAATTAACTACTTTTGTTATTTCATCTAAAATATAAAAAAAATAAATTGTTTGAAATTTCCTTGTTTGTTTCTACACGTGTTAGAAAAGTTTTCGTACTAACAGAGAAACCACAAGGTTTTTGATATATTTTTTAACAATATTATCCAACTCATCTTGTATATCCGTGGGGGTTAAACCCCTCCACAATAAACTAATTTGTAACAGCTCGAACTTCAAATTTTACAATTTTCAGGGAATATCAAAACATGTTTGCTTTATTCGATCGCTACCAACCAGCAATTAAACGCACGTATTTAAAACTCCACAGCACGCCATCGATTCCTTGTATATACATAAAGCATAGTTATTTGGTCTTATTTGAGCCATTTCTGTGTCAAGCCGACAATTTTTCGAATGACCGTCGTATCATATTATGAACAATAATTTGTTTATTTATCTCTTTCGTTGAAAGTTTTATATATTCAATGCCTAATGAAAATTTTGTTTCCCTAGTTAAGAAACAATATTCATTATTATTAATGCAGGTAATAAAAGAAGTTTCTTATTAGTACTTAATAGATGGTACCTTCATTATAATTTATTAGATTTTTTTCTTTGTTCATTAATTCTTAGTTGAGTAAATATGTGCCAGTAGTTTATTCCAGCATATTATTTATATTCAATCGATTAAAATACTTATCATGGATTCGAAGAGTTGGTTTTACTGTTTCTGCTATCTCTTCTAATGTTCTTTTCTTATTCCTTTATCACATTATTATTAAACAAATCATTACTAGTGTGAGAAAAAAGGATTTTTATTTATCTAAAAATGTTGATTTGTAAAAGTATCACGCGATTTTGTACGCATTTGATAGAATAATTACCATGATTCTTTATACTCCATTTTTGTTTGATTTGGCATCGGTAAACTTTTTATATTCCCTTAAATAAAGGTAAGATTAAACTAATAATAATGTTCTTTCAAATAATGTGACACATGAGTTGAAAGCAAACACCAAAAAAACAGTTTTCTTTCCTCTCGGTCAATTTAAAATTGTTTAATGACATATTTTGAGGGAGCCTTTATTACCTCAACCCAGCAATTTTTAGATATACTGATATACTAGATATACTCATTTCAAAATGTACCTTCAATTTTAATGATAATCCGCTGTATGCCAGTTTGCAGTTAATTTTTGGTTTTAATTTATTAATTATTTTAAAGTTACATGCCTAGAGAATATTTATTATGTATGAGCAAAAATTACTGTGTTAAAATTTAATGCAATTTTCCAAACAAATATACTTTGTATAAAACATAATTATAAACAAACATTGAATAGTTAACAAATTTGTCTAGATCTATATCATAAGCCTAAAATATAAATAAATGCTGACAGTATTAAACTTGACCAGTCGACAGGAATTTTGCTCGCTGCGGATTAATTGGACACGGTATTGCAAATTAAATAAAACTCATAGGTCTCACCTACTAGAGCCTCCGTCCAGATTTTGATGATTTTTATTCGAATTTGCAGATATATAATGAAATTTCATTTTATTAAAGGTAAAAAAAGGTAAAGTGTTAGGGTTAAAGGCGCATCAGCAACTATGCTATTTAGCGACTGGACCTACAGCTTAACGAGGGTTCCAAACCACGGTCATCAGCTTCCGACAAACCCAGGCCAGCACCCCCGTCGGGCTATAAACTCTTGGTTATGTGCCTACCCATAAGTCTATCAGGAAACCTACCGACTGGCGAGTGACCAACGTAGAAGACTTCTCAGAAGGCATCCGGCCTTACCCAGCCTTTAACTGGCGTGACTGAGGGGTAATTCCATCCATGTTTAATGTAATAATTGTTATTTTGTTTAGCCGCCCCCAAATATTAACAAGTGTTCTCTGAGACCGGTTTTAGACCTTAAACCTTTATTAGTTGAGCTCGAGCTGAACGTTTGGAAAGCAGCTGAAGAAGTAACCATATATATCGTCATTGTGGGATATAGGTACTCATTGTAAATGTCCTCATGTTGTAAATGTCCGCAACAGTCAGAATGCGCAAATGGTCCGTGACCTGCTCAGGGACTGTCTGGGTACCAGGTATGCATGAAAAGTTGCGTAGTGGGCCAGTGGAGAATATTAAAATATTCATTCTTTAAAATATTTGTTCTCATTTCTTCAGCCACCACCCAAACGTCAGCCACTGTCTCCCGAGATCGGGCCGATTTCGGGCCTTAGCCTTATTTGCTATAAAGTATATATACTATTCTTTAAAAATCTTCAGACGATAGAACTATTTTCAATGTCTAGTATTGAACGAGAGTTAAATAATTTATCGAAACTCATTTGTGCCGTTATAAATTGTCATATAAGAAAATTAGTTGCTCTCTATTGGATAATGCACATTCCATGCACCAGTATTATATTATTCTTGCTCTTCTTCTTTCTTCTCCAATTAAGAGGTCTCATTAATTTTTTTCTTAATTTCTCTTCAAGTTTTGTTTTCTCCTCAAACTAAAAATGAAAATAGTTGTCCAAGAAGAGTGTCAGAACAGAGTAAAAAGTAATAGGCAAGACTGAAACGTAAATGCCACTAAAGTGTAACTAAAGTGTACTTCTCAGTACATTTTGTCAATTCACCATGAAAAGATACACGATAACTGACGATGATGGGAATCATATTACTGTTAAGGGTGAATATGCTAACAGAATATCTTTGACCTGAAATGATTAAGGATATAAACAATGTTTGCTTTCAACAAAACGGTGTCACACATCTGGCCAAACAATCAATATATTGCGGGAATAGTTTCGTAGTAATGTTAACTGACCCCCGAGATCATCCGATATCATGCCCTTAGAATATTTTGGTGGGATTATATATAATATCTGGTTCACAGAAATAAACCCCGAAAAATTCTTGACCTAAAACAAAACATTCCAGCCTCCACAAAAAAATAATATATATATATATATATATATATATATATATATATATATATATATATATATTTATATATATATATATATATATATATATATATATATATATATATATATATATATATATATATATATATATATATACCAGGTGTCCCATTAAGGATGGATCGCGGCCGTATCTTGAAAACTATTTATCGTACAGCTTTGGGGAAAAAAAAATTGTACTAAAAATGATCATGAGAAATTCACCAAAAATATTTTTAAGCTTCTATAACGACCGCAAGAGGGAGTGACGAGCTAAACATTTTTAAAAATCATTTTTTGTGTATTTTCAAGTGTTAACCGAGTAAGAAAAATTCTCAGTTATAAGTAGCGAACTGTCTCCTACAAGTTTGTTTTATGACATTTTGTCGTAATTTCACGAATAGTGGGGGGGGGGGGGGGTAGTTTTACCTATTGAGATAAAAAGTCGTCTAATGTCCGTTTGCCTTAACCGATTTTCCTCAATTTGGATTCATTTAAAAGGCAATTGCTGGGACAATCAGGTAATCTGGGAGATAAATTATTTAGTTTATAAATGAAACCGCGAGGTGGCGTTAGATTCAACAATAGTTGTTTTGAAGTTTTGTTCAGTTTTTTCAAATAGAATGGTACGGCTTTTATTACATGGCTAGAAAGGTAATTTAAAGAGGAATCATCCAGTGAAAACCCGAAATCGATATATCTGACATGTCAAGAGATATTTGGATTTATCTGAAAAAATCAGTTATTATTTCACTACTACCTGCATTAAGTTAAAAAAATATTAACCTAATGTTTGCCTTCCTTCATACTTTACCCAGGCTTAGGACTGATCCAAATTCTTCGTGCCATATTGATTTGGAGCGTGTTTAAAGGCCAACGGGCCAGCAACGAAGATAATAATAATAACAACAGTCGAATAAAATTAACAGCACAACAGTCTAATAATTAACAGAATCTGAACTTTAACGCCTTTCGAAATGTTCAAAATGCCTTTCATCCTTAGAAATGCAAAGATTTATTTTTCGACGAGTACTAAAAACGGCAGCTTCAATTTCCGCTCTTGAAATGCTGGTTATTGAATTTTGTATTCTTTCAATCATGTTTTCTCGTGTGGTAGGACGAGTTTGAAAAACAAGGTCTTTTAGTCTTTCCCACAAGTAAAAATCGAGGACTGTCAAATCCGGTGAGCGCGCCGGCCACGAAAATGAACTACCCCGTCCTATCCAACGATTTGGAAACGAAGCATCTAAGAAGTTTCGAACCACCTGCGAGAAGTGGGCAGAGCATCCATCATGATGGTACCACATTTGTCTTCTTGTTTCCAACGAAACATCTTCCATTAGTTCCGGCAGTCCATTTTGTAAAAAATTTAAATATGTTTCACTATTCAAATGTCCATTAAAAATAAAGGGACCAATAATTTTGTCTCCCAAAACACCACACCATACGTTCACACTCCATCTATTTTGGTGGCATTTAAACATATTTAAATTTTTTACGCCACCGGATTGTGGCGCGCTCACCGGATTTGACAGTCCTCGATTTTTACTTGTGGGGAAGACTAAAAGACCTTGTTTTTCAAACTCGTCCTACCATACGAGAAAACATGATTGAAATAATTGAAAATTCAATAACCAGCATTTCAAGAGCGGAAATTGAAGCTGCCGTTTTTAGTACTCGTCGAAAAATAAATATAAGCCTGGGTAAAGTGTGAAGGAAGGCAAACATTAGGTTAATAATTTTTTAACTTAATTCAGGTAGTAGTGAAATAATAACTGATTTTTTCAGAAAAATCGAAATATCTCTTGACATGTCAGAGATATCGATTTCGGGTTTTCACTGGATGATTCCTCTTTAAATTACCATTCTAGCCATTTAATAAAAGCTGTACCATTCTATTTGAAAAAACTGAACAAAACGTCAAAAAATCTATTGTTGAATGTATGCGGTTTCATTTATAAACTAAATAATGTATCTCCCTGATTATCTGATTATCCCAGCAATTGCCTTTTAAATGAATCCAAATTGAGGAAAATCGGTTTAGGCAAACGGACATTAGACGACTTTTTATCTAAATAGGTAAAACTCCCCCCACTTCTTTATTCGCGAAGTTACGACAAAATGTCATAAAACAAAGTTGTAGGAGACAGTTTGCTAATTATAACTGATAATTTTTCTTTCTCGGTTAACACTTGAAAATACACAAAAAAAATGATTTTTAAAAATGTTTAGCTCGTCACGCCCTCTTGCGGTCATTTTAGAAGCTTAAAAATATTTTTGGTGAATTTCATGATCATTTTTAGTATAATTTTTTTTCCCCAAAGCTGTGGGATAAATAGTTTTCAAGATACGGCCGTGATCCATTCTTAATGGGACACCTGGTATATATATATATATATATATATATATATATATATATATATATATATATATATATATATATATATATATATATATATATGTATATATATATATATATATATATATATATATATACATATATATATATATATATATATATATATATATATATATATATATATATATATATATATATATATATATATATATATATATATATATATATCTAAATCATTCCGGATGTCGATCCATTGATACTGTGAAGAGTCACGAAGTTTCAAAATCTCATTTGGCCTTTTCAAGTGTTGTCCGCTTGAAGTGTTGTCCGACCGAAGAGTCCAACTGATCAGTTGGCAATGCCAAATGAGATTTTGGTCGTGACTCTTCACAGAAGCAACGGATCGCTACCCGGAATGATTTAGAAACATTATCTACCATCCGTGAAAATATTAGATATCACATATATATATATATATATATATATATATATATATATATATATATATATATATATATATATATATATATATATATATTTATATAAATATATATATATATATATATATATATATATATATATATATATATATATATATATATATATATATATATATATATATATATATATTTATATAAATATATATATATATATATATATATATATATATATATATATATTTATATATATGTGAAAGGATGATTTTTAGTATGTCCGAACTTCCGATAGGGGTCACTGTAAAATGAACTGTGAGTTTGCACGCAAGTCTGTAAATCTGTGTCTCAATAGTCTAGAAAAACATTTTGGGACGATTAACATCAGCGGAACACTTGGAAATGGCCGAAATTTATTATCAAAATCAGTGTTCTGTGCGCCAAACTTATAGAACATTTCTGGAGGAGATGTGGTTCCAGTAGGACGGTTTCACATTTAATACAGCAAACGCAACAATCAATTTATTGAGGAAACAATTCAGCGAGAACATGTTTTGACAGTTCAGTAATCCTTCAAGATTACGCTGCTTACAGTATCTCAGTTGAAGAAAAAAACTATAAAACCAATTCAAATTTGTAAGCTGTTCAAAATATTTTCAAAGGAATTGCAAATATGGTGTTCGAGATACGAAGGTGTAACAATAGTATTGGCGTTTTTCCTTTGCAAATAATGGATTATACTTCACTCTTCAGAGGTTTAATATGATTATAAATTTTTTCTCTGGTAAATAAACGTTCCTCCTTATTTTAACTTTTTTAACAAAAACATTAAAATGAGTGAAATAAGTCGCGAAATTAACGCAATTTTAAGACTCAAAAATAATATCCCAGAAAAAGCTTAAAAGCGACTGACGCCGCTCGTGAGTTCTGAGAAGTAGAGGGGAAAGTTCTGAATCAATCCGCACCACTGAGCTCCAGTTGAAAAAGTCCCGGGAGGGAGGCATGAGTCTTGAAGGTAGGGAAAGATTAGATCATCCATGTACTCTCGATGCCGATGTTTTAAGAGCAGTTCTGGCTACAAATCCTACAACAAGCACTAGGAAAATTTCAGGAGAATTAGGAGTATCTTACTTTACCATTAGTCGGCATTTGAGCGGTATTGGAATGGTGCCAAAGAGCTGTAGAAACATCTCTTATGAACAGTTGCGGCAGCAAGCTGTGCGTCGGG
Source organism: Cosmopolites sordidus (assembly GCA_031761425.1). NCBI lineage: Eukaryota > Metazoa > Arthropoda > Insecta > Coleoptera > Curculionidae > Cosmopolites > Cosmopolites sordidus. The sequence goes on along the minus strand of JARFXV010000175.1, from coordinate 659,051 downwards.
TTGAAATGTGGAAAAATCTCTTAAAAAGCTCTACCGATTTTCGATTTATCAAACGAATTGTTATATACAATGAGAAATGTATGATATTAATGATATCCTAAGATATTAATGTGTGAAAGCTTTACCAGTAAGGTTCGGTATTTAGTGAAATTTTGAGAGAATATTTGCACTTTGAGTTGCTTCCTGATAGAGATGTGAAAAATTCACTCCACTCATCTCAACTTGAAAAACTACGCGCTGCGTTTTCTAGCAGAAAAATATCCAACTATGGACAACCATAAATAGCTCTCCTGCATCAAGACAACGCAAAACCGTGCACTTTACATCTGACCACCTAAAAAATTAGCGAATTGGACTTTGAACTCAAGATTGAGAGAAAGAACTCTCAATCATCCAACATATAGCCCGGCCCTCACTTTTTGCGAGGAAAAATCAGAAATGTAGATGTAAAAACTGGCTCTGGACTAGATACTGGTTTAAAGATGGGTTAAGGTCATCGTAAAGTGAATACCCAAATAATTCGAAAAAGCAAATAATTTTGTTACAGCCTAATAATACTAAAAATAATTGTTGGGTTACTCCATTAGCTGTTTAAAAACAGATTTTTGCTTTGACTGTATATGTCTTAGTATGTTACATTACATTAATTTAATACGTTACGTGAAAAATACAGGTACACAAATATTTTATACATTTTCCCATTCAGTTAATATTTTATTGCCACTTTGAACTAAAGCGTTATAATAGATAAGATCCTGCCAATTAACTAAAGTATCTAGATCAAAACAGCGACCGTAACATATAAAATAAAGGACAAACGATAGCAGAGCGGTCGAAATACTGGACATTTAGTTCTTGCTGCTTAATTCTAGTCAGAAATGCGGTTTATGACGCAAATAAAACAAAGGTCGTAACTCTTGCACTCTCAAGCATATTTCCGAGCTTCGAAGTGTTTTTGGCTAGATTTACAGAAATCATGAGATTTGCTCCCTAGTGCATACACATTTATTGTAATCATATTTCACAGTGTCAACCCGTAACCGATTTTCTGACAGCAGCAATTTATTTACATATTATTGTAGGAGAAAAATCTACAGTCATCTTGACGGTAATGTATTTTTACAAACTGATAATAAACGTGGATCACCATCCTAATTGTTTAATATGTATTCTTATAAAGAGTTTTCCGATAAGAGTGTCATATTATTGAAACGTAATAGCACCATACTGTTTGAAATGTAAATGTCACTCATAAAGTGCTGTGTTCAGTATATTGATATCAAGTTCACTACTCATCAGTACGTATAAATTAGAAAAAGTTGGAAGGTGACCTAACTTTGCGAAAAAACAATCTTTTCCGAGGTAGCGCACTTTTATCATAATGGGTTTATGAAGAAACATAACTGCATGATTTGGGTCGATGAAAATCTTCAAGTGATTCAGCACATTCTCTTCATTTTCAAAAAGTCGCTGTTTGATTCGGGTTTTTAGTTAAAGGAGTGATAGGAGTTTATTTGTTTGAAGACGTTGTTGGAAATCATTTTACTGCTGATGGTGAAGGCTGCAGGAATATGCAAACAGAATATTTTTCATCGGAACAGATAAATGTCGATATAAATAATATTTTCTTCCACTGACAAAAAACTTGTAATACATCTCACCAGACAATCGATTTATTGCAATAAAAGTTTCCTGGATCTGTTATTTCGCGAAATGGTAATATCAACTGATCAGAAAGATCATGCGATCTCACTTCCTTTTTTTTGTGGGGTAATGTTAAATCTTTGCTTTACACAAATAAACCTCGAACAATTATTGACTTTAAACGAAACATTCAGGTCACCATTGAAAATATACTACGCGATATTGTGAAGAGTAATCGAAAATTGGATTTCCAGAGTGCATTCCATCAGAAGAAGCCGAGGGGGCCAGCGAGCGATATTATTTTCCAATCATAATGCTAATATTTATTCTTCAACATAAAATAAAAATTAGCGGATTATCGTTTGCAATTATCATTGTACCATGTTGCATTTTAAAGTTCTGACACTTATTGGTAAACCCTTATATATCCTTGAAAAACATATAATCAAACTAAAACTATATATCTTGTCTAGCTTTTAAACATATTTAGACTATGAAAATCGATTTTTTATGGTGTACTTATTAAAATTAAAAAAAACTGAATGATATTTTCCTTATTTACCAGTGGCGTAGTATATAATCTGCCTATAGGAAAAGGTGTCGATATGAAGTACTTGTGCCATATATCATATTGTACCTCATTCAAATGAGGTTCAATATGATATATGGTATACGATATATATGTATGAAAACCACTTATTGCAAAACCTTTTATATATCTTTGAAATGTAACTTTTCTACGGTCTAAATATATTTGGGGTATGAAAATCGCTTTTATGTGGTGTAATTAATATAATAAAAGAAGCCGAATTATATTTTCCTTATTGATCAGGGGTGTAGTACACAATCAGTCCATCATCATCGTAGTACACATCAGTCCTCCATTGAAGCGCAACGAAAGCGATCCATTTTTAAAGCTCATGCTTACCGATGAAAAATCAATTATTTATAATAATGTGTGGTGTAACAAGGAGAGTATTGGTAGACTCCAAATACAGCAGGGCAAGGCTATGCGTGTACTATTGAACTGTAATAGGTATACACCGATAGAGGTAATGTTGCGGTCATTGGATTGGTATAGAGTTGCGCGGGCCATTGAAGGGGCTAACATTCGATTGATATATAAAATAAAACAAAATTTGTTGTCCCATTATTTGAATACTTTTTTGGTACAAAGAGTAAATATGCATTCTTACGATGTCCGTTCTAAGAACAATTATGAATCACCAATTGTGAGAACTGCACTACTCTCTCTACAAGACATTATTTTGGGAAGGTGTTTGCCTCTTCACTGCTTTACCCGCCCCCATAGGAAGCGCTCCTAATGTGTATGTATTTAATAGTGTGGTCGCATTCTCGTTATGAAACTCGATGACTTTCATGTTTGTTAATTCCGGCCGTTTTTCTTCAATTGTTGCCTTCAGCCGATCTGATTGTGAAAAGTAGAGAACGGTGTTACGCGTTTGATTGTGAGGTAGCTAATGGTGTACGGGCCCCTTCCAATCCCACAAAATGCAAACCATAATTTTCTTCGGATGAAGGTCGTTTTTCGCCGTACTTAAAGCCGGTGACCCTGGCCAAACCTTAATGATTTTTGAAAATCCAAACCTTAATGATTTTTTATCGTACTTAAAACCATAGACCTTGGTAGCCTCAATGTTATTTTTTGTTGCAAGTTATTATACATAATCCACTTTCCTTCACTAGTTACCATCCGTTACAGAAATGGAGCATCAGATTTTTTTTCAGCAAGAGATCGCTCGAAGAGATTTGGTCCAGAAGATTTTGCTTACTATGTTCGTGAGGGCCCACATATCGTATCAGCAGACGTAGGCCATTTTTTTCAAAGGGTCGAATCGGTTGATTTGTCAATATTTAACTTTTCTACCATGACACGCAGTGTGATGCTTCAAATGAGTTAGAGGCTTGAAGTGCCTTCAATGCTTAAAGGATTGCCACAGCGATGCCGATCTTCCAGATCGAAATCCTCATTCCTGAATGGACCAAACTACTTTTGCACCATGCAAATGCAAATTTGATTTTTTTGGCAACCTTCTTGTGCTTATTGAAACGAAAAAGCATATTATGGCATACATGCAAGTTATCGACCGACAATTTGAAATTGAATCTACTTGACTAATGAAAATAAATCAAAGCGAATCTGAATATAAATATTATAAATACAACAGGAATTAATAATATGTAAATAAACATTACTAATCTAATACAGATTTTTTACAATCGCTAAAAGAGCAACTAACGAAAAATCACCACTAACTTTCCAGACATCCTGATATATGGGCTAGTTACTTAGATTTTATAATTTCCAGTTTCTCTGCCGTACCCTGTAGAAGTTAATTTAATCTGATAAAGGCAGAGAATATTTGTCTATATACGTTTTGCGCATTTCTATACTTTGTTGATAAATAGCTGTTCTTTTTTTCTTCTTTTAACCATATTCCGGATATAAATAAGAGTAACCTTTTTAACTTGGGTGGTCTTCAGCGTATTGTAGGGATTTGAGAGCATTTTGATCCGATTAGGTGAAATCCCAGCGAGGATTTTCTTAGCACATTTAAAGTTATTACTTTCATTTTTCTCGAAGCGTGGACACTTAACCCATTTTCTGGTCGTACTGACTTATCTCATTCATTTGTTTTCCCTTGCATGACTCGGAATTGTTTTAATGGTGCGGGCGGCAGAATAATCACTCACGAAAGAGTTTTTACCAGTCAATTATATCACATCAATCAAAATAACGTATGATTTATAAAAGAAAAGGGGGTAATATATTTTCAAGGTAATTGATATGAAACGCTAATACAACGTGATGTAAAAAGTTCTAAGTTAATTACTCTTTTACTGTTCTTGTACACGTTATGTTTTTGAAAAATTTATAAGTTAATTGTATTTATTTTAGCCATTATTTCTATGGATAATATCATTTTTGTTGACCTCTAAGGTAACTGCATACTGTAGAACTCATGCATGTCAAAGAATGCAAGCTATCGGGTTGTCTGAAAAGTTCTAATAATTCTAGTAGGGGCTTTCTTAAGAGAAAGAGACATGCAAATAGTTTATAAAAATATTTATTTAAAGTATTTTGTATTTAGTTTTATTATTTACAACGTTTTGCGAATGGTACTGGTAAGCTGATTTTACATTTTTGCCAAAAACCCTCTCAGTAAACTGTTTAAGTCTTGCAGGAGATAATCACACAAGCAGTAGAGAAGAGCGTCCGCGCAGTACTTCAAGTACCGAAGTCAAGAATTGCAAGAAACTAAATGTCCGGCTGAGTTCAGGATTAATTTCCCGTACTACCGAACTTACAGATTCGACAGACCCCATAAGTTGCGGCGTTGCCATCTTGGTCAGGCGTAGTCTGAAATCTGAACTCCTGAGAGATAACACTGGTAAAATTGAGGCCATCGGTGTTAAGGTAGAGATGGCGCATGCTCCCATTGAGGTGCAATCCGTCCACCATCCGGGCAGACTGGTCACTTAAGAGAAGACCAGAGTCGAAGATGCTGCATGGAGCCAACGGATTAGTTTACAATGATGCCGAAAAGGCTGAAACCATGGCTGATGCACTTGAAAGAAAGTGTGTTGTCAATGAGCACGACGATGATGACAAAAACCATGAAAGGTTGGTCAAAAGGACCGTGAGAAACTTCCGAGAGATGATAGAACCCAGGCCGCTGAAGGAGTTTGCAACTCCGAAGGAGATGAAGGGCATCATCCAGAAGATAAGGCTTAAGAAAGCTCCAGGGTGCGATGGTGTTACCAATCGCATGCTGAAAAAGCTGCCTAGGAAAGGGATTGCAGCAATCACCGCCATTACTAACGCAGTCATCAAACTGTGGTACTTCCCAGATAAAGTACGTGAAAATGATTCCGAAGCCAGGAAAGGACCAGAAGTTCCCGAAAAACTACAGGCCGATTAGCTTATTGCCATCGATAAGTAAGGTTGTAGAAACAGTGATTCTAAAGAGACTAGAGGACATGGTCGTAGATAACACCATCGTACCGCTCGAGCATTTCAGGTTTAGAAAAAAATCACTCTGCGGAAAATCAATATATATTGAGATGGAATTCCCGGAATGGATCGTCGAGCTGATTGACTCATACCTAAGAAAACGAAGTTTATCGGTGAAAATGGGTGAAGTCAAATCGGCTAGAAGACAGATGTAGACTGAAGTGCAGCAGGGAGTGGTGCTAGCGCCCCATCTATAAAATATACCAGCGATATTCCGAGAAAGAATAACACTAGGTTAGCCCTATATGCTGTCGATTCAGCCATAATAGCGGGGCACAAACGATCGGACCAGGCCGTCGGATATATTCAGGAACACCTGGATGATCTGATGGAATGATTGATAGCCTGGAAGATCAAGGTGAATATCATCAAGACACAGTTTACATATATATCGCAGATAATGAATTGAATGAATTGAAGATTAAAATGTGTTATGTCAAGATACTGCTAAGTATCTAGGCGTCACATTTGACAAAAAAATGACATGGAGACAGCATATCAAGAACGCACGGATTAAAGCCGTGACGGTAACGAAGACGGCTTACCCACTAATTTGCAGAAAAAGCAAATTAAACGTGAAGCTAAAAATAGTAATGATAAGATCATTAGTGGGAAGCATTATGATGTACAGATCGATTGCGTGGGGCTACGCGGCAAATTCCTACATCAAGGGACTTGAATGTTACGAAAACAAACTGGAGAGACTGGTTCTAGATGTCACATGGTATATCTCTAATGTACAGATATAAAGAGAGATAATGTGGACTCCCTTAGGCAGTGCGTGCAAGAAAAGACAGAAAAAGCCTTTCTGGAGATTACTGACACCGGAGCATTGGGTGGCAGAAGGCACAGAAGACCGAAACTCCAACTTTTGGAGGACTAGGTTGACGGTTGCCCAACGAGGAACTCAACCGCCGCGGGAATGCGTCCTCCATATCCTACGTTTGAAAAAAGAAAGAAGTTAGTGAAGTTAAAGTGCTCTCTCTTTCAGAAAGTGCCTTCTCCTTGAGGTAAAGCGGTAAGTACAAGATATAGCTGAAACGCTTTCAGTATCATCGACAAATGAGATAATAAAATAATATTTTAAGATGCACTCCTTCTGGTACTTGTCCCCCAGAGAGGAGTGGTGCGAAACGCTGTGCCCACCCCTTCTGGCGGCCAAGCTGCGGAAACACCAAAGAAGAGAAGATAGGGGTTTTGTGAGTAGCTTCTCACTTCGAAAACTTTATCCCATCTACCTGCAGTGCAGTTTCAGGATTATTTTAGAAAATAATCTCGGGTGGATGGAGGGAGCGAACGCGAACGCGAATTTAAATATTGTTTTTTGTTTGGATAATATTGTTGCCCTTTTTTAAAATTAAAAAAAAACCTTGAAACATTGAAAACATTTTCAATTAGAATTGACTAACTGAGAGTAAATTAAACCGAATGTGAACGTAAACATTTTAAGTACCACATGAATTAATAATATGTAAATAAACATTACTAATTCAATACAGATTTTTATTTATACGCATTAAAAGAGCAACCTATGAAAAATCCCTAAATAGAATCTGCAGTGATGTGAAAATGTTCACAATTAAAATTACAGCTCTTAACATATATCTCTGCAAAAATAGTTTATCCTTACAAGAAATTCATAAAGATTAAATCTATGGTATTAGGTGATTTAGGCCTTTTCGTATGATGAAATTAATAATTGGTTTGGGTAATCTAAACGTGGGAGAGAGTCTTGTGATTAAGTGAGTCTTGTGAAGAGTGTACCAATTTCAAGAGCACCAATAAGATATGCGATCCGTGAAAATATTGATAGGGTTCATGCAACGTTACACAAAAATGGTTCAAGGATTACAGTAATATTTAAAGTAGAAATATAGTTTTTGGTAGGCAGTGTTGAAAAAAGTTTGCTTGACGTATTGCAGCTTAAAATATCTTAAAATATCTAGCTAATTGGGTGTCTAACATAATTGTTATATTTATTTTTCATCGCCCTCGATCCAAAAAAATAGCTTTTAGATGGCTACAATGCCTATAGGGTGATGATTTCTGAATTCTAGAATATAAAATATTTTTCCAGATCTTGCTCGCGACAATATTGTTTTTTTTTTCAGTTATGAAATGTTGGCTAGTACGATAACAAACGCACTTTTTTGCGTACCAAATACATTTTTTGTTAGTTGATACAAGGCTTAGCAATAACCAATAGGTTTTTTATTGGTTAAACGTTTGGCTTCCTTATGGCCTTATGTGACAATCCAAAATGGCTAACATATGTGACAAGGTTAGCCAACTTCTCCACGTTGGCATCTTCTTAATTTTTACAGATTCTAATTTATTTATATTCCCCAATATTATTGTGTGGCTACAGGATATTGAAGATATAAGAGTATATTTGGTAAGTATGGGTTTTAAAACATCATGATGTTTGAATGATGTCAACGGAATAACGTCCATCTTTGCTCTGCGCAAGCATCAACAATAATTTGTTCGAATGTCCTACATAACGATTTTATTGCAACAGTTATAGTACTGCCTTTTTAAAACTCATAAAAGATGCAATGTTACAAATAATCTTAATCTACCCTGGGTTTCCATTTGATTATTTTTGAAATAAATTAATGCCAATTAAAAAAAAATGCCAAAAATTTCAACAATTTCCCATTTAAACAATTTTGGAGGAAACGGAATAGATAATAGTCCAAAGCTGCGATGTTCAGTGAGTAAGGTGGATGGGACAATATCACAATTGAAGCTCAACAATTTCTGCCGGATACCTGATTGAAATGTGTTATTATAAATTATAAAAAAACTTAATGCCACGTGTATTTACAAACACAATAACTTATAAAATAGCAAATGCTAAATTTGAACCACATAGATAGCAATTATGCAACGTCGAAGATGATACCATTAATTCCAAAAACAAAAAACCATATGCTACAACCTATTATTTAACATTAACGAATTTTTTATTAATGGGGGGAGTTTAAGATATTTAAATATTGTTAATATGTTTCTGTTTGTGTCAAAATATAATATGACTATGAATCGAATCTACCCTAAGTTATCCACTGCTAGATAAAGGCTTCTTCAAGCTTTCTCCATCTTGGGCAGATCAAACCTATCCTATTCCAGCTAATTTCTTTATGTCGTCTATTCATCTATTCTCCGGTCTCCCACTGCTTCGTATGGTTAGTCTTGGTCTCCATGTTATAATTTTCGTATCTCGTCGATCCACATCTCCAGTCCATCGCCACTTTCTTCTTAATCTTTTCGTTTATAACCGTTACTTTTGTGTTTTGTCTAATTAGTTTATGTAGAATGTTTTCGCAGAGACCAACGCTAATCAGGGTCCTTTCCTTGAGTGTTCTCATGCTAATCATACTCTTCTTCATCAATATTATCATCTAAACCATATGTTGTAACCGGGGGTATCAATGTATTGTAATTGCAGTTAAAATAAGTTTGCCGCATCGAAATTGTAGTTAGAAATCGTTAATTACCAAACCTCTTCAAGAAGAATATGACTATAAATAGCAATTAATGTGATATTCCGTGTATAACATTTATTCCAATCATCCTAAAACAAAAAAGAAACACATTCTTATTCAAAATTAAATTATGATGCAGAATACAAACGGTTAGTTAATGTAAAATAAGTCCTGGTAGTCTAGACTAATGGCCAGTGCCTTTTTCTTGGATGGAAATCTGAGATGTGAAAATGTTTCTACTACATATTTTCTAGATTTAATTATTTAAGATTTACATATACATAGAGACCGACTAATACTGATTGCTGATGAAGCAGTGCTACATCCAGTGAACAAATAAAAAGGAATCAAACTAATAAGAAACAATTTTGGATGTTTTGGGTCCAATTTCGCGCAAATTGTTTTATACGCTTAACCTGAGTATTAACAACAGAATCCCAAAATCGATTTAAAACGTATGGTAAGAAATTCTTTATTAGAATTGTTGGACTAATATGTGATAAAGGCGATAAGATAATAAGGAAGCTACATTTAAAAGTCAACGTTTGGCTGGTGCCGCTAGGATATTTGTAGAAGATGGAGGAAAACAAAAGCCTTAAAAAAGCTTTCGATAATAAACCACGAAAAGTTTCTATAAAACTCGAAATAATTAGTTGAGAATATCTTAACTTGCTAGAAGCCACACATTTTAATATAGATGAGAGACAGAATATTTAAAACATATTTTAACAATTTCAATTTATTGTCATCAGGTACCCAGTCCATATAAAGTTATCAGCTTCCAATGGTTATCGCTCAGAACAGGCTTTTATTAGTATCACATAGGTAAAGAGATGCTAGATCTGGTAAATGTATACGAGGAAATTAAACATTTTGGCTTTGGCATGGCATGGTAAGGTTTCGGCATGGTTTCTTCACAGAACAAAGTTCATATAGATCTCAAAGACCGCATTATTTTTCGTTATATCTAAAAATCGAAATAAATTATTTTCCAGTCTGATTGTTATATTGAGAGGAGATGCTAAAATAAAATAGCAAATCGGATGTATATATTTAATTAGAACAGCTAAATTAAATAAAAAGGATCGCGATTTATTTCGGAGTGATGCAAAAGATTGCAATGGTCTTAAAATGCCTCTTTTTGAGAAACGAAAAATTCATGGCATCATCGAGTCACAAAGTAAAGAATTTATGAAAGAACGCAAAAGCTTCGATGTCAGCACGATTTGAAATATGTGAAAAATAGCTTTTTCAATGGAAACTGTACTTATTTTTCATTTCAATTCAATACATTCTATGGAATAAAAGAAACGTAATATATTTTACTCAGGTAGCCGATACTTAATGGAAATTCATTTTAAATATGAAAACTATGATTTATATTTAAATTTCCACAATATTTAAAACTTGTATGTATTACAATAGTTTCGACACGCAGTGTTTTTTTCAAATACGAACTATATTAAACTTTCTTACTATTATAAGAAAAGTAGTTAGCAACCTAAATAGTTCATCGACCCAATAATATTATAAATGATGATAGTGGGGAACTCCTTTTTTTTTAATTTAACATTTAACAAGGGTGAACCATTTAAGACTACCTTTTTTCTTTTATTAATTTCTATGCATTTATGGTGTAATTAAGTCGATAGACCGCTGGTTGTTAACTATTTTTCTTTCTGTTAGTTTAATATAGTTCGTATTTGACAAAGGCATTGTTTGTCGAAACAAATGTAGTACATTCTAGTTTTATATATAGTAGTAATTTAAAGAAGGGTGAACCATTTAAGACTACCTTTTTTCTTTTATTAATTTATATGCATTTATGGTGTAATTAAGTCGATAGACCGCTGGTTGTTAACTATTTTTCTTTCTGTTAGTTTAATATAGTTCGTATTTGAAAAAGGCATTGTTTGTCGAAACAAATGTAGTACATACTAGTTTTAAATATAGTGGTAATTTAATATAAATCTTAGTTCGTTTATTTAGAAACGTAATATTTTTCAACATAAAATCTAGAAAACTAGTAGATGAAGCCCTGAAAATATTTCTCATCGCTAAATGAACTATCCTAATTGCATAATGTTTTACTATTAGATTTGAAATATGTGAAAAATAGCTTTCCCATTGGAAACTTCATTTCAATTCAACATAATCTAGAGAAAAACAAAAACGCAATATAAAATATCAGTCATGGTCTGAAATTATTTTAAAGTAATCGTAACACTAGAAGACCAGTAGATGAAGTCTTAAAAATGTGTCTTATCGCAAAATGAACTGTCGCGGTTGCATACTACGCTGATTATAAATCCGCTGTTTATCATATCTGCTATAAATCATTTAGAAAAAAAAAACGGAAGGAGTTTAGAAGGAATAGATAAACAATAATTAATTTTAGATAGTCTATAAAGATTACTGAAAGCTTATAGAGACATGCTCTAAAGTTAATCACTATCTTGGAAAATTCTGAGTACATAACAAAAACGTTTATTAGAATATTAAATTATTTGAATTATTAACACTTTGGCTATAATGATAACATTCTCAGCTATAGGATGTATCATTAAACATATTTAAAAGGAATGATTGCCCATGCTAAATTTTCCGCCTGTTCCTTAGGTAGAGGTATGATTACATTCATTGTATTTGTGCCATCATAGTATTAATAACCATAAATGAATTGAATATGGTACAACGTGCGTTAAGGCGAATTCTAAAAATATTGATTATCTTATAACAGCTCAACAATTATATCATTGCGTTATTAAAAGTCATCAGGAGAGAAAAAAACTGTATACACGAATACAAACAGATATGATAAGAGCCGTATTTTAGCCGTAGCCATACAGTTTCGTCGCCTTAAATTCTCAGCTTTAGCTTTCGCTGTTAGCACAGGACTACAAAACCACAATCCACAGAATTGTCAAACAAATTAATAAAGACTTCGAGGGCAAAATGTATTGCTCAGCAGCTGGTTTGGATATTGGTTAGGCCTTTGATAAGTTATGGACATAATAGATTTTTATTTAAACTAAAGAAAAATCTCCCCTATCAGTACTTCATGATACTAATGTCATACTTAAAAGATAGGCACTTTTTAGTAAAATAACAAAATTAGTTAATAAAATGCATTAATATCACAGGTCGACATGATTTTTGTACATTTAGGTAGTTATTAAAACACTTTTTCACAGAAATGGCCCAGCACGTTCCATTTTCAAGTACTTGCTTCTCCTTTATATTCTGGCGAAATTGAAATTATTTGTACCTGACTTTGGATTGGACAATGTAGGAATTATCACAAGATTATAGAGGGGTTATTTCCACTTTATTCTATGAACCTTTACGGGCAGTTTTATTGGTTCCTACAGTTTAGTTTGTTTCTGTCTCGTTTACAGTACAGTCAAGTGTTTAAGTCGATTTTATATAAAATGGCAAGTTCCGGTCATCCATTTTGCAAAAATCCAGTAAATAAGCTTTTTTATATATGCGGACAATTTATTTTAAAGTCACAAACTTGATCTATATCCGAGGAAGTTAAAAAAGTTTATCTTTTACATTTTAAGTGCCAAATTGGAGATCAAGATAAAAGTTAGTACAGTGGATCTCTAGCAAGGAAAATTCTATGCTATCTGCTATTCCCATGGTGTGCAGAGAACCTACCTAAAAGAAATATTTCCTCAATTAAGTGATGCAAAACTAGAAGAAGACATATTTATTGGACATCAAATAAAGAAGCTCCTAGGTGATTTCCGTTTACAGGAAAAATGAAATGAAAATGAATTGATAGCTTGCGAGTGTTTTGTAAGTGTAGTGAAAGGATTTCTAGGCAACAAGAAAGATGAAAACTATAAAAATCTCATAGATGAACTCTTAAAAGCCAATGAAGTATTAGGGTGTCGCATGTTCTTAAAAATGTATTTTATACTCTCACATTTTTCTGGAAAATTTTGGTGTAGTAATCGACGAACAAAGAAATAGCTTTTACCAGGATATCAGGACAATGGGAGTAAGATTGCAAGGATGCTAGAACTGGACTACTGCTGGTTTTTAAAAAGAGATTATGCCACAGACCACAAGAGGAAAAAGTGAAAGTTATTGTCGCTGTATGACATTTCATGTAATATATTTTTATTCACATAATCCTCAGTAATGCCTTTGCATATATTTAACAGGTTTCATGTTTATATTAAATATATATTAAACTGTAAAAATATGTCGTCTCTTTTTTTTCCACCACCGGCACCCTACAACAAAAAAAACTGGACGAGTTATTGTAATTAGCTTATCATTTTCGGATTTAGGACTACAAAATATTTCATATACACCGATTTTCATCAATGTTACCTTAAAAAAGTTTTAATTTGTTGACCTGTATTATTTATCATCAATGCAAGAGTACCACAGTGTAATGTACTTGGTCCAGTGCTTTATCTCATATGTACATGTGATCTGCCTACAATCAGACAAACAGTTGCCACATTTGCAAACGATACTGTCATCATAGCTTTCTATACCTACTCACTAGCGGCTTCAAAAAATCTGCAAATTAATTTAAGTAAAATTGAAGGCTTAAAAAATGGAGAAGTAAGACTAATGAAACAAAATCGGTATATTTCATCTTTACACTGAAAAGAGATACTTACTCAACAGTTATGCTTAGAAATTACCAATTACTACAAGCCGAAGGCACAAAATATCTCGGTATACATTTGGACCGAAGATTAACTTTGCATAAGCATATCTTCTCAAAACGTATACAGCTTAGATTGAAATTAACACAGATGTATTGACTTAGTGAACGGAAATCAAAATTAACTGTGGATAATAAAATACTACTTTACAAAGCCCATGTGCCAAATTTCATCATCCTGCGAAACATCCCAGTTTCATCCATCAAAGAGCTAATTATACAATATAGCGATAGATCCAATAAAATGCATTAGTTAGCCAAGTTGTGTTATGTGATTGTATACGAAGACTCAAAAAGTTCCAACCTTCAGATATTTTGCAGGTTTGCCTAATCATTAAGTGCAAAACAATAATAATATTAGATTATAATTATATATGCAGCTTTATTATTAAATCGACTTGTTCTTGAAATTTTAACGTTGTCAAATGTTTAGTGTCGGTATGGACAGATTGCTGTATTTCTAGAACTAGCAAAAAAAATCCAACACTTTTGACTAAAATGAAAACTTTATTCACACTTTGTTTATATCTGATGAAATTCTTTAGGTTTTATTAATAAACAAAATTTTCAATTTTTCTTTAATGAAAATTCTCAATCACTACATGAAAATATCTTACTTAATACAAAGGTCATCGTGTGATTTTCAATATTATCCTTTAAACACTATTGATTCGTACTTCTTGAACTGATCTTGAAGATGTTAATGGAAATGCAACTATTGTAACGTTAACTTGCTATGTTTATATATTCACCAGATAACATGGTTAGCAAAACGCGCACCGAGAAACTAAAATCGAGTGACTGGTGATTGGTGTTAGTAGTAAATCTGTTTGAGTTTAGTGTTTTACATCGAAGGTTCCAATAGATGAGTCGATGCATATCATATATCGCAATCTATTCCAAAATATGAACATACTATAATTAGTCATTCTTACCTAATTCAAATGACATATAGGATTGCATTCAATCACAAATCTTCTGTAATTATTCAGTCAACATTGTTAATATTCATGTGCATATTTTATTTTATACTAAATCTTTAAAAGGCTAGTTGCGAAATTGTATCGCTAGTGGTTGCGTTTGCTATCATTTGCCATCACAGAACTCATTTCGTGTGAAAATTTGGCCGCATCAGTTCATCTTGGACAAATCATACCAAATCATCCTTAATCATGTGAAGCACGTTTACATGTAACCTCAATATATTTCACCTTGAATACGAGGGTTGTTATTTATGTTACTGGAATTGGCAACAATGGTGTTGCTAGGCACCATCTGACATATACATCTTAAAGTTTGACAATGTTGACTGTATTCGTACTCAGAACGTTTTGTCGCATGGACGCTATTTGTCTTGTTTAGTGACTGGAAAGTTGCATCTCAGACAAAAAATGGAATTAAATTGTGAGAATTTTGTGCGATGATTTACTATGACTTTCGACCTGGATTATATTCACAACAGCGCAATGAAACACGATCTACAGCCACTGTATATCATTAGTTTAGCGAATTCATTCGTGATTATCGTGGACTGACAAACGAATTTAAAAAAGATTGTCCAAACTCGATTGTTGTGCCTGAAAATACCAATACTGTGCGCGAACTGATAAAGCATGATCGTCATATGACATACTATGAGACTGAGGTATCTCTGGGCATCAGTATGACAAGTACATACAAGATTTTATATAAACAAATGTCTCACGTTTTCACGTCTAAATAGACGTGAAAAAGATTTATGTGCGTTGGATTCCGCATAATTTGACAATCGCTCAAAAAAGGCTCCTGTCGATTGATGCAAAGAAATGCTCAAGGAATTTAAGCGTGGTGCGTCAAAAGCCGTTTATAACATCTACATATGCATCAAATCTTGGATCTATGCGTATGAACCCGAAAATAAATATCAGTCGACTGTATGGGTCTTTTAATGAGCCAAACTCAACAAAAGTTGTTCGCTCAAGAAGCACTTCGAACCAAATGGCCGCCTGTTTTTCTGAAATTAATGGGCATGTGGCTGAGGTGCCACTAGAGAATCGTAGAACGGTCGACTTTGAGTGATATGCAGCTATTTGTTTGCCAGAAGTCTTTAAAGACTTCTGGCAAACCCGGAAGCCTTTGATTTCACCAGCTCATTCTTCACCATGACAACGCGAGCTCCCAAACATCGGAACAAACAACTCAATATTTGACCGATCAAAACATCGAATTGGTAGGTCATTATGAGATGATCCAATCTAATTCTAAAACCTAGTTTAGTTTTAGTTCTGTTTATATGACAACCTTACTTAATGAAGCGTGTAAAAATCATAAACCATGGACTTAACCAAGCGTTACATTAATAATTCAAAATAATTTGACTATATGGAATAGGTCCTTTATTCCAATTTATGGTATTTTCAAATTTTGCTATTTGAATGCTTTCATAAGTATCCAAAGCCTGATTACTATTTACACTTTTAACAGGCTTAAATTACTAATATTTATATTATCGTCATATTCGAGTGCATGTAGGACAATACAAAATTTCTCAATTCTACTATATCTAATGTGAGCAATAAGTTCTTTATATTTGGTTAATATGGATCTTTTAGTTTGCCCAACGTAGCTTCGATGATAATCTTAACAACCAGTTTTATAAATGTTCGATTTTTCATATGGTCTACTTTATCGTTTGAATTACTCAGGATTTCTCGTATCTTATTTTTTGGTTTGCATTCTACCTTAATGTCCGCCTTTCTCAAAATCTGGTTTAGCCCTCCTCTTAATTGGGCATCAAACGGTATTACTATAAATTTGTTTTTGTCCTGTTACTTTTAATAATTTCTTAAGTTTATGTTTTTTAATCGATCTATCTACAAAGTTGCTGTGTCATCTACTATCCACTATTTCTTATTTATTAAGATTAATAATAAAAAAAAAATAGGTTAAATTTTTGATATCTTTAGAAAATACACTACCACTTGGAGATATATTCCCAACGATTCAAGTAATAGCTTTCATAACAAAATAGCTAGTTTAACTTATGGTAGATAAACTAATTAATTTTCCTTTAAACCAAGATAGTTTTAACAAAAAATTGATTAGAGAGGTGGATCTGGGTTAATGTTTCATACGACTCCAGCTGATTTTTGAAAGCTATATACAGTGACTTTTAAGGAATCAACTGATACTTTTAATTGCCGGCTGTTAAGAAATTCAAATTATTTTAAAGATGCCTCTTAAGCACTTAATTTTTAAGCTGATGCTGTTAAGAAATCTTCCGGAAATAACGCCTCACGGAATATTTTCGGAATTCAGCACACTGAATCTATTCAGTGAGCTTTTATTAGAAAATTCCAAAAATTCCAGACTGTTTTTTTAGACCTCCAAATTAACCCTGGCCGGACCGCAAAAGCACGTTTAGCTTCATTACCCCCACCCCCTCTCCCAGCCGATCGACCACCGCTTGATAGCCCCTGATCACCCCTTATACCCCTAATTCTCTTTTCGTGATCATTCGTCCGCGAACGATTCCGCTAATTATTTCTGGCTCACCAATCTTTCGTTTTGCCGAAACCTTCGTTTTGGCTGAAATATGGGCGTAGATTAACTGGAAAAGGAGACGAGGGTAGAAAATTTATGAAATTTTATTTGTCCGAAGAACCGTTTCGAACAAATCGAGGTCCTTTTTTTACGATGCGATGAATCGTAATAAACGCCAGACAAAATCAAAACAAAATATAGACTTTGAAGGTCAATTTGTGTGTTCCGATTTTTTGTTTAGTCTCTTATTTTGTTTTGTTTATAGAACTAATGATTTAGTAGTTGTTTTCGTGATGTGGTTTATTCAAAAATAATAAAAACTAGTTTCGAGCACGTCTTATTTTTCAGTTTTCTTTGACTGAATATTTTCTTCCGCGAGTATGATTAAGTGTTAGAACTTTGAAACGTAAGAATAGCAACATTGTTTGAAATGTAAATTATACTCATTGGGATTGATACTAGAAGTGATTCAGGGGTTACGTTTTAATCCTCAGAAAATCAGTATTATGTGCGGTTTTTGGACTGAAGAAGTGATACAAGACAAAACGACTTGTCACACATCTCGCAAGACAATCGATTTATTGCAAGAAAAGTTCCTTGGACGCATTCTTTCGCGTAATATAAATGTCAACTAGCCACCCAGATCATATGATCTCATCGCTTGTAATTATTATTGCGCTTGTAATAATATTGGACATATTGGACCTTTTACACTAACTCTAATTTTGCAGGTCAACAAATTTAAACTTTTTTGATGTAACATTGATAAAAATAGTTGCATATGAAGTATTTTGTAGTCATAAATCTGAAAGTGATAAGCTAATTACTGTAACATTTACAGTTTTTTGTTACAACGGTGGTGAAAAAAAGAAGACATATTTTTACAATATAATATTTATTTAATATAAACATGTAAAACGTGTTAAATCTATGAAAGATATCACTGAGGATTATGTAAATAAAAAATATATTACATGGGATATCATACAGCGACAAAAGCTTATACTTTTTCCTCTTGTGTTTTGTAGCATCAACTCTTTTTAGAAGCCAGCAGTAGTTGTCCAACATAGATAGGTTCCAGCGTCCCTGGTATCTCTCCTTGAGAGACCTCTTTTTTTGTTCGTCGCTTACTGCACCCAAATTTTCCGGAAAAAATCCAAATGGGAGTGTAAAACATGCATTTTTAAAGACATGCAACACTCCAGTATTTTGATAGGTTTTTAAGAGTTCATGTAGAAATCCTTTCACTACACTTACAAAACACTTCCAAGCTTCCCAATCCCTTTCTTCTTTTTCACCCAATTTTTCTCGTAAACGGAAATCACCTAGAAGCTTCATTATTTGAGGTTCAATAATAAATATGCCTTTTTTTAGTTTTTCATCACTTAATTGGGGAAATATTTCTTTTAGGTTCTTGAAACCATTACATTCTTTGTCCATGACTTTGACAAGATTTTTCATTAGTTCAAGCTTAATATGAAGAGGCGAAAGAAGCACGTTTTTAGGGTGAACAAGGGGGTCATATTTTATGTTTGAAGTACCAGGTTCAAAAGAACTTTTATAATGCCAATCTTTCTTACTGTAATGTTCTTTTGTTGAGGAACTTTTTACCTATGTACTCCAACGTCAGGTGCAAATAATTTCAATGATGCCATGATATAAAGGAGAATAGAGGTACTAGAAAATGGGACCTGCTAGGCCATTTCTGTAAAAATGTGTTATAATAACATCCTAAATAAAATAGCATTCTCATCAATGTTACAAAAATCATGCCGTTCTGTGTTATTACACTTATTATTATTATTTCATTTATATTTTACTGGTTTTAATGGGTCATTACTCATTTTATCCTACTTCAGATTTGGAAATGTTTGGAAAAATCAATATTGAAGGTTTGAAGGGAAACAATTTTTTACATTTTATAACTGGAAATCATTAACATTCAGAAACGCTCTGTGTTCATTTTAAGGTTATTATTATAGAGCTAATCAATTCCATATAGGTTCACACATATTTGAACTTATTAATTGAAGAGTTTTCACTTCCAATTTGACCAGGTTTTCCATATAACGGACTGCCCACATCAACTAAAACTAACACTATTTCTTTTCTTTGACTAGTTGGAGTACCCTAAATTTCGTCCCGATAAATACTGATTATAAGGTGATAGATGATGAGGTTGTGTTCTAATATAGCCATATTCTGATAGTGCTGTAGGAGTTATGTGATATATTGTTTCTACAGGATTTCGATTATTGTTACTACTTATACATGTATCAGGTCTATCATGGTATATGGCATAGAGGCAAGAAAAGACACTTCTACAAAACCGACAATATTTTACGAGATCAGAAAAAATCGTGTTAAAGAAACCAGTATTAGAGAACAACGTGGTATCCAAGATATAGTGAGATGGACAACGGAACGAGAACAACGAAATGACCGCATGAAAAAGATCTCAGTCAACCAACTAAAGATAGACCAACTACCTTGATTCGCTCTAAAAATCAATCAAAGGATAATTAGCAATCTACGCCAGTAGAACAATCTAGACGGGCAATTTCAAAATTTACATATCGTAATATAAGTAGCTTATTTAACAACATATCCAGCGCTGCCATTTATAAAGTTTATGTCGGGATAGGTAGATAGATTCTCGACTGTTACTTTATTCAATAAGTCCTACTTTGCGACACAGATCTTCCGATCAACAGGTGCAGAGACTACGATATCAACTGAATAATTCTAAGAGCGACCATTTGTACAATACGGATATGAACTTCCCTGGGGAGTCTTCTACAAAATCTAGACAGCAATAATCATATTTGAATCATACTACGGAAATATGTCCAGTAATATTACGGTTAAAAAGGAAAGAGAAAATAAAAGATACAGTTACTGCCAAAGGTAAAATATTTACAAAATAACGAATAATGACTTTGCTGGTTAATATGCGTTATCGTGATGATTGAAAAATCTTTTTTTTCCATAAATCTAGACTTTTTTTCTAATGGACGCACATAAATGACCTGTTTAACTAGTCCGAAGGAACTCTTTGCAGAAAATAACATGGTAATCGAAGAAAACAAGCTTTTTATGGCTTTAATATTTGACCAGCTTTTTGGTTTTAGTTTGGTTGAGTTTTTTGGTTTTAGTTTATTTTAGCACGGTACTCGCTTGATTTTTGAACTATTTTTTGGTGATAGGCATAGATCCTCGCTTTATTACAATTATAGTTTTCAAAATGTCCTGATCCAAAGAAAGCATGTTTTTAGCATTTTCAACATGTACGATGTATTTAAAATAAAAATCAATGTTCTCAAAACAATACGAAAAGACACAAAATACAAACTCAAATTGTTGCAAGCTAAATGGTATTCCATCCTTATCAACAATGTCTCATATTTATTCAGCGAATACTCAATACAAGATCCTTGACTTTGACAATGTGTTTTTTTTTTCATTGGTTGACGTGGTAGGTTTTCCTTAAAGAGGTTCATCTTTTTCTCTGCCATCACTAAAGTCTTTACACTACTTGTAAATAGATGTTTTACATAGTTTTATCGCTGCGTCACCTCCTAAATATTTTAATGGTTAAGCACAAGAAATTTCGTTTTTTACCCACAATTTAATTGAAAATAACCCCAGACATAAATTTTTAACAATTATAAAAGATGATATAACTATATATGTGGTAAGCGAAGTGATATAAAACCTCCCTTATACTCAAATTCAAAATATATTTTGAAACGCTAAAGCTAAAGCGCGCAAATAAAAAATCTCTTTATTTCTTAATCACAGTAGTAGCTACATAAATCTATACATTAATTTTATATTTTTGTCTCAGTAATATGGCAAATCATTATAGAATGTTTAACATTAGAGCAACGCTTTCAAATTGTCGAAATTTATTATCAAAATCAGTGTTCAATGCGCCAAACTTATAGAGCACTTCGTTAGTGCCCAACCAAAATATGTATTCGCCGAATTATCGACAAATTCCGAACCCATTTTACACTGCTCGATATTAAAACAAAAACAAGATAAAAAAACTGTGCGTTCCGAAGAAAATATCATCCATATTTATCAATTTGTCACTGTTCGCGGGAAGATGGGCTTTGTTATTCGACTACGTGAATTATTTAATTTCGAATTTGAACGGCATTGATCTAGAGGAGATGTGGTTCCCACAGGACGGCTCCACATATCATACCATCTAAAAACATCACGCAACAATCAACTTGAACAGGGAATATATAACAACGATATTTCGAAATGCTACTATGGAAAAATTGACATGGAAAGAACCTTTTTTTGTCATTGAGGCAAAGATAAATTAAAAATATACGATTATTTCTTGTGATCTGACTATAAATACACATTGAGTATAATACAATAAACACATTTACAGCTAAATTAAGCCACACAGAAGCGGTCATGAATTGATCGCCTTTTAATTATGTATAATTACTTCCCTACTAATTTTTTAATATTCAACAATCCATAATGTAAATGCAGCAGAAAGACTAATTTGGTCGATAACAGTGTGTTATTACCCGTATCTCATAGAAATTTGTCATTTGAGTTATGGTAATTACTCACCAATTTTAACCTGTTATTTCCAAATTTATGTATTGCTGCTTTTATGAAAAACGGACGACACACATTTGTTTTACTATTGCGATTATTTAATAGGTTTAACAGATTTTTTGTTGTTTGCTATTTTGTTAAATAAATATGAACGATTATTACACTTAGGTAATAATTTTATTTTTTATACTCTTGTTCGCTGAGTCTTTAATGGAGAACTGTGTATAATATTTTTTGTTTTCAACTTCTATTTCATATAGTCATAATAGTGATCAGTTAACAATAACTCGCTTTCGTCGATCTCTTGGCATTTTAACATTTTACTAGAGTGTAAGAAAGTATTTATGTTTTTCCTTATATTTTCCGAAAAGGGGAAATGGACTTTGAAGATAGAGTAGACATTGCCTCTCAATGTCTACGTTTTAAGATATATATTTGTTGTTGCGAAGAAAAATAGAGTTACCGACTCAAATATGTGTTGAAGTAGTCGAAAACAACGATCTATATTTCGAGGAATAACCTTTGTGACACCATGGTACTTAAACTGTTAACCAAATAAAACTGATTTTGTTATTAATTTTTTAATCCTTGGCCATAACCATATGTGCTAAATATGATTTAATAATATTTTATTTTTACGATTTAGTAATATTTTATTAACATATAATATAATATAGAGTGGAGACAAGTATCACAGTACCATTTTATTTTAGAGCCATTTTTTTTCGCGATATATGTGACACTTTGGGTTGGCGGTTATGTAGTTCAGGCGTATAAGTTTTATTATGGATAAATACATATGTTAAAAGAACGCAGTGAAATTGTTGTAATTTATGTTAAATAAAATAATTCAATTATTGCAACTCAACGTAAATGTAGACGTATAGAAAATATTTTAATTGTCTGGTACCGTATAAAACGACAATTTATATTTATCGTTTACTCAACCAATTTCAAGAATTCAAAACAGTTGGGGATAGGTCCCGCCTTAGAGGTTCAAGAACATTGCCAAGTGCTGGAAATATCGCACATGTGGTGCAAAATGTTAAGGAGTCTCCGGAAACGTCAATTCGACGACGTGGTGCCCAATTAGGAATTTCTTCACACAGTTTACAGTTTGCACCATATTTTGAGATGTGACTAAAACATATTTCCTTATGAGATTCAATGATTTCAATACTTGTTGTCTACAGGCAATAATAAGGGATTAGAATTCTGTAATGCCAAGCCACTGCATTATGAAGGCCACTTTAGCCAGTTTCCAAATCGCGCGGTCCTGAGCTACATAATGGTGTCATCAGTATATCATGTTCTCGGCCTTCTCCGTGGACGTTTGCGAACAAACGATATCCCGTCTAGTAATGCCATGCATTCTTTCCATTTCCCTCTGTGCTACCGGATGTTTTTGAACTGACTGCGATATGAGTGTTCACTTCCGTATGTCATAACGGGCAGGACATACTGATCAAAGACTCTTCTTTTCAGGCAAAGTGGTAGTTTATTTCTAAACACTATGTTGAGTCTGCCTAATGCCTTCCAGACACCAGAAATAATTTTGTTTAATCGTGGGATAATCATCCGAGAAAGTTTCCAGTTTTATTAAGTCATCTCAATTTTATGGATAAATTCTACACATAGAGCGATTAAGATTAATAATATGAAACTTTCTTCACATATTTTATGTAATAAATATTTATATGGTTGCTGACTATTTCTAAAAAAATATAGAATTGGTTTTGTTAAAATTTTTATAAGTCATAATTAACTAATCATCATCATCATCCTTAGCCCCTGTCTATCCATTGCAGGATGAAAGGTAGTTTAACATACTTCCAAATCGCGTGGCCCTGAACTTTCATATGCCATTCGAGTCCCATATACTTAATGATATCATCAGTCCATCGTGTTTTCGGTCTTCTCCGTGGACGTTTGTAATCAAACGATATCTCGTCAAGTAAACTCAAGCATGCATATTTTTATTCCCCTCTGTTCTACCCGAAGTTTTTGAACTGACTGCGATGTGAGTGTTCAATTCCGTATGTCATAACGGGCAGGACACACTGATGAGGCAGGACACACAAAGACTTTTATTTTGAGGTAAAGTGGTAGTTTATTCCTAGACACTTTCTAACACATGTTGAGTCTGCCAAATGCCTTCCAGACACATTTAACACGTCGTTGCACCTCCAGGACGGAATCCCCTTTCATTGAAATTCTCTGCTTAAGATAAATATAGTGATCCACAACTTTCAAAGCCTTGCTTAAAATAGAAACAAAAAAGAAATTTTGTCCTCAGCAAATTTATTGAACATGTCCTGACACTTATTCTGGTTTATTTTCCAAGTCCAATGGTTCTCCAACTCTTTGCAGCTCTTGTATGTATCACCTTGCTGTACACACGAGCTCTACATTAACTTCAACCTCAAGATCATCAAGATGGGCTGTCGCTGTATCATATATCCATCATAAGCCACTTCCAAATTGACAATTTTGATGTAAAATTGATTTGGCATCTTTGGATTATTTTTGTAGAAATTTTTGAAGGAAAAGGTGCACATAAATTAGCGCCAAACCAATATAACAACTCAAGGACAACATCCATGCTAAAATCGTGACTTTAACACCAGATATGTTGACAAAACTTACAGAAAATGTGTTAAAAAGGGTACAAAGTTGTTTTGCTGCTAATGCTCATATTTAATTGACAATTAATAAAAAAGAATTAGTACACAATTTAAGCACGAAACAAACATATAGTGAAAGTGAAAAATAATTAAGATGGTACAGTGATACTTGCCCCACGCGTCATGTCAGTAGAAATTAGCTAATAAAAGAAGTACTTAATTTTATTTTATTTTTATTGAAATATCGATTATATCCTAGCCTGATACATGAACTCATTGAAGCCACAAAATGGCGTATTTTCGGAAAGGATTTAGCTCTGAAGTCATATACAGTTCAAATAACAACTGGATCAAAGAAGAAATCCTCTTTTTTAGATGAAGCACATTTTGAAATTTGTGGCTATGTTAATAAACAAATTTGCCATATTTGGGGTGAGGAAAATCCATGATTGATACATGAAAAACCTTTACATCTTAAACGAGTCACTGTTTGGTGAGTATTATGACCAGGACGTGTAATTAGGCCGTATTTCTTTCAGAATGCTGCTGGTGAAACTGCAACTGTGAATAGTGTTCGATATCGTGAGATGATAACTGGATTTTTGTGGACAGAATTGAATAATATTGATCTGGAAGATATGTGGTTCCAACCGGATGGTGCTACATCTCACAGTGTTAATGAAACAATTAATTTTTATGAAAGAAAAAATTCCTGGACGAGTTATTACAAGAAACTGTGATGTTAATTCGTCAGCAAGATCATGTGATTTGACACCATTGAATTATTTTC
This sequence comes from Cosmopolites sordidus, assembly GCA_031761425.1. Lineage (NCBI taxonomy): Eukaryota > Metazoa > Arthropoda > Insecta > Coleoptera > Curculionidae > Cosmopolites > Cosmopolites sordidus. Next base: position 633,661 of record JARFXV010000175.1, on the reverse strand, counting down.
TTTGGGGTTACGTGAAAATCTAGGTCTACAAGAACAATCCACATTCGATGCCTGAACTAATGGATTAAATTATTCGAGTCATTTGGGTCTGATAGAATCACGGTTATGCCAAAACCTTATACAACATTTTGATAAAAAGAGGATGCCTGTGGAGCTGGAAGAGGTGGTCTTTGGCAGATATTGTCTTTCTTGTTTAAATCTCATACACTATGTTTTAATCTATATAAATAAAAATTACATGCTGTTCGTTGGTAAGCGCATCACTTGAGAACGGCTGGACCGTTTTGGCTATTTTTTTTAATGTTTGTAATAGTCCGAATAAGGTTTTTAAGGAAAAATAATGGAAAAGTTGCCCGAAAAATTGGAAAATTTGGAAAAAACTGAACGTTCTTTTTTCTATGGAATTTTTGTATGAACTCAAGACCATAACTCACGATTCGAAGAATGGATATGCGTAATTCTTTTTTTGTTGGAAAAGTTTTTAGGAAAAAAAACGCTCACTAACAGATTTATTGAAATTTGGCCAGGTCAACGTCTGTCGGGTCAGCTAGTTATCAATAAAAAGTATTTTGAAATCGACCATATGTATCGACGCAGATTCTCGGTTTTATTCAAGAATTAAAAAAAAACCGCTCAATTTGAAAGATCCTTTATCATCCATATTAAGTGGCTTTGCATAAAGAATAGATAGAAATGTGGTGTTTTATGAGCGCCGGTGAGCACGTTTTTTACAAAATTGAACCGAATAAAATCAGCCACATTCTACTATTCAAATTCAGAATTTAATGTATTAAAATATAATTTCATGTTTGAAACAGAACGATTATTGTTTAGAACTTATGAATTGTTGACAGTGTGAATTTAAAGTCAGATTAATTTCATTACCAACAGTATGTTATTAGCTGTACTTTATCGAGATTTCTTTTTAGGTATTATAACAGTTTTATCAATATTTGGCCTGACATTTTAAAATGTATTCATTGCTCACCTTCATAAAATACATATATTTATTTCACTGTTATAAAAGTTATAATTATTCACTTTAATTAACGGGTTACGGCACTAATGTATGTCGGGGACCGATTCTGCCTTTCTATATTACAAAACGATAATTGCCAGCAAAGCAGACAAAAACCTGACATGACATATTTTTTTGTAAACTATATGAAGTGTATTTTACTATCTTTATTTTTATTTTAAATATGAAGGATGTATATATTTTAATAATAAAATCGAAAAATTAAACGTACTATTAATATAAAGAAACTTTTTTGAAAGAAAGTTTACGAATAATATTAATTAGATCTTAATGAAAATAATACCAACGAATTATCATTAATAAAGAGTTTTCCAATATCGTTGTCAGAACTTTGACACGTAATAACGGGAGCACTGTTTTTAATGTAAATATCATTCATAGACAGCTATATTCAGCAGATTGTGTCAATTTACCATGGAAAGATATGACATTCAAAAGAGCGCAGAAATTGTAAGTTGGCAGGCGACCCCCACTTTAAGGAAAAAATAATCTTTTTCGACGAACTGCACTTCTGGCTTAATTGGTTTACGGACTCAGAAAGTACCTAATTCCTTAGAAAATCACTGACGATGATGGAGATCGCGTTACTGTTAATGGTGAACGCTATAGAATATTTTTGGCCTGGACTGATAAATGCGGATATAAACAATGCTTTCTTTCAACAGGACTCTGAGGCTTTTCAAACATTTCGGCTAACAGCAATTTATTGCAAGAAAAGTTTCTTGGGCGCCTTATTTCGCGCAATGATAAAGTCAACTGGCTACTAAGATTACGCGCTTTGACGCCCTTGGTTTATTTTTGCGATGTTGTATAAAATCTCTGGTTAACAAAAATAAATCTCGAAGAATTCTTGACCTTAAACGAAACAATCAGACCATCATTGAAATTATACCATTTGAAATGAAGAAAATGTAAAAATCAATAGCAAAAACTTTTCAAAATAATTGTTGTGTCTACCAGGTTCATTAAGGAATTCACTGACATTTTGTAAATCTACTTTGCATCTCATTTTAATGGAACTCTTTTCGGCCATGATATTTTGCCGGAAAACCTGATATTGTTCAATAATCCAAAACTGAGATTGGCGGTGAACAGAAAGCACTTTGGTACAATTTTGGACATCCAATAAACTTCGACTACATATTTGGAATCAATTTCCAACAATGTGTACCAAACTGCTTCTAAAAATGACACTAATTACCGCTACTGAAACATTACTCAAAAGAAGATCAATTTGAAACATATATTGGAAAGTATACATAAATAACATCGTAAATTTAATTTCTTACAAGTATTTTTTCTTTGCAAACTCTATTGTGACCAATTTTTGCTTAATGTCCAATGTCATGTTTTACTTCGTGTTCCTTTGTTCGTGAAAAGTCAACTGCACAAGGTGGTTGCGTGCTGCTTATGAACAATTATTACATGTGCAAACAAAATAGTGCATGACGAATTACCGAAATTACTAAATTTTGAGTGCTAATAAAGTTATTAGCCTAAAATTTCCTACAAAACACATAATCACTTCTTTGTAATATTTTTTTAAAGCAAAAACACCTGTTAGTTTTTCATATAGCCTTATTGCAAAATACAGACTTTACGCTAAAATATTAAATTAATTATTCATCTCGTTGATTTTGTCTGGATTAAATTAGACGTGATTTTCAACTAATTAAATCTTTTTGAAAAAAGATAATTAATAATAGAAAAAAATTAATTGGCTCTCTATAAACGTTAAATTAATGTTACTAAATATTATAATCAAACTGTAACAGTAAGCTTAATCATTTTTTTCCAAAAGTAAAAGTAGTTAAATATTTAGTATGAAAATGTTTTTGTATACACAGCATTTGGCTTGAAACTAAAAGGTTGTCCAATAAGAGCGTCAGAACTTTAAAATGAGGCACAATGATAACTACAAGTTATAGTCCCGTAAATTTTTATTTCATCTTGAAAAGCAAATCATGGCATTATGTTTACCAAAAATTTGTTTTCTTGTATTTTGTCCAAATATGTGACTCAATCTGATGATTCTAGATGGAATCACATCCTGATGATGCTAACATGGTTAGCGAAAGTAGCGTCAAGAAGCTTAAAAAAGTGATTTGGTGTTTAAGAGTAAATCTCTTCGAATTTAGTGGTTGTCACCGAATGTTCCAATAGAAGAATTGAACATATAAATCAAATTGATTGTCTTTCTTTTTGTCATGATTACACACTTAGATTTATCCAAATATCCAATATATGAACTAAAATCTCACTAAACAGCAGAAAAAGTTATATCGTCAGTCTCCAGTCGAGCCAGTGTTCCTCGGAAATTTTAAACTCTTATAACTGGATTTTTTATTCCCTTGGATAAGTAACATATTACATAATACACTGGTGAAATAAGACTGAACAGTAATCATCATTTCTCACTAGTTTATTCTTCTTTGAAATATATAAATCGCATTAGTTGGCCTTTATGATAAATCAATAATACACGACTATATCTTGATACTCCAGAGCACCGGTAAACCGAAAAGTAGCAAAGCGTAAAGCAAAAAGTAGCACCGAAAGATAGCAAAAATTATTTGCTAACTTTCCATGATTCTAATCCAAGCAGAAGCAGTTATATTCGACTTCTTTTGTCGAACAGAGCTAGTCAATATTTATTTTTATTATTCTCGGCCATCGCTAGCTCGAATGCAACGAAGAGTGCAGTTGATTTTACTAGGAAACACGTTATTGCAAGGACGCAATCGACATACGCAATTGATAACCTGTTATTTCCGAAGTCATTCATTGTTACGAGCAAACTAATGGCACACTTTTATTTGGTGAAATTATTGAGATTATGAAGTGATATTATTTGTGGTGGTTTAGCCCCATTTTTAATCGTTTAGCAACTAATGAATACATGACTAGCATTGGATTGATGCGAAGGTTCGTCCAATTGAGAAAAGATAAAGAAAAAATTCATTTACTAAAAATTAATCTGATAGCTCCATAATCCTGCGCACATAGAAGTTCTGAGGTTTCTGACTAAGAAATTGATTCAGGTGATTTTTCAAGTCTCCCAAAGAAGTAAAAGTGTTTACCCTCTAAGAAATTTGAAGCGATTCAAATAAATGGTCGTCGAAAGTCGCAAGGTCGGGAAAGCACAGTAGATGCACCAAAACATCATAGGGAAGTTGTAACAGTTTATGTTGGTTGGGCAAACACACGTGCTTCGGTTACTAATTCAGACCGCTTCTAGTTGATTGCTCGCTGTATTTAACGTGGTTGTGAAGAGTATTTCTTCAAATTTATGGTTTGGTTTTCAGATAACAGCTCATAACAAATGACTCTCAAACCATTTTTGGATATAAACTGGTTTTTGCGGTGATTAAAGGAGCATCTTCGCTCTATACCATGTTCTCTTATGCCTAACATTTTCATATACGAAGACTATTAAATAACGAGGTTGATGCTGCCACAGAAGAAGTACACATGTGCCGAGCGCCAGCGACCAACAGCTGTTTAGCGTGAAGTCTTCTCTTTTGAATGGAATACCTCTCGTTTCTGTAAACAAATCCGTATAAGCGTAGGGTTCGTTCGCATTAGAACTGTTTTTTTGTTTCGCCGGAAAAATAGTAAGTGTAACAATAGAGCAAAAACCGCTATTGAAACTTATAATTTATTGAAAGAAGTGTATGGCAATGAATGTTTATTGCGTGTGCTTGTTTTTACGTGGTTTAAACGTTTTCACGATGGTCGGGAAGACGTTGCCCAAGTCGCCCTCCACGTCGAAAACGGATAAAAATATCGAAAAAATCGGTAATCTCGTTTGATTTGATAGTTGATTAAGTATTCGTGCGATTGCTGAAACTGTAAGAATTGACAAAGAATGCGTACGGCAAATTTTACATAACAATTTTAACATGCAAAAGTGTATGCCAAAATGGTGCCTAAAATTGTCACGTTTGAACAACAAGAAGCTTGCAAAAATGTTTGTAATGACACATGAATGCTACTGAAAATGATCCTGACGAATCGTGGTTTCTCACTTATGATCCTGAAACGAAGCGCCAATCCATGCACTGGAAAAGTTCAAATTCACCGAGATCCAAAACAGCTCGAATAAGCATTTTTAAATTAAAACCAACAATTATTGTGTATTGCGATATTTATGGGATTGTGTACTTTCACTGAGTTTCTGAAGGTCAAACTATTAATCAACATTACTATCTTCACTTCTTGCTGGACTTCGTGAAATAATAAGGAAAAAATGACCCGAATTGTGGAAGCACAAATCATAGGTTCTTCGCCAAGACAATGCGCCGACTTATTACGCATTGTCTGTCAAGAGGTTTCTAGCCAAGTACATCATCTCAGTGTTGGACCATTCGCCTTATTCGCCGAATCTTGCACCGCGCGACTTCTGTCTATTTCCTAAGATGAAGTCTGCATTAACAACAACAAGATTTGAGTTCGTTGTAGCTGTGAAAAAGAAAGCGACTCGAGCTCTAAAGGAGCTGACAGAAGAAGACTTCCAGCACTGTTTCGAACAATGGAAGATTCGCATGGAGTGTTGTAGGGATAGAGGAGGGGTATATATTGCATGTGATAATAAGTAAATATGTATGAAATCAAAATTAAATGTTTAACAGCTTCAGTTTCGTTGTTTAATAATCACATCTCGTACAATCCATTTTTTATCAATTGTAACTAGATAGTTAAAAACGGATATATTTCTTTGTGCTTTAATAAGTAGAAGGTGGGCCACGGGACCTTTTTAGAATTTAGAAGGAGAGAGGGCCCGGGGTATGTGTCTGTGGAACGATGCTGTTTAGTATCCATTATGCTGCTAGTATTTAATAACCATTATGAGTCAGAGAGCAGGCCTATGAAGGTAGTGTTCGAAACATGAATAATCAAAAAAAAAAAATCATAGAATTTAGACCGACGAAAAGGTGGATTAAAGGGACTGAGGAAATAATAAAAAGTAGAGAAATAAAGTGGGAACGTATTACACACACACACACACACACACACACACACACACACACACACACACACACACACACACACACACACACACACACACACACACACACACACACACACACACACACACACACACACACACACACACACACACACACGCACACGCATACGCACACGCACACGCACACGCACACCCACACGCACACCCACACACACACACACACACATATATATATATATATATATATATATATATATATATATATATATATATATATATATATATATATATATATATACATATATATACATATATATATATATATATATATATATATATATATATATATATATATATATATATATATATATATATATATATATATATATATATATATATATATATATATATATATGTGAACATTCCTTAGTTGCTTGACCGGGAGGAAGCCCCACCCATCCCTTACATTGGAGGACACATGTTTTGTCTGTTGGTGCTTAGACTCATCAGGGTACCGACTTTTGCTCTTTCGTCAAGAATAGGAAGTCCCTCTCCACAGTCAAACAACCCACACTTTCGCCTACTTCTCGTCGGGGGGCTTATAATTGGAGTTTTTTAATCACGAAAATATATGTAATAATGTAATATATATATATATATATATATATATATATATATATATATATATATATATATATATATATATATATATATATATATATATAATATATGTAATAATGTAATATATATATATATATATATATATATATATATATATATATATATATATATATATATATATATATATATATATATATATATGGCGGGACAATATGTTTGTCAAAAATGGTGTTTTCACGATTAAAATACAATGACTCTTCAGGTGTAACTTCATCATGGGCATCACCATTCTTAGGCAGTTGCTGCACTTCCAATGAAGAATTCATTAAAGAAAACAAAATCACCTGATCCTTCTGGATCGGCGCGCACACCATGGAATGTGGAGAGGATGAAGGGGCATTTCTGTGAAGGTAGCCTGCTACCTAGCAGGGCCAGTGGAAGGCAGCGCGCATCTTAACTCTTAAGCTAGAGTTGATTAGGAGAAATGTAAACCGTATTTTGCAATAGAATTTGGGCTTTTACCTATATAAATTGATTATTGTTTGAAAATTGAATAAAGGAAACTATCAAACATCAAACAATATATGACATTTTTAAAGGAATCGAAGATTTGACCGTTATCATGGGCGATGAAGTTCGTTTCCACTTAAATAAGGCAGTCAATAAACAAAACTGCCAATTTTGTGGTGTGAATTATCAAGTGCGGCATTTTTGGGTCATTTTTGTGGTGATAGTAGTCATTAGTGTTACACTGATAATTTTTGATTTTAATAAATATTTGTTTTTATACAAAATTTATGTGAGTCGCGCTTTTTTAAAGACGTCGATTTCCCGTGAACCACTTTAAGTAAAAAAATGAGTTCCAAGAGTTTGATCATTTAAGACTCAAAAACAGACAAATAATTTACAATAACATAACATACTTTTCATATCAAATGAAAAAATGTGTTTGTTCTTTATTTAGTTGTCCAATATGTTTACTAAAATTTTCTAAACACTAGTAAAAGCTAGACCTTTTTATATTCATCTTCGCATTTTTTTTTATAAAATAGTCGTGATCTATGGAAACTTATTCTTCCGTTTGAGTAATTTCCTGTTTCCCGTTTGCTATCTAGAACCCTCCATCCATCCCTGTACCACCAGTTTTTCTAGGTTATTGTCATCACTATATTCAATGTGGATAAAAAACCTTAATAAGAATCTTATAAGAATCTTAAAATTATTCGTTCATGAATATTTTGGGATAGCCTTACGGGTTCATTAATGTATTGAATAATAATGCGTTTGTTCATCTGGTAGCCCACGGAATGCGAAGATCCCCAGCACAAAGTTCAATTGGATCAGTGCGCTTGAGTGAAAATCGCAATACTCGAAAAACGAAGGTTTTTACTATCTGTTTCTTTTTGTTATGTCACTGTCCTTACAGATCTTCAGCAAATTTCTCATTGTCTTTATTGCTATTTCGCATTCTCTTGTGATCTCCTGAATCTTACTGCCTTCGTTCGATATTAAAGACTTTGGCCAAGTCTAAGAATGTGGTTAGAGTGTACCCCTCTTCTATAGTTTCTGTTAGGGGTTGGAGTTGATGGCACGTAGAATGCCCTTGTTTGAAACAAAATTAGAAGGCCGGAATTATATTTTCGTTGACAATCGCTTGGTTCAATCCGTTGTATATAATTTTTTTCAAAGATTTTAGCCATTGTACAAAGGAGGCTTATTAGCCTCTAACTTGAAATTAATTTGGGATTTTATGTATGAGTGCTTCCATGTTAGCCGAAAATATTCCAGTTTTAGACAAGAGTTAAAAAGTGAAGTTAGGTAGGAAATCAGCTTTTTGCTTGCATTTTTGAGTATTATATTCGGTATTTGGTAGTGGCCCCGTGCTTTTTTAATCGATAGAGTTGTAATTTCTGACATTTAATTTCTGACATCTCTTGTGGCGATGTAGGTTTGATATCTACACCAGCTAGTGGTGTGTGTGCTTGCCCCTCATACTGTTGATCAAATACCAAGAGGTCCAAGTGGTCACCAAATATAGTATACTACTAGTAGTTTATTATCTTAAATTCCCCTATTTGACTAATGTGTTGAGTATGCTAACGTTTTAGCGGTCGATAATCATTATTTTCGTTTTCTCCTCGTTTTTTTTTCCTGTCCGTAAAGACGGTTTTTATCCTTTATATTTTTGATAATTACGATGAGTTCCTTCGCAAAAACTTCGCTAAAAGTGTAATGCCATCGACATATCTTAAGTTAGTTATTTTTAATGTTGCTTTGAATACTGACACTTTTCGTCCAATCTTCGAAAGCTCTACCTATGATATATTCACCATAAATGTTGAATATAATTGACGATATGATCTTCCTTGTCTGATTTCTTTATTGATGCAAAACTTGGATGTTCGATCTTCTATTTGCACCAGTGCTCTATTTATTCATTTAGATTACAAATTCAGCCAATCAAGTGATCTGACACTCCCATTTCCTCCAGAATTTTCCATGATTTCTCTTATTTTAGGGTGTCAAACGCCTTCCGATAATTAAGGAAATAGAGGTATACAGGATGGTTGACTTCTCTAGTTATTTCTAATATTTGTCAACCGTTGAGTATTGGTTCATGTGTCCCTGGAACGAATCCAGCCTGCTCTGTAGTAATCTGCTATAATAGGATTTTAAGCATTTGTCGTTAGCTAGATATATAAAAGCTAGATAAGTAATTTGAAAATACTTATATTTTTATTAAAGTAGATAAGATAGTAAAATTGAAAACTGAATATTCCCATTATTTCTTATCAGTTAATTCCTCTGTGAACCATAAAAATCACATATGTTTACCTTCTTCATAAAATTATAATTTATAATATAATATTAATATAAAGTTATATCTGCTCCCACTATGCGTTAATAAACGCATTTACCACCATATTAATCCAAACAAAATCAACTAATTCGATGATTTTTTTTTTACTTTTAAACAGAACTTGTTCAATATTTATTTATTTATTTATATTATATTCTACATTCCCCAACCTGAATGCAACAGAAAGTCCGATCAGTTTAGTTGAAAACAGCGTGTTAGTACCAGAGAGTTGTCGACATTTTGTCATTGGAATTGTTGTAAATGGTGGCCAATTTAAACCTGTTATTTTCGATTTTAAGCATTGTTCGTTTTTTATGAATAACAAACGGAGCATATTTGTTTTATTATTGTGCGTGGAACCGAAAATCAAATTTTGTTGTGTAGCCATGAATATGACTAGCATGAATTGCACTCGTTTAAATTTTGAGTGACAATAAAATCTTAAAAAAATATAAATAGATGGAATTTTGTTCTTTATATTCTTTATTTTCGGTGATTATTTCTACAATTCTATTTTATACAACCAGATCATTTCTGTTTCTTAATAATACATATTTTAAGTCGAAAAATATACTTGGCAAACGATAAGAATATGAATAAATAATTTCGTTCTTTAATACTGCACAAAATTTGATTTTATTTAAGAGTTAGTACGCTTAAACTCTACAATATAATTTAAATCGTTATTCAATAAACATTGTCTACGCCAAACTCTCTATTTCTGTTTTGAAAAATGAGGGTAATTTTAAAGTAATATATTCTTCGACTGCAGTTTTGTCCCATTTTTCTAAAAAACATTGAGAAATGTTCCGTACATCTAAAAAGATGATAATCTGACGATATCTGAGGAGAATACCTATATATTCCCATCCTAACTTTTTGATTTTTTTATGGGGATGTGTCCCCACATTCCTTTTTGAGCTTTGCTCTCTTATTTTGAACATCATTCTATTGTTGACCATAAACTTATAGTTTTAAGCTTTGTCTCTAATTCCTGGATGGGATTGTTTGGGATTCATTTAAATTTCAGCTAACAATAAATCCCTATTAAACTTAATAGGTGTTTTAGATTTTATACAGGCGAAATGATTAAAATCTTCCTTTTTTAATAAAGAGCATTAATGGCATTTGCCAAATGCCAAATGCTATCGAAACTCATAAAACAACAAATGTCTAATATGGAACTTTTGTTGAGTTGACCTAATTTTTTCAAAATTTAACAATATGCAGACTAAACATCAATATATTTAGAACATTTATTTTATGGTTTACAATGTTTTTAAAATTTGAAAAATAACTACATTATTTATAGATACCCTTAATACTTTTGGTTACATTGCATATATTTTATGGGATTTCGCAGATCGTTTGCTCTTTTTATGGTTATTTCTTTCCATTTTTACATTTTTAAACTGAAGTTGAAGTTGAATTTGAGTTTTTCCGATGTTTAGTCGGTAAGAATAAAGGTGAAACGAATTGAACCTATACCAAAAATAGACTAAAACAACGAAACAGAAGTTTAAAGAACTAAAATTGCACGTTAATGGGCCAAAATATTAAATAGGTGCTTAATTCCTCTAGTGAACTTATATGGTCTTATATGGATCATCAAATCACATTTTAATAGTCAGCTATGGCTGAAAAACTATCATTTTGATATTATGTTGCCAAATTTAGATTATATGTATATTATTCTTCAACGGGCCGGCCTCGCAACATCACGAGACGCCAACTGGGACCCAGTTGGACCTCATGATAAAATGTGATGTATTGTTAGATCATAAAAATCAAATCCACGTAATAAAAGAACTTCTAGCTATATTTCCACTAAATAAATTAAATTCTAAAATTATCTAAAAATGTAAAAAAAGTAATAAACTAAATTTCTTCTGTTTAAGTTTTCACTATATTTAAAAAATTATGTCCGTTTTTTCGACACACTTCTCATAAAGCACAAGTCTTACTTCTTTTATATAAAACGAATTTTAATCGAGTATCGGCTACCGTAGTTAAATAAATTATTGCCTTATAGTATTTAATGGTTTTGAAAAGAACACTAAGAACATTATGCAAAGGGGTTAGACGTATTTACGGGCAGCGATACCCAGGAAGGCCGCTTCCAGCTTGGCAAATATTTGTCTCTGTTTTTGAAAGACTTCTGTATACAAGTACTGTGGTTCCAAAATTTCAAGAACGTGAAGGGCAGCGAGAAGTCTGTGCAGAAGTCGAAGAAGATATTTTACATCTTGCTGAAAAGGATTCTACTCGAATTCGTCGTGTTGCGCGACAAGGTGGTGTTTTCCACTTGATTGTACATATAACAATAACAAAGCAATTATTCTACCATTATCATGTATAAACAGTACAAGCACTCTTTCCCGCTGATTTTGACTACTAGCACTTGGTTACGTTGCTAATTATTAAGTGCCATTAATTTCCATAACTAATATCCATAAGTTCTGATTTACTTTCCGAGGAAATGATTGCATTCTGAATACATGTAAATGATGATTGAATGATCCATTGAAAGAAAAAAAAATTGAACCATTTAGTTATGTCTGCTTCAAAATGAAATGTGAGAGAATAACATCATTCATGTTCTCAAGTTCAATAAATTTGCCTCTTTTCAAACGAACTACCCTTATTTAGTATATAATGTAAAGATAGTTATCGCCCGTTAACAACAATACAACAGGAAGTTAAATTAATTTCACCGAAAACAATTTGTTTTACTAGTACCTCATCGAAATTTGCAATTACAAATATTGGAAATTGTGGTTAATTTTAACATGTTAATGTCGAATTTATCTATTCCTCGTGCTCATAAAAGATAAACGAGCCATATTTCTTTTACCAAGTCAATTATTTGTCCTTTCGAATATTTGAATGTTTGTAATTTGCACCATTGCTACACATGTCAACAGAGTATGACATGACAAGTAGTTCAAACATGCATATATATATATATATATATATATATATATATTATATATATATATATATATATATATATTATATATTTATTAATTATAATATATATATATTATATATATATTTATATATATATATATATATATATATATATATATATATATATATATATATATATATATATATATATATATATATATATATATATTTATATTTATATATATATATATATATATATATATATATATATATATATATATATATATATATATATATATGGTGTGTGTGTGTGTGTGTGTGTGTGTGTGTGTGTGTGCGTATGCGTGTTATGTGCGTATGCGTGTTATGTGCGTATGCGTGTGCGTGTGCGTGTGCGTATGCGTGTGCATGTGCGGGTGGGTGCGGGTGTGCGTGTGCATGCGGGTGTGTGGGTGTGCTTATGCGTGCGGGTGTGCGTCTACATGAGCGTGTGCGTGTGCGTGTGCATGTGCGTGTGCGTGCGCGTGTGCGTGTGCGTGTGAGTGTGAGTGTGCGTATGCGTGTGCGTGTGCGTGTGCGTGTGCGTGTGCGTGTGCGTGTGCGTGTGCGTGTGCGTGTGCGTGTGCGTGTGCGTGTGCGTGTGCGTGTGCGTGTGCGTGTGCGTGTGCGTGTGCGTGTGCGTGTGCGTGTGCGTGTACGTGTACGTGTGCATATGCGTGCGTGTGTATGTGTGTGTGTGTGAGCGCGCGCGTACTATGTCATGGATGGAACAGATTTTAAGGTTTTTTCGGGGAGTATATCCGGTTGTCGAAATGGTCCCTATGGAGAGCTTACAGACGTTTTGCTTACAGTCGCGTAAGCGTAAGGTTCGTAACTTTCTGAGAAAGTCACGATTGCATCGTCTGCAAGCTCCCAACAGGGACCATTTCGGCAACAGAATGTACCTCCCAGAAAAAAACCCAATATGTATGTATATGTTTCTAAACCACTCCGGGTGTCGATCCGTTAATTCTGTGAAGAGTCACGACGTTTCGCCAAAATCTCATTTGGCATATTCAAGTGTTGTCCGCTTCTACTGAGTCCAGAACTGTTTTTTTGATTTTGGCGAAACGTCGTGACTTTTCACAGAAGCAACGCATCAACACCCGGGAGTAATATATATACAATTAATAGCCACATACGATGTGGCTATGGAGAGACGGATACATCATATGAATGAAGTTTGTTCATTTTAAGGGCAATTATTGATTGTCTTTCATTTGCGACTTCTATTAATAAAGAACCATCGAATTGCTTTCTAGTATCTGTTAGTGTTCCTAGTTGTGTCTGTAAAGCTTTGTGTATGAGAAAAGGCGATATGTTCTTAAAGGACTGGGTATCATCTTTAATTTTAATAATAAAAAACTTATTGTACATTGCCGGAGCAGCCGGAGACTCAGTTCTGGGTCTTTTGGACCCGCTAGGTGGTGTAGAGTTGTGTTTTGAGGACATGTAGTTCCCACGAGTAGTGGAGGAAATAAAGGTCGATCAGAGCAGTGCCCCATACCCTGACAGCCCTAGATACTCTGGGGGGGGGGCGGCAGGTACCCCAGAGGCACCGTTCACGACACCTGATCCCCTCAGGTGCCATGCAGCCATAGCCATGGCTGCTCACAGTTTAACTTAAGGAATAATGAGAAAAGACATAACTAGACATACACAGGACATGTCTGGGGACCCCGGGGACGTCACCCCCCGTATCCTGGACGTGTAAATCCAGGAACCTCTGAGGGGAATGTAGATTTGTACTAAATAATACGGATAAAAATTCCATCCTCTCGCCACAATTTTTACATCGTTGGCCGGACGTTTACCTCCAGCGAGCATACGCGTCTTTCACGTTACGTTATTTTGTTTGGTTTTGTGTGTTACATGTTCTGTTAACTGCGTTATAAAACATGTGATTTGGAAGTAGATTCCCTGCGACCAAGCGTATTGGTAATTAGTTTTAAATAGGTACGGAGCGTTTGATATGTCTCGCGTCGCGTATTTCGTTCGCTTCGGAAATACTTGTTTTGATTTGGAATTTGCTACGTGCGTACACACTGAATAGTATTTAAAAAAATAAAATAACCAACTTTTAATTGCAAACATGAAGGCTCACCGACAAAAATTTGTACAATAACCCTTTTTCGTCATAAAACTTTGATATATTTTTTTTAATTTTCAAACTTCTCATGAACTTTTTCGAATTTTCTCTATTGATTTGCAGTTACAATAAACTGTTTGAATGGTTTACTCTTCGGGAAACGGTAAGTACCTACTTATTTATTCCATTATCTGCGCAACAACCAATCCTCCAATCCTAGCAATACAAAATTTTAATGTTTTCCTGGTTCACCTCCTGTATAGGGTTTCAATAGCACTAAAAAAAGAAAAATGGGGATCGGAAAAGCAAAAACATATCTTCATCAGCACAAACTTCGCCGTCCTACTTTAAAAACTTACGAGCCGCCATTGATATATACATAAGAATAAGTTTCCATAGATCACGACTATTTTATAAAAAAAATGCGAAGATGAATATAAAAAGGTCTAGCTTTTACTAGTGTTTAGAAAATTTTAGTAAACATATTGGACAACTAAATAAAGAACAAACACACTTTTTCATGTGATATGAAAAGTATGTTATGTTATTGTAAATTATTTGTCTGTTTTTGAGTCTTAAATGATCAAACTCTTGGAACTCATTTTTTTACATAAAGTGGTTCACGGGAAATCGACGTCTTTAAAAAAGCGCGACTCACATAAATTTTGTATAAAAACAAATATTTATTAAAATCAAAAATTATCAGTGTAACACTAATGACTACTATCACCACAAAAAAGACCAAAAAATGCCGCACTTGATAATTCACACCACAAAATTGGCAGTTTTGTTTATTGACTACCTTATTTAAGTGGAAACGAACTTCATCGCCCATGATAACGGTCAAATCTTCGATTCCTTTAAAAATGTCATATATTGTTTGATGTTTGATAGTTTCCTTTATTCAATTTTCAAACAATAATCAATTTATATAGGTAAAAGCCCAAATTCTATTGCAAAATACGGTTTACATTTCTTCTAATCACCTCTAGCTTAAGAGTTAAGACGCGCGCTGCCTTCCACTGGCCCTGCTAGGTAGCAGGCCACCTTCACAGAAATGCCCCTTCATCCTCTCCACATTCCATGGTGTGCGCGCCGATCCAGAAGGATCAGATGATTTTGTTTTCTTTAATGAACTCTTCATTGAAAGTGCAGCAACTGCCTAAGAATGGTGATGCCCATGATGAAGTTACACCTGAAGAGTCATTGTATTTTAATCGTGAAAACACCATTTTTGACAAACATATTATCCCTATATATATATATATATATATATATATATATATATATATTATATATATATATATATATATATATATATATATATATATATATATATATTACATTATTACATATATTTTCGTGATCAAAAAACTCCAATTATAAGCCCTCCGACGAGAAGTAGGCGAAAGTGTGGGGTTGTTTGACTGTGGAGAGGGACTCCCTATTCTTGACGAAAGAGCAAAAGTCGGTACCCTGATGAGTCTAAGCACCAACAGACAAAACATGTGTCCTCCAATGTAGGGATGGGTGGAGCTTCCTCCTGGTCAAGCAACTAACGAATGTTCACCTATATATATATATATATATATATATTCATTCACCGAATATAACGAAAGTTCACCTATATATATATATATATATATATATATATATATATATATATATATATATATATATATATATATAATATATATATATATATATATATATATATATATATATATATAATATATATATATATATATATATATATATATATATATATAATATATATATATATATAATATATATATATATATATATATATATATATATATATATATACTATATATATATAATATATATATTATATATATATATATATATATATATATATATATATATATATATATATATATATATTATATATATAGTAGGTACTTACCGTTTCCCGAAGAGTAAACCATTCAAACAGTTTATTGTAACTGCAAATCAATAGAGAAAATTCGAAAAAGTTCATGAGAAGTTTGAAAATTAAAAAAATATATCAAAGTTTTATGACGAAAAAGGGTTATTGTACAAATTTTTGTCGGTGAGCCTTCATGTTTGCAATTAAAGTTGGTTATTTTATTTTTTTAAGTACTATTCAGTGTGTACGCACGTAGCAAATTCCAAATCAAAACAAGTATTTCCGAAGCGAACGAAATACGACGCGAGACATATCAAACGCTCCGTACCTATTTAAAACTAATTACCAATACGCTTGGTCGCAGGGAATCTACTTCAAATCACATGTTTTATAACGCAGTTAACAGAACATGTAACACACAAAACCAAACAAAATAACGTAACGTGAAAGACGCGTATGCTCGCTGGAGGTAAACGTCCGTCCAACGATGTAAAAATTGTGGCGAGAGGATGGAATTTTTATCCGTATTATTTAGTACAAATCTACATTCCCCTCAGAGGTTCCTGGATTTACACGTCCAGGATACGGGGGGTGACGTCCCCGGGGTCCCCAGTCATGTCCTGTGTATGTCTAGTTATGTCTTTTCTCGTTATTCCTTAAGTTAAACTGTGAGCAGCCATGGCTATGGCTGCATGGCACCTGAGGGGATCAGGTGTCGCGAACGGTGCCTCTGGGGTACCTGCCCCCCCCCCCCCCCCCAGAGTATCTAGGGCTGTCAGGGTATGGGGCACTGCTCTGATCGACCTTTATTTCCTCCACTACTCGTGGGAACTACATGTCCTCAAAACACAACTCTACACCACCTAGCGGGTCCAAAAGACCCAGAACTGAGTCTCCGGCTGCGCCGGCAATGTACAATAAGTTTTTTATTATTAAAATTAAAGATGATACCCAGTCCTTTAAGAACATATCGCCTTTTCTCATACACAAAGCTTTACAGACACAACTAGGAACACTAACAGATACTAGAAAGCAATTCGATGGTTCTTTATTAATAGAAGTCGCAAATGAAAGACAATCAATAATTGCCCTTAAAATGAACAAACTTCATTCATATGATGTATCCGTCTCTCCATAGCCACATCGTAACATTATAAAAGGGATAGTTTCCTGCGCAGATTTGGCTAACTGCTCAGATGAAGAAATTATTGAAAATATGAAGGATTAAGGCGTAGTTGGACTTTACAGAATTATCCCTAAGGGCTCTGAACAGAATTCTTCAAAAGCTCTGCTTGTTCTCTCGTTTAAGATGCATACCCTACCAACAAGAGTAAATGCAGGATGGTACTCACTCCGGGTCTGACCTTATATCCCTCCGCCTCTAAGGTGTTTCCAATGCCAAAAATTTGGTCATACTTCCTCTCGTTGCACCTCTGCTGAAATTTGTCCGTCGTGTGGTCATCCAGGTCACAGTGAATCCCCTTGCTCTCTCCAGCCTGTATATGTAAACTGTCAGGAATCTCATTCTCCACGATATAAATAGTGTCCAATATATAGAAAAGAGTTTGAGATACAAAAAATAAGAATTGTCGAAGGGTTATCCTACCCAGACTCAAAAAGGAAATATATCTCTCTACATCCATCCAACAACATGAATTACAGCAAAGCTGTAACATCACACCTCGTGACTCCTTCCAGGTCCTCTGTGTCGGTTTCGACACAGTGTGACTTCCCTCTTTTTCCCATTATACCCACATCCAATCCAGATCCTCAATCCTCTCTACCCCCACCCTCCTCCTCCTCATACCTAACTACCTCTTTGATAGTCCCCTCCTCTCAACATCGGCAAAACTGCGGCTCCTCCACAAAGCATCAGTCTTTCCTTACTCCCATCCTTGGTTCTCAGTCTAAGGCTCCATCGGATATTGATAATTCTCCCGGCAAGTGGTCAGCTGAGTGCCACTAAGCTCCCAGTCAAAACCAAAACATTCATCTTA
The DNA here is from genome assembly GCA_031761425.1 of Cosmopolites sordidus. Taxonomy (NCBI): domain Eukaryota; kingdom Metazoa; phylum Arthropoda; class Insecta; order Coleoptera; family Curculionidae; genus Cosmopolites; species Cosmopolites sordidus. Next base: position 615,246 of record JARFXV010000175.1, on the reverse strand, counting down.
CCTGCATCCAAAACGCCTTCATTATCTAGATCTTCCTCGGACTCTTCGGTTCGGGGTACTCTTTCCAATAAAAAACTACCAAAAAAGAAAATTATCCATCATCCCACCCACCAGTCCATGTTAGTAGACGAACAACCTAACCAGGACCACAGAAATCTCCAATCAAAGGGTTCTAAGAAGAAGACATAGTTAATCCTTGTCTCTTTAATACTTAAAACTTTATCCTATTCACTTTTACTATAATTCAATGGAACCTAGGAGGTTTCAATACGCATATTGATGAGTTAAAACTCATCACTACTCAGTACAACCTCCAGGCTATATTACTGCAAGAAACAAAATTTTAAAATCAATTCACAGTACAGATTTAAAAACTTTAACATCTATAGAAAGGACAGAACGGATGCCGCCAGAGCGTCAGGTGGAGTAGCAATAACCATTAATCCATCAATAGATAGCTCCCTCATTCATATAAACACAGCTTTGGAAGTAGTATTTATGCAGTATTTATCTTCCACCATCTTCCTTTATATCAGAAGCTGAAGTGCAGGATGTGATATCTCAACTCCCCTCTACCTACATCATATGTGGGGATTTTAATGCTCACAGCACAACATGGGGCTCAACACATACAGATTCCCGGGGTCAGTGGATGAAAAACATCTTCTTAACCTCCGTATTTGCCTAATCAACTCCCCTGCTCCTACCCACTTCTCCCTCTCAACGTGATCATTCTCCTCGATAGACTTATCCCTCTGTTCTCCTTCTCTTATCCATAATATGCAATGGAGCCCCGTTCGGGACCTCCATAGTAGTGATCATTATCCACTTCTCATGCACCTCCCTTCTTGCCCTTGTCATCCTTATTCCAGACCCTTCTATAATTTTGGCAAAGCTAACTAGGACTTATACCACTCCTCATTCTCTCCGGTAAAAATTAGATCTGGCGATCCAGATTACAATATATCGCTCCTGATCCAGAGCATCAAACAAGCTGCTGGAGGGTCTGTACCTCCCCAAGAAAATAAATTCTGTCGTCCTCCTGTTCCCTGGTGGAACTCTCAGGTCGCACAAGTAATAAGGCTTAGAAAAAGCTCCCTCAATAAGTTCAAACACCATCCTTCACCGACCAACTTTATCGAACTTAAACGAGCTAGGGCGGCAGCCAAAAGAACCATCTTAGCTGCCAAGAGGGCCTCTTGGTCTTCGTTTGTCAATTCCGTCAGTCCTCAGCAAACAAGCTTTATATTTTGAAAAAAGATCTCCCTCTTTAAAGGGAAACCAACCAACCACATCCAAGGTCTTTTACACAACGGTACGTGGAAATCCACTGACCCAGACCTAGCAGAGAGCTTTGCCGATCATTTCTCTGAAATCTTCAGCAATGCAAACCTTTCCCCTGAATTTGTAAGATATAAATCGCAAAATGAACCAACACTCAACTTCAACGATCCGCATTCGTCCTTCTACAATCTGCCCTTTTCTTTAAAAGAATTACGCTGGGCTCTGCAAAAATGCAGACCCAGCTCTCCAGGTCCTGATCTTATTCCAATTCCCCTAATCCAACAGCTTCCTCCCTCCATGATTCAATTCCTTCTAGAAGCATATAACGACATCTGGATAACAGGAACTTTCCCATCTGCCTGGCGCCTTTCTATCTTGATTCCCATTCATAAGCCCGATAAACCTCGCACGCTTATTTCTAGCTATAGACCTATCTCACTCACCGACCATCTATGCAAGATTATGAAGCGAATGGTACAACGCAGACTTTCATGGCTTCTTGAGAAGGACTCTCTTCTTGACATCCACCAACTTGGTTTTCGCTCAAACCGGTCAACAATTGACACCTAGTAAGATTTGATCAAAATAGTCTTTCTCCAGAGGCCATCACCTTATTGCTTCGTTCCTTGACATGAAGTCTGCATTCGATACAGTTTGGAGATTCAAAATCATAAAATACCTACATCAATGGGGATTCAGAGGTTTACTCATAAAATTCATTAATAGCTTCTTATCTAGTCGTATATTTGCAGTGAGAATAAGAGGTCAATTGTCTTCCTTTCGCGCTCAGGAGAATGGGGTGCCACAAGGATCAGTCCTAAGCCCAATTCTATTCAACATAGCTATTAACAGCATTTACGAAATATTTACCCAAAAAGTCGAATACTGTCTATACGCAGATATATCCTATTTTACTACTCCTCCCGCAGCATTCGAGTATGCGAGAGAAGAATTCAGAATGTACTCGGAGAACTCACACCTTGGACCATCCATTCGGGCTTCAATTTTTCACCTGAAAAATCCTCAATTGTGCACTTTTGCAGAAAGAATCAATGCCCTAGACTTCACTCGTTCACATTCTTGGGCCGAAACATTCTTTCTCAGACTTCCGGAAAATTCCTTGGTCTCATATTTGATCATCGTCTTTCATGGAAACCACAATTGACGGAATTTAGATCCCGCTGCACAAGATCACTAAGACTCATAAAATATCTTGCGCACTCTACTTGGGGTGCTGATTATCGTTCTCTTAGGAAAATTTACTTAACAGCAATCAGGCCGAAGATAGATTACGGCTGTACTGTATACCATTCTGCTCCAGCCTCTTATCTTAAACTGATTGATCCAATTCAAAATTCTGCTATCAGAATGTCCCTGGGTCTTTTCCGCAAGCCTCCACTGCGAAGCAGAGATAGAACCCTTGTCGTATCGGCGTACCCAACTTCTTATGAACTATTGCTACAGTTTGGCCTCCAGGCCATTTCTTCCCCAAGGCAATACTCTCCTTAATCCCTTGACTCCCAGCAACTCATCACTTCACTCCAGAACTTCATCCTCGCCAAGCTTGCTTCACTCATTTACATCACTCAAGGACAAATTCAACCTCCCCCCTCTAGACTGTTACCCAATTACTCCTTCAAAACACCCTCCATGGTCCTTTCATTCCAATCCTTTTGACTTCTCACTGCTCCAATATGATAAACAACACACCTCAGTATCTACTTTCAACCATCTCTTCCGTTCTATCCTGAATACACTTCTCCCGACTAACATTATCTTTACAGATGGCTCGAAATCTAACTCCGGAGTGGGATCCGCATTCGTATATTACTCGCAAGGCTCCTTTACTCCCACTTTGGTCTCCCGCTATCGATTAAGCTCCCAATCTAGTATTCTGACTGCAGAAAACCTAGCCATGGAAAAATCCCTTTCCTTCATATATACTCAACCTCCTTCCAAGTGGGTAGTCTGCTCGGACTCCGCTAACTCACTAAGATCATTAGAAAAAGGGTCAAACAAACATCCAATCGCATCGCTTTGCTTAAACCTCATTGAAGATATTCTGGCCATTGGCTCCTATCTCCGATTTGTATGGGTCCCTGGCCATTGTGGTATTACGGGAAATGAAAGAGCGGACACTGAGGCTAAAATAGCCTCCACTATAGGATCCCCTTGTTCCACTATAGTATCTTCTGATCTCAACTCATTCACCAAATATCTTATTAGAAAAGAGATACAAAATAGTTGGAACTCTTTGGAAGTTCGTAATAAATTAAAAGAAATTAAAACAGACTTTTATACCAACAATTTTTCGTCATTCCCTTCCAGAAGAACATCCACAATTTGGTTCAGATTAAGATCGGGACACAGTGCTATTACTCATCAATATCTTTTGAGGTCTGAACCTCCTCCCATCTGCTCTCAGTGCGGTGACCCCCTGTCTGTCCGGCACGTCCTAACGGAATGTCGCGCCTTCACTAACATCAGCACACGTTACAACCTCTCAAACGATTTGAAATCACTCCTTCGGTTAGACAACCTCGATTTGCTTCTCTCATACCTGAGAGATATATCCATCATAGACTTGATATAGTCCATCTCTTTCCAACAATAGCATCATTCTCTCTTTCTTCTCCTTCCTTTCAATCTTGAGTCCTCCAATCAGTCTACTCCATTCTCACAAGCTTGAGTAACATCCCCCAACACTAACTGTATCGCCTAAATCCCCATTTTAAGAACTAACAGCCTTCTTCAACAATATAATATGGTCGCTAAATGGTCACTGTTACCGATGCGACCTCCATTAAATCTTATTTACCTAAATCTACATTTGGAGGTTTTACTTTTTAATAGTATCTTAAAATGAGTTAAAGCAAAGAAATTGAATGGAAATAAAATATGGTGTTTTTGCTATTAGGTTAGAACGTTAGAATTGTTCTTCTGAATGTTGATCCGTACGTTTAATAAATTTTCCGTTTTTAACGATATTTGGCCAAAATCTCATTTACCATTTTTAAGTTTTTGCTCTCTTGGTAAACAGCTTTGAACTGATTCAAACATCGAAGGAATTAACACCTGGAAGGATAGTTCTAACATATACTCCATTCGTGAAAACTTACAAGCAAATATATAAAGGATGATTTTTTTAGTGTGTTCGAACTTTAAATTGAAATGGAACCACACCTCCTCCAGTTCAATACAATTTGGAATTACGTAATCCACGGAGTCGAATAAGAAAGCCCAACTTCCTGCAAACGGTGAGGGATTGATAAATTTGTTTCTTTATCAACACTGGCACCAACAGCGGTGACATTTTCTTCGGAACACACAGTTTTGTCTTGTTTTATTTTAATATTGAGCAGCGTGAAATTGATGTAAATCTGGACTTTTCTTGCGAACGTCCTTCCTCAAACGCCTCATAAATATCAGATAATATTCTTTGTTAACTGTTTACCTCTCCCCAAGGAATAACGAGTGAACACCTCTATAAGCAAAGGAAACAGTCATTACTTTAATATATTTTTCTCAGCTTCAGCTCGTTATCGAAACGCCATTTCAAAGTTTTTTGGCTGGTTTGCATGTCATATTTATTTAGAACCAACAGAAGATATAAGGCTGCTGGAATGAATGAGAATCATAAGAAAAATTAGCAGAATCGTGAACAGAATCAACAAAAGAATCGTGAAATCCAGAAAAATGAGATGGTGATCAATTTTATATCAATTCGAAATTTTCACAATAAAATTGAACACTATTTTGGGTGCCTCTAGAGAAAAGTGACGATGGGCCCCTAGGAATAACATACTGTTGTTTGAGAAATTAATTATAAGTAATATAAGGTTAAATCGAAGGGTAGTTTATTTGAAATTAAAGTGTGTTTATTTGAAATCTTAAAGTGTGAAAGACAAAGAATTTGAAGCATTTGAGGAGATGACGTTTTTCGTTTGTTTTAATCTGATTGCAAATAAATGAAATTAATCTAAAATCTATTATTAACCCTTAAAATATGATTTGATAGACCACAGCAGATTCAGTTCATAAAACTAATTAAAAATATATTTAGTATTCTGTTCCGATAAACTGAAATTTCATTATCATATATTTAGTTATGTAAAGGGTGATTTTTCAATGTGTCCGAAATTGCGATCGCTGTTAAACGAAGTGTGAGTTTGCGCACTTCTAGTTTCAAAATTATTCATTTTTGTCTGGCAAATTACCATGGAATGTTTTTTAATATCAGATCAACGCTTGCAAATTGTCGAAATTTATTATCAGAATCAGTGTTCTGCGCGCCAAACTTATAGAGCACATCGTGAATTTTATGGTGCACATATTCGCCAAATCGAGCGATGTATTCGTCGAATTATCGACATATTCCGGACGCTTTTTACGCTGCCCGATGTTAAAACAAAACCAATACCAAAAACTATGTGCTCCGAAGAAAATATCGCCGCTGTTGCTGGTAGTGTTAATGAAGATCCAAATTTATAAATTCATCGCTGTTGGCATCGCTGTTGGCTTTGTTATTCGATTACGTGAAAAATGTTGCTAAAAACTATTTGTCTGGCGCCTTATAAATTCCGGTTTGTTCAAGAACTCAAGTCGCAAGACCATCGTTTGCGTCGTACGTCTGGTGAATGAGCTCAAAATCAATTGCACCTTGATGCAGAATTTAACCGCAAAATTTTGTTCAATGACGAAGCTTATTTTTGGCTAAATCGTTACGTTAATAAACAAAATTGCCGAATTTAATGTGAAAGTAATTCGCAAATGATTCAACAGTTACCATTGTATTAAAAAAAATGCATCGCATGGTGAGGATTCTATGCCGGTGGCACAATTGGGCCGTATTTCTTTAAAAATAATGTGGAAAGCACTTTACCGATAATGGAGATCATTACAGAGTGAAGATCAATGATTACTTAATTCTAACTTTGAATGGTATTGATCTGAAGGACATGTGGTTCCAACAGGACAGCTCCACATGTTATACAGCTAACGCAACAAACGATTTATTGTGGGAACAATTCGGTGAGAAATTATTTCGAGGAACGAACCAGTTAATTGGCCACCAAGGGTATGTAGTTTAATGCTTTTGGATTATTTCCTTTGAGGTTATGTTAAATCTTTGGTCTATACCGATAAATCAGTAACCATTGACGTCTCGGCAGCCAATATAACTCGTACAATTGGGGACATAGGTCCCCAATTGTACGAGTTTGAAAAAGTGGTCGGAAATTGGATTGATAGAATGTTCTTTGTCAGAAGTAGCTACGGTGGATATTTTTCCGAAATTGTATTCAAATATTAATGCCATAGCATGATATTTCACATATAATAAATAGTTTAAGGCATCTAATTTGGTTGTTGTTTTATTTGAATTTAAGTTTCGGATGAACTAAAAAAATACCCTATATATTTTGGTCCTAGTTTATTGTTAGTCAAATCTTTTCTTTATTTCACTTTTGTTTACATAGGCCCCAATATTGCAATTGCTCATCTAAAAACCGAAGTTTTCTGTAACCTCAATTTGTTATGTTTTGAAATATGAAAACGATATAACCTGCATGATCGAATATCACCATATTTTGCTTAATCATGTCAGAATAGAGAAGTAATCTCAAAACTTGCTTTATTAAAAAACAAAAATAACCTAGTTGGATATCACTATAAATAAAACGCACAAAGAAAACATATAAAAATGCATAATATTTAAAGTATTATATTGATACTCAAATAACTGAACACCTTGACGAATTTAGTACAATCCATGCTCATCACAATCATGTCAATGTACTAATCGTGTCAAATGTTATAAAACTTCATTTTGTTTTCGATGGCACTGACAATAGTAAAACAAATGTGCGTCGTTTGTTTTTCATAAAAACAAACAATGAATAAATTTGAAAATAACAGGTTCAAATTGGTCACCATTTACAACCATTCCAATGACAAATGTCGACAACTCACTGCTAGGAACACGCAGTTTCCGACAAAATTGACCAGACTTTCTGTTGCATTCTGGTTAGCGAATGTCGAGTTTAATAAAAATATATATTGAACAAGCTCTGTTACTTATGTAGTTACGCTTTTGTTTGGAATAATCTCGTGGTAAAGAGGTTTATTAACGCTCATTTGAAACACAATGTAACAGTGTATTATACTTTTATCAAGAAGCCCAACGGATATGATTTATATGATTCACAACTAATAAAAAATAATGAACAGTATTCAGACTTTTTAAACAACCAGTGATTTTTACACAGATTTTAGTTTACATATAGATTCAATCTATGATACAATTCATTGGAAACAAATAAGGCTTATAATAATTATATAGTTATTAGTTTATTTATATTTATTAGCTTACAAATAATTGCTTGTTCTTTAAGTAACTAAAAAAAATTAAGATAAAATGTTAAAATATTATGAGTTCCTGTGTCAACCAATTCTCAACAATATGTGAATGAAAAATAATTATAATTAGCTTACATGAGGGAGAATTATGCGAAAATGCCAGGTATATACATAAATATTGCTACAGTTATTGGTCACAGTTACAGGTACAGGAGAAACTGATTTAATAACGAGTAAAATATTGCAGAATAGACCTTGGACTACCAACAGGAACTAAGATTTCGATATCAGGATACTGGTTGTTCTTAAGGATTGGAATTAAATCTCAATAAAATTGACAGAGCATAATCGTGCATTCCAAATGTCACTCTGGTCGTTTCTTTAGGGTTAATTGCTATTGTTTAAAATTAATTCTTAGTTTTCTATAAGCAGATTTAAACCAAGACCTAAAAAAGATTTCCTTTTTTCAGAAGAATCTCGGTGTCATAAAAAAGTTGATGAAAGAAAATAGAATAAGTCGATAAGAGACAGGTAGTAATAAGGAAAGCAGTATTTTGAAATTATTTTAACATACAAAAGAAATTATTGGTTAAAAAAATACATTATATGCCTCCATAATTCCTAGATCGCCTTAATGGGACTATGTATAACCCAGAAATGTTTTTTTTTTAGTTAAAGGACTAAACTGTGAAAACATAACCTACTTTATGTAAACACTACGAGATGTATAGGGAGAATGATGTATTTACAACAATACGAATAATGGCATATGCGGATGATGCTGCAATAATTGCTAGAGAGCGGAGAGATCTAAAGCGAGTAATAGAAATAAGTGACCACGAGTCTAAGTAAAAATGGCTGGAAATAAATGAGCGAAAAGCAAAGTATATGTACTGCAGCAGAAAAGCCATACCTGTGAGTCATAGGGATATAGAAAGAATGAGGGACTTGACATAGAAGAAAATATACATAAAGGATATAAAGCATTCCATTGCAACAAAAAAATACTGAAAGACAAGAGATTGAGCACAAGCAATAAATTAGGAATATACAAAACAATAATAGAACCAATAGTAACATATGCTGCAGGGACTATAACACTTACAGCAAAAGACGATGGCAAACCAAGTATTTTTGAACACAAAATAATGAAAACAATACGCGGGGCAAAAAAAGTGGGAGACAATGAGTACAAAACCCTGATAAACTTTGAAATCGACAAGTGGTTAGGAGGGGAAAATAGAGTATTACTAATAAAAGCACAAAGAATAAGATGGTATGGACGCGTAATGATAAGAGACAGGGATTCGCCAATTAGAGAAATAAGGCAGACCGAGAGGGAGACCCAGAGTCAGATGGAGCCAGCAGGTGGAAGAAAATATGAAAGCAGTAAATGGACAAGGATAGAGGAACTAGATCGCAGATAGGAAAAAATGGAGGAAAATAATTGAAAAGGCGAAAACTCACCACTAATTATGAGAAGGGTAACAAGCAGAAATGTTGACCGGTCCACCACACTAAAAGGTTTTAAAGTGTTCCTTATATATGGAACAGCTACAATTTTACTATGAAATGTATTAGCTTATAATAATAAAATATTACAATTCATTATAAAAATATGACAGCTCTACAGGCCTTGGCTTGATTGAGTATTTGTCGCCATGTTTCTCTATTCTTTTTTTTTCCCGTCAACAATTTTCATTCTCTATGTATCCCTCTCTGCCTGTTATTTTCATCTTGATTTTGGTCTGCCACTCTTCCTCTTGCCTGCTTAATTTTTTGGGGTTTGATCCTCCTGCATTTTAAAAATATGCCCCAACCATCTCAAAAAACCCTTAAAAACGCTTTCAGCTCCTGGTTTGTTCGCCTCTCCCATTAGTCTTCAACTCTTCTACCCCTAAATATTTTTCTTGATCCCCTTTCTCTCCCATAGTCCCACAACATTCTATCTGCTGCCACTCTCAGCATCCATACCTTGCTTGCAAATGTAATTACTGGTCTTATAACTGTTTTATAGTTTTTTATCTTTAGCTCCCGAGACACCATCTTACTATGTAATAATCGTTTGAGGGAGGGAATCAATCGATTTCTTGCCATTATTCTCTCTTGTATCTTCCTTTACGCTTGATTTTCTACGAAATACTGTTTCCAGATATCCAAAATATTTCACTCCCTCAAACTTATATGTTTCCCCTCTTTCTGTTTTTATTGTTAAGTATTCACCTGACCTATATTATTTGCCTGACCAAATCATATATATTTCATTTTTTCCTGGTATTCTGCTTTGTTAGTCATCCATATTTATGTGCTGTTATACCCAACCTTGTAGAGAAAGTTTGTAGCTTTGTCTTACTTCTCGTTATAATTGCAATGTCATCAGTAAATGCCAAATATTGGTGCCGTCTATAGTATACCAGACCCTATCTATTGGTGTCCGCTTCTCTTATAACTTTCTTTAACACAAGGTTGAACAATATGGGTCACAACAATCTCCTCGTCTAAGGCCATCTTTGACTTCCAATCTTTCTGATAGGTCTCCTTCTATTCAAACACTATTTTCCATTACCTCCAGGGTAAACTTTATCATGTTACTTCTTTTTTCGTTGACATTTAACTCTTTTAGAGCTTTAAATAATTGAATTACTCCATCATAAGCTTGTTTACGGTCAATGAATGCTACTACCGAGTCCAATTCAATTGCAAGAAAAATGCATTTTGTCAACTAATAAACCAAATAAACTTGAATCCTACCAAATGAAACAACTCTCTTTGGAAAAATTTATAATAATCTGGAATAAATAAAAAAATATTGTTTTGGTATTTATATTTGCTTGGTGAGCAATTTTCTATATGGTAGTGTTCCATATATGACATACACTATTGTGTTATATTTATATTACACACATTTTTCTAAATACAACAATCTTTGAATTACATTCAACCTAGTTTGTCAGAATTGCATGAATATTTCGAGCACGTGAGGAGGAAACCAAACCAAATCGCCTTTTAGCCGAAATTTTATTGAAACAATTTATGGTCTGGCAAGGTGGAAAGTTTTATTCCATTTCGCAGCATCACGTCCTCTCTGATTTGAAATTGTTGCGAGAAAATCTCGACGAAAGTCACGATTTTACTTTTGTTAAAGTTAGTTCTCATGATATTATACGATTCGTGTAATAGTGAGGTAGCTCTGGATTATATCGGAATAATGGAAATTTTCGACGGAAAGCCAAGCCTTTCGTTAACTCTCTGTAAGGTTCGATTTCTGTAACTACATGACTACAGAATGAGATTTATTTAAATAACGTGAGATAGAGGAAATGACTTAAGTTTTTTAAAGGCCGTTTACTGAAATATTAAAAAACCGTGTATTACTTCTTATTAAATCTAATACTTTCATTATTAGAAATTAATTAGATATGAGTTTTTGGAAATTTATAAAGAGTGTTCTATTAAGTGTGTTAGAACTTTAAAACGTAATGGCGACAACAGTGTTTGAAATGTGTCTGTCACTTAGAGACTGCAATTCACCGTGGATATATATATACGATTCAACAGCGCGTAGAAACTTTCAAAACAGTTCGCTAAACTTTTTAAGCGTTACTTCGTTGCATTACTTCTAGCTTAATGGGTTTTTGAAGAAACATTTGAGAACCAAACTGTAGAATCCGGGCCCATAAAAATCTTCAAGTGATTCAAGAGTTGCCCGTTTATCCTGAAAAAGTCACTGTTTGGTGCGGTTTTTGGGCTGATGGAGTAAAAATACCTTCTTTTCTAAAGACGATGATGAAAATTGTGTTACTATTAATGATGAATACTCGATTATGTTTGTTAGTTAGGTTAAATCTCTGGTTTACGGAAATAAACTCCGAACAATTCTTGACCTTAAATGAATCATTCAGACCATTATTCAAAATCTATCACGTGATAAGTGTGAAAAAATAATAGAAAATTGGATTTCCAGAATGCATTCCAGCAAACGAAGCCAAGGGGGACGTTTGAATAACACTGTCTTCAAAATATTATGCCATTATTTTGCACCCTTGCTTCAAAAGTGACACAATTCATACAATAACGTTTTTCAGAAATTGTAAAAAACTGTTTTGTACTTTAAGAGAAAGGATGAGAGGAAACCTGATATATTTTTGTTGATATTTTTCATATATAAGTATTACTTGACTAATTTCATAAGAAATACCCAGTAAATTTATAAAAACGGACACTTTTTAGGTCAAGAAGTCAAATAAAGTGATTTCGTGGTTAGTGGTACATTTCTTCGAGTTTAAATGTGACTTATTTTAATGTAAATATTTTGTTTAAGTTAAAATTAAAATTTTCCTGGTTGAAATACGTTTCATATTAATCAACATCTACGTCCTCTTTCTATTTTTCTACCGACTTTATTATACCTAGTTTGTAAATGTCGGAAACTTATCGGTGAAAACCTATTAGGCATTCATTTCACGTAAAACACACGTATCTCTTTAATTATTTTTAAGTTTTATATTTTATTTATCTTGTTTTCTCCATTTTTTATTTTATTATTGTTTTTTAATGTTTGATAAAAGACTTTTATGCTTTAACTTCAACTTTATTATATTAATATTTTTTAGATATTGATGCGTTTCGCTAACACTGTAGCTTCGTCAGAATAATGGCCAATAAATGTTTTCATTGTTAAAGTATAAATATAACAGCTTTACACACAAACACATATCTGAAAAATCCACCTAAAGAATATTTATTGCCTGTACAAATTTAATACAGGAGAATTGTTCAGGTCTAGTTGGTCATTGTGGAGAGTTTTGGTGTCCTTTAGTCGGTTTATTTAAAAGTGAAGAAAGTAAGTTTCTTCACTTTTAAGGTGGTTTAGTTGTTTGCCTTTATTTTGAACATGCAATACTTTGAACACAACAAATGTATAGAAACACAACAAATGTGATTCATAATTAGAATTGTGTTGCTGATTAAGAAAATGTTTTCATGTTCTCTTATTCTTGTTTTGAAGGATCTATCTATTTATCCTACGTATATTTTTAAATATGACCCTCAATATACCTCGAGTTTATTTTTTTGTTTATTTTTGTTTAGCAATTTTTGATTAACTTTTCTGAACTATGGTTTATTTTAAAATCTATTTTGACATTGATTTTTATATAAAAACTTTCCAATTTTCTTTAATGCAATTTGTCTTTAGTCAAATTAATATTTTTATTAATTCAGATTAATATTTTCTAAAAATCCAAAACATGACAATGATTTTCACAGTCTATTGTAGTGAATTTATCTTCAAAGTTATCTAAAAATATTTCAGTGTGTAAGGGCCTTAATGGTCTACCCATTACCAAACCCTCTTTACTCTTGTAAAAAGTGTTATTAATTGAAAAATAATTTTGAGACATAGAACATTTAACAAATGTATGACTTCTATGCGTATAACTGGGCTGACATTATTTTTTAATAAAAATTATTCTACCAATATTGTTATGTTTTGAGGCGGAATTCTGGGGAACACATTCTGAACGTCAAGCGTATCAATCTGGCATTGCTTGGAATTGTAATATTTTATATTTTATCAACCAATTTCTATTAATTTTTAATACTGGGTGGACATTTGCAGTAAGATTTAATAATATCTATTAGGTTTCTTCACAATTGTAGGTTGTTACCCGTTTTGGGGCTTCAAAAAAGTTCCATTCAAAAAAAATACAATATATATTAATATGGTGAATATTTCCCAGGGCTAATTACTGCTCAGAGAACATGAGATTCTCAGGCGATAAAAGAAAACATTATTCGGTACTTAGACATTTATTATCATCATTTAAAAAAATATCGTGGAAGCCAAAGAATAGGAGAGGGATTTTTGGTTATAATCAGAAACTAACTATGTTAGTAAAATACAGGCACTTTAGTAAAGATGTCTTATAGATAAGAAACAGTAATAAACCTAATATAATATGACTAGTAAGATGATAACTTATCTTTGGTCAGTCAATCCGCGAAACTCCCCGATGAGTGTCGCACGGGCCACGTGAGACGGAACGTTGGTCTGTCTACCCCTTACGGTTTCCGATATCCCGTGGGTCTGCTCCTGTGGGTCGTGAGGACTTCGAGGACACCCAAAGACGTGCGTGGAAAGAAGCCAAAGAATCACCCGGATTAACCACGTGTACAGGAAAATATGAAATTAGGGAATCAATCCACTACCAAAAAAAAACCCTATCTGGGTTAAAAAAGAATTATTCGTCGGACGACAAATAATCGTACGGCCACGAGGGTTCTCTAACTACGATGGTCCAAAATATACCTCGATAGGTTTCGGGGGCAGCTCGCAGCTCGCTCGGAAAAATCCAGCAAAGCTGACAAATAAACTCGGCACTATTCCCAAAATATCCCGAACTCGAAAACTCTAATCAGCGGAAATTCTGCACTGGGTCAAGGCCTATTGCTGCACTGTCGACTGCTCTCGAAGGTGGTCGGAAGGAGAAGAGATAGGAGAAGACCAAAAATGGTTCCTTCCAAAATCAAGCCCGCGAAGTAATTTTGTAGCTCTCTGCTAGAGTACTGCCAATCAACCAAACTACCAGTACCGGACTGAGATGAATGAAAGTGAGTGAAAAGTGTTTTGTAGTGATTCCAGGAAGATAAACTAAACTAAAATAAAGATAAACTAACGAAACATGGTACCGACCCTCTGCCAAAGCCTAATCAAATATGAGCAAGAAAATACGTAACCAACTCTTACAAATTCTCGATACGGTCGCAACAAAGTACGGCCCTGTATCCCGACTTACTACGCAGTACCGGATATGCAAAATAACCACGCACCAGGCTCGACGCAAAATGTACTCCATTTCCTTATCAGTACCTTCACCAAAATGGCAAAATATGGAAAGTCTTAAGTAACTGAAATTCCAACACAATACAACCAAACCTGGTAAGCAAATATAACCGTAACAAGGTGCAGATAAATAAGAAACATCTGATCTTATTGGTTAGTTTGGTTTATGAAATTTTTATAAAGAATAAACTTTGGAGATTATGGATTTATATAAATCAGTATATATTTAATTGTATCGATTATAACACTACATGATGCCCCACTTTAATGTATGACTAATATGCCCCTGTGGAATCTCTGGACAATATATGACACTTCTTGCCGTCAAAAATTTTAGTATGTAGGTTTTCTTTTATGTCTATTTTTTTCTTTAACACACTATGTGAAGATTAACGAGCATAGTGCTTTTGCTTTCTTATATATCGTTAGTATATTTCTGTAAGGTTTTATTTATGTTTTAATAATTTCTGCTATTTGATATTTTAATAGCGAGTTATGAGGTATACTACTTAGAGCTATATTTGTTTGTACTGATGACGTTTCTTTAATGGTGGATTTTTCTGGTATATTGTATTTAATTCCCTTTTCTAACAATGATTATTTCTCATAAGTAAAATTAGTATTAGAAACATGATGAATCTGTTAAAAAGCTGTATATTTTTATTACCGGTGACGGTCTAATAGATTATTTTTTTGGATCATATATTGTTTATGAATTATGCTCTGAACTATAGGCTTAAAAAACTCCCAGTTTGATATAA
>JARFXV010000174.1:7500-213246 GCA_031761425.1 Cosmopolites sordidus | reverse complement strand
TTTCTACTTTAGCTTTACTCCTATTTTCATAAAATTCGACTATTTGTCTAGTTAACCTACTCGGATTCATCCGTTTTATGTGTCCGTAAAACTTAAGTCTTCTTTTTCTCATATCGCTATGTATATCTGTGTATTGTTTGATTTCTTGGTTTTCTCGAAGTCGGTATGTTGTGTTATTTATTTGTTTGGGGCCTAGGATTTTTCTTACGATTTTTCTTTCCTTCTTTTCAATGTCCTCGATGTCCCTCTTTCTATTCAAAATGAGCGTTTCTGCAGCATATAGACATTCTGGCTTAATAACTATGTTGTAATGTCTCAGTTTTGTGTTTTTAGATAGGCATTTTTTGTTGTAAATATTTTGTGTAAGTCTCAATGCCGTTTCCATTTTTTGACATCTACCCTTATTGGCCGCTTTTTCCAACCCATTTTCCATGATTATTTCACCCAAATATTTGAATTGAGAGACTCGTCTGATGTTACCATATTTTGTTTTTAGAAATGGCGTTCTTAGTCTGTTGCAGGTCATGTATTGTGTCTTTTCAAAGGAAATTTGGAGTCCTACATTTTCTGCTGTTTCTTTTAGGATTTCAATCTGTTTCTGTGCCGTTAATACATCTTGAGCTAAAATTGCTAGATCATCAGCAAATGCCAGACAATCAATTTTGATGTTGGTTCTCCCCAGTTTAATGGGCTGGTCAATATTCAGGGCCGACTTCCTTTCACGCCACTCCTGTATTACTTGTTCTAGAACACAGTTAAATAAGAGTGGCGAGAGTCCATCCCCTTGTCTTACTCCAGTTTTAATTTCGAAGGGCTCTGAGATCTCACCCATGAATTTAACATTTGACCTTGCGTTAGTTAATGTTGCTTTAATAATTGCCAGCGTTTTCAGATCTAGTCCTTGTTCTTTCAAGATTCGGAATAAAGATTCGCGGTCAATAGAATCATATGCTTTTTTGAAATCCACAAATGTACAGACGAGATTTTTATTGTACAGTTTTTGATGTCTTAGAATCAACTTCAGATTCAGGGTCTGTTCAGGGCAGGATCTGCCCGGTCGAAAACCTGCTTGATATTCACCAATGTAAGGTTCTAACTGTCCCTGTGCTCTGTCTAGTAGACATTGAGATAGAATCTTGTAACAAACTGGGAGAAGAGATATCCCTCTATAGTTGTTTACATCCGTTCTATCTCCTTTCTTATGTAGTGGATGGATTAGAGCATCTTTCCAATCTTCCGGAATCCGTTCGGTTCGCCAAACTTCTTGTAGAATTTTGGTTATTTCCTTGATTGTACCTGGACCAGCGGATTTCAAAAGTTCAGCAGTGATTCCATCTTCACCAGAAGCCTTGTCATTTTTAAGCAGCTTGATTTGCCTAATTATTTCATCTTCATTCGGTGGTAATGAATCTGGGTTTGTTTGTTTAGGTTTTAGTGTTGTTAATTTGTTTAACGGCTCAGAACAGTTTAGTATTTGTTCAAAATATTTCGCAAGTTCTTTGCAATTGTCTTGGTTATTTAGAGCTAATTGTCCGTTTTCCTTTTGGAAGCAAAGACTTTGCGGTTGATAGCATGTTAATTTAGTTTTAAATGTTTTGTAAAAGTTTCGGGTGTTATTTTTTTGGAAATCTTTTTCTATTTCATTAAGTTGATTGTTTTCATATTTTTTTTTAGTTTGTCTAATTAGCTTCGATGTTTCTTTTCTTCCTTCTAAAAAGATGTTATAATTTATTGCTGTTTTTTGACTGTTCCAATTTTTGAATGCTTTACTTCGGCTTAATACTGCTTGCTCGCAAACTTCATCACACCACGGATATTTTCTACGTTTTTGTAAAGGGACCAACTTTAAGGCCGTTTTAATAATTTTTTGTTTCAATTCTTGCCAGTTCTGTGCTGGTTGTTTATCAAGCTCTTCTGTTAGGGCTGGTTTTATTTTCGTTGGGTCAAACTTTGGTTTAAGCAGCCTCTTTTGAATAAGTTTTCGAGGTTTTAAGCTAAGTTTGATTCTAGTCAAGTAGTGATTCGTGTCTATATTAGCTCCTTTCCTGACTTGAATATTCAAAATCTCTTTATAATTGGGGTACGAAATGGCAACATGGTCAATTTGAAATTCACCCATATACGTGTTTGGGCACCTCCAGGTCTTTTGTTTTGATATTTTCTTCTTAAAATGGGTTGACATTATTTTTAGATTAAACTGCAAACATAGTTCAACCAATCTTCTACCATTATGGTTAGTCCATTTATGACCGGGAAAACTGCCGACTGTTTTCCTGTACTTTTTTTCTTTCCCTAGCTGGGCGTTGAAATCACCCAATAGGATTTTTACATGGTTAGAGGGAATTTTAGAGATAGTCTTTTCTAGAATTTCCTAGGACTTATTTACTTTTTCAGGATTAGATTTATTTTCTTCATTAACTGGGAGGTGTGTATTGATTAATGTATAGTTTTTGTTAGCACACTTGAGGGATAGTGTCATAAGTCGATTATTTACTGGCTGGACATTTGTTATAGAACCAAGAATGTTTCTTGAGACAGCGAAAGCAACACCGAGATGTGGTGTATTTTTGAGTATTCTTTTGTCCGTTTTACTTTTAAAAAGTCTGTAGTTGCCGAATTCCAAGGTGTTATCATCTGTCAATCTGGTTTCTTGCAAAGCTAAAATTTGGATTTTTTGCTGATTTAATGTTCGCCCCAATTCGTGTAGTTTTCCTGGACGCAGGAGAGAATTGATATTTACCGTTCCAAAGAAAGTTTTTGTTTTTGGTTTCAGACGTTAACCAGAGGTCTCCGACTCCCTCTGAAAGATTTTGCGTTTAACCCCGGGCGTCCCAGAATCCGAAAGTCCGGTTGTACCAGCAAAGCTGGCAGAGGATTGTCTACCTCCTGGGGTAATTTTGTAATTACTAGAACGCTTCATCTTGTACTTTGAATTAAAGGTTTGAACCATGACGGTTCAGAGGTTAAGACTGGAGGGGTTAGTTCCAGAATTTAAATATCAGCCGCACCACTGGTGAACAGACGCTGACCACTCAACCGCTTGATACAAGTCAGACGCTAAGTGGATTTTGTTTTATATATATATATATATATATATATATATATATATATATATATATATATATATATATATATATATATATAGAGAGAGAGAGAGAGAGAGACAGTGTCTCAACGCAATACGCTTGTGGGCGTTGGTTTAGATGATTCAAAAGTGGTGATTTGAACTTCAAAGTCAAAGAACGTCCAGGTCAACCGAAAAAAAAATTGATTGAAAGTATTGGTGGAAAAAGACGATATGTAAACTTAACAACAAATGGTAGAGAGGTTAAATGTTGGTCGCCAAACCATTTGTGATTTTCAGAATGCCATGGGCAAGATGCCAGGAGGCAGGAAAATAGGTATCCTATCCACTAAACCGAAAGATGGAAAACCGAAAAAACGGTGTGCGAAGTTCTGCTTTCTAAGCATGAAAGAAAAGCTTTTTTACATCGGATGGTGACTGGAGACGAAAAATTGATATATTTTGATAACCTAAAATGCAGAAATCATGGGTTGATCCAGGACAACTATCAACATCGACCACAAGTCTGAATCGCGAAAAGTGATTTTGCAGCACGATACATTTCTGTACTTGGCTGGGAACTCACCCCATCCGCCGTACTTACCAGACTTGGCCCCTTCCGACTACCACTTGTTTTTATCGATGTCTCATGCACTTCTCACGAAGCGCTTCAACAATTACGGAGATGTCGAAAAGTGGCTTGATGACTGGACCACCTCATAAGATGTACGATTTTTCTGGGAGGATATCCACAAATTGCCAGAGAGATGGGAAAAAATGTGCACGTAGCGATGGTGCATACTTTGAATAAACTATTTTTGACCTTTCCCCAAATTAAACCCGGCATTAAATAATGTCAAAATAAGTAAATAATGTCAAAATACAATACATCACATAGAGTGCCCTATCTTTTAAAATAGAACATTAAGATTAGATCAGTTGACGAATCAATTGGCTACAATCGTCATTTAAATTACGTCATACAAAATTGAAAATAAACCATCCCACGTCATAAATCAACGGGTCTCCTCTGTTCGAAACTGAACCATATTATAAAGTAATTAACTTTTTCGGCTATAAAATAATATTCTCTGGTAATTGTCTTTTAGTTCGTTAATTTAAAAGCCAAACGAGCAATCTCCGTCGTTTTTTCGTTCGCGGTCATATATCATCTCTGTCCGACTCGGCCATATGCAGCGACAGTAACCCGCTCCTCGTTGTTGTCTTAATGCTGTTAAAATGTCAATAACATCTACTGGAATATGTCCTGCAACTCGACAACGTTCGTTATAACAGTTACGATAAGTTTATTAATAAATTGTTTTCAAAATAATTACAATAAATATAAAGGACTGTCCAATAAAAGTGTCGGAAATTAAAAATAAGACATTATGATAACTACAGGTTATAAATCTAGTAATTTTCATTTAATATTGAAGAATAAATGAAAATATTGCCGTTCTAATGTCCCCTTCATCTGGTGGAATGCGTTCTGGAGAACCAATTTTCGATTACTTTCTCACACATATCACGTAATATATATTCAATGGTGACCTGAATGTTTCGTTTAAGGTAAACAATTATTTAGGGTTTGATTTTCAAAAGCAGAGATTTAACTTAACACTTCAAAAGTAATCCAAGAGCGTGACACCGTTTGATCTTGGTGACCAGTTGACCAGTGGCGGTTGGTTCACAAGGACACGTGGGCACGTGCCCTACCAAAAATTTAAAAAAATGAAGTGAAAAAAATAATTTTAGATTTTATATTAATTTATTCTCTGTTCTGTCTATGATAAGCTTCTTACAACTTCTGTAGTCTAATATCCATAATGTTATTCGCGCATCGATTAAAGAACACGTGCTTTGGGCACAGACAAGTTTGTGCCGCTACTGTTTCCTTTACTATCGAGTGCGAAAAACAAAAACAGCAATGCATCGCATTGCTAACAACCCGGAGATTAAACTCATTTACAACGTCATATCTTGGGCGCTGCTCCATTTTCAATAGTCAGGTGTTTTTCGCCATCGTGCTTTTCGACTTTTCGAGTGGTTGCAAAGTAAATGTTTTGAACGATTACAATAGTGAAGATGAATTCAGTGCAATATAAGAATAGAAATAATGTCACATTAACATTTGAGGACCTGATTATTATCAAAAATCTTGGACGGCCGACACCGATTTTGCAAATCGAGCAAGTTAATATTACTCAAAAACGAACATACAAACGCACATTAAAATCGTGTATGAGAAGTATTCGTGGTTATGTGGATGCGAGACAACAAATAAATTTTATTGTTTTCCGTGCATTTTGACACACATCGGAAAACCAGTGAATGCGGGCGATCTTGATCTTGGCTGGATTAAACACGGTGTTCCCGTCCGTTGGCTGGATTAAACACGGGATTCTGAGAACGAAATTCTGACGGGGCTAAGCAAGTTATGAATAGACAAAGAACCTAAGAAACTCATAGCCCAAAGTTCTGATGGTGTTTCCGTGATGAGACGTACAGTCGGAGATGTACAAGCCAAAATTAAAAATATTTATTAGAATGCACAGTATATTCACTGCTATGAACATCAATTAAATCTAATAATTGAAAAGTGTTGAACAATAGAAAAAGGTGTAAAGGTGTTTTTTGCAAATCTGTTTGCATTTCCCGGTTTTTTTTTCTCGATCATCCAAATGGACAACTGTTCTGGATAGCGTCGAGAAAAAGCGTCTACCCCATGCCGCCCCTACCAGATAGAACTTTACATCTAAATGTGTGAAAACTGTTTACATTTACAAAGAAGAATTGAAAACATGCCTTGAAGAAATTATGGACGCCGAGTAGGATAAAAGTTCTATTAATCAAGCCCGGGGGTTAATAAATTATTTGGTGGACGATAATTTTAAATTTGGGGTTGTTTTTCTTCAATAAAATAATGCCTCACTGCGACTCAAAATATTAGAGACAACATTGAAATACACATTAATCAAGAATTTGGTAACTTAACTGCTGAAGAATCTACAATGTTCATAGAGAATCGCAGAAAGAAACGAAAATTTACTGACACGGAGGACCCCAATTCGAATGTCAGGATATACAAGAAAATCTGTGATACCTTAACCATACAGGTTCATGAACGTTTTAGCTCGATGTATACCTAACTGTTTTTAAATTTATTTGAAACTGAAAAATTTGGTGAATATAGAACCCTCTTTCCATATGAAGACATTAAAATTCTGTGTAACCTATTTGCAAACGTAAATTACTTAAAATTAAAAAAATAAACTCTCGGTAATGTATGCACGGGATGATTTTATGAAACACAGTGGGGCTGTACCGCTGTTACAAATGTTTATACAAAACAATTTAACATCAACATTTAGCGAATCTGTGGCATTGCTGACTGTTTTGTGTACTGTTCCTATGACAACTGTGGAAAGCGAAAGATGTTCCTCTACCCTCAAACGAATCAAAAAATTTTTAAGAAACACTACTACAACCAAATTTAACTACAAACAAATTTAATGGTTATGGCCTTATGGTGAGTATTGCAAAATTTTATTATATAGGTACCTATTTGAAAATTTGATGTCTGACTGTTACACTCGTATTTCTATACAGCAAATTGTATGTATGATACTAAGAAATGTAAAATTTTTGGTTGCGATGCATTTCCCTATCCCCATTCCAAAATTTGGTTATATCTGCTTTTTCCCCCACGAACCGCCGCTGCAGATGGCATTGCTGTTTCCCTAAATAACGCTTCTAGGAAACATTTTTTTGCAATATATAGATTTTCTGGTGCGATATGTGACAAGTCGCACAATGTTGTGAAGAAACATCGTTTATATCCATATTTATCAGTTCAAGCCATATATATTCTATTGGTATTTGAGGGAGAGAGAATTTAGGAGAGTGAAGCCTCATCAATCCTTAGGTCATTTAAAGGCCGAGTGCAGATTATCGGTCAAATCACTATGCTTGTAGATGTAGTATCGAAATCGGACTTTTGCATTAGGTCGTTCAGGATACGATTTGATGAGAGATAAATTAGGGTTATACGAGGGTTCAGAACAAGTACCCGTGTTTAAAATAAACACATAATTTTTCTAACAAATTTTTCAACTATCTCCTTTTAGGTCTATACACTTTTCCAAGCGTTTTTCCAACTTTTTTAAGCCATCTAAAAAATATTATTTTTCAAACTCTCTAAAATACGCTTCTGTCTCGGCGATAACTTCTTCATTTGAGCTGATTTTTTTTCCTGCGAACCATGTTTCAAGGGAACAGAAAAAAGTCGCTAGGTGCCAGGTCGGGCGAGAAAGGTGGGTGCGGAAGCAATTTGTAGCGCAGTTCGTGCAATTTGGGCGCGACAACTAAAGATGAATGTGCCGGTACGTTATCGTGATAGAAGAGCACTTATTTCTTAGTCAAATGGGGCCATGTATCCTTCAATTTCTTATTGAATCTGTCCAACAACTCACTGTAGTACTGCCCTGAGGCATCCATGAGGATTATTTCTTTGGAACCCCAGAAAAATAACCTTTTCCGCTGATGGACCCGTTTTTGTCTTCTTTGGAGCAGATTCACCCGGAAAAATCCATTGTTTTAACTGTCTTTTGGTCTCTGGTATGTAATAATTTATCCAGGTTTTATCAACGGTGACGACTCGACGTAAAAAGTCCTGCGGATTTCGCTTAAAGCGGTCCAAACACTGCTTTGACATTGTTAGTCATAC
The DNA here is from genome assembly GCA_031761425.1 of Cosmopolites sordidus. Taxonomy (NCBI): domain Eukaryota; kingdom Metazoa; phylum Arthropoda; class Insecta; order Coleoptera; family Curculionidae; genus Cosmopolites; species Cosmopolites sordidus. The sequence goes on along the minus strand of JARFXV010000174.1, from coordinate 205,453 downwards.
CCATCGGGCCGACACTTTCCTCTTATCATTTAAAATATATGTTTCGCCTTGTTCAGGCTTTCTCAAAAGTAGTTTGAACGAATACTAATGGTCAAACACAGTGTTTTCAAGTACTACTGGTAAAATGTGGAGAACAATAAAGGATTTTTGTGCAGATTTTTCACGAATCGACTTTGATGCTCACTACGGACCTCCGGAGGAAAACTTCAATAAGTTTTAATTCGATAGTTTGAATGAAGTAGAACAGAGTATAGAAGAGCAGGACTGAAGCAGTGATGTCAAAGTATGTAAGACTCACGATTTTTCTGAGTTTAAACATGTTATTCTAAACAAATTAAGAAAAGTTGTGTTTAGTTTAAAAAGCCGAAGCACGAGTGACAATGAAATTACGATAAGGTTAATGAAAAAGTTTTTTTTGTGTCATCGGTTATCCTTTATTGTACTTAATTAATACAAGTTTTGAAACGAATACATTTCCTGAGGACTTAAAAACCAGCATTATTGTACCAATTCCAAAAATACCAAAGCCTAGTATACCAAGTGAATTAAGACCAAATAATATATTACCTGTTGTTGATAAAATCATTGAGACTATAGTATGTACAGAGTTGAAAACTTATTTTGAAACAAATAAATTGTTATTTTCTGCTCAATCAGGGTTTAGGACAAAACATTCTTGTGAGACGGCTATTCAGTATGTCTGTGCAACATGGAGAAGCGATATAAAGGTCGGAAAAACTGTGCTTAGTGTATTTATAGATTTAAAGCGAACATTCGAAACTATTGACCGGGATATACTGTGTAAAAAATTATTAAGTTATGGTGTAACATCGAAAACCTTAAAATGGATCAAGAGTTACTTAAAAGACAGACATCATAGGGTGAGGGTTGAGGGAAAAGTGTCGGCAAAGAGGGAAAGTGCGTGGGGAGTTCCTCAGGGTAGTGTTTTGGGCCCGTAGCTGTTTTTGATATATATCAACGATATTTCTACAATATTGGATAAATGTTTTATTAGTCTTTTTGCAGATGATACTCTCATATCTGTGTCTGGGTATAATTTGCCTGAGATGGTTGAAACCATGAATAGTGAACTGGCAATAGTATTTAGATGGCTATGCAAAAAGAAACTTAAACTAAACGAACTGAAAACAAGGTGCATGAGCGATGGCGAATGAGTTAGGGTTAAAAATAAATATAAATAATTGTAATATTGAAATTGTAAACGAAATTAAATACTTATGAGTATTTTGTAATCATGTCAGTTATCTATGTAGAAAGATTGAAAAAAATAGGGTTCTTTAGTCGTATATCGTCACATTTATCACCATGGTCGAAGAGGCTTGTATATAATACTATAGTTTTACCCCATTTTACTTATTGTATGTCTGTGCTGATATCATGTAATAAGGAGAGTATTGGTAGACTCCAAATACAGCAGAATAAGGCTATGCGTGTACTATTGAACTGTAATACACCGATAGAAGTAATGTTGCGCTCATTGAATTGGTTTTCAGTTGCGCGGGCCATTGAAGGGGCTAACATTCGATTGATATATAAAATAAAACATAATTTGTTGCCCCATTATTTGAATACTTTTTTGGTACAAAGAGTAAATATGCATTCTTACGATGTCCGTTCTAAGAACAATTATGATGTACCAATTGTGAGAACTACTGCTCTCCAGAAGACATTGTTTTGGGAAGGTGTTTGTCTCTTCAATGCTTTGCCCGCCCACATAGGGAGCGCTCCTAATGTGCATGTATTTAATAGACTGTTAAATTATTATTTGAAGCAATAGAGTGTTTTATCATTTGAACAATGTTGTTTATTGCCTTTTGATTGTATTTTCTTTTGTTAAGATTTTTTAGAATGTTTCTTACTTTTATTTTTTTTTGTATATTGATTTTGTTTTGTTACTATTAGCTGCATACGCTAAATAAAGTGTGTATTTATTTATTTATTTATTATTTCAAATTATTTCTTGTTTTTTTAACGTCTAGTCTAATTATCCTAAATATCGGCTGGTAAAAACAGGGCTATTCAATTACAAATTGATATTATCTATTATCGGGGTGTTTTGGAAATTTAGCTGGTCATTCGTGGTTATTATATTGGGGACTATTTCTTAAGGATTTTTTTATTTATAATATTTCTAGTAGGTCCAGTTTTTTACTTTTCTTTTGTGAGTGTGATAATTTAACATTGTTTATATCTATAAAAGGATTATTGATTGATTTGTCCGTTACTTTGTGACAGTTCATTTTTTAAAAAGGAATAAAACAATTTTTTACTTTGTTATTTAGCACTTTTATTTTTAAACAAAATTTGTGTGACTGTAGTTTCGTAAAACGATTTTACATTGTCAAATAGTTTTAAGTTTTACAAGTTTTAAAGTTTTACAGTTTTAAAGTAGTGTTTGAGAATGTAAAATCGTTTTACGAAACTACAGTCACACAAATTTTGTTTAAAAATAAAAGTGATAAATAACAAAGAAAAAAATTGTTTTATTCCTGTTTTTTATAAAATGATTGTTTTCAATACAATATGCGACATTCCGGTGTTTTTTATATTATTTAAGATATCTTTTTTGTATTGTTTTATTCGACAACCATCCTTACAGTTAATTTTAATTTTATATACACCCGATTTATCTAAAGTATCCGTTTTATCCCTATTATTAACTAACATTCTACCCGCATTAAGTTTATTTACACAAATAATCTTACAACGTAGTTTATTTAATCTTGATTTAATGAAAAAGCTAAAGTCTTAAAAGCAAAAGCTGTAATGTTAAAAAATTTAAAACCTACAAGTGTATCATTTAAAATCTTAGTATTTTCAAAATGTTTCACAAAGAACCAACTGCGGAATCCATCAACATTATTATATTTTGACTATAAGCCGCCGCACGACTGGTTGCCAAAGAGCTCAATTTTGTCCAAGAGTATCGGAATCAGCTCTCTGAAAACATGATTTCCAGAGCTTCTGTTTACGAGCACAAGAAATCAACAGTCTACGGAAAAGCGCCTCTAAAACGAGACGAAACACAAAAAGCCGCGTTAAAGTCACTCGAAATCAAGGTCATGCTGGCAATTTTCTTCGATTACCGTGGTGTATGGCATTCCAAATTTTTTCAAGTGGGACAAATAGTGAATAAAGAATACTCTTTAGGGGTCACGATAATACTCCATCGCACAAGTCATCGTATTTGGCCAAAAACTCCACGAACATCATGTGGTAAGCACCGTACTCGCCTGATATGGCTCCATGTGACTTCTTCCTGTTTTGAAGGAATTTTGAGTTAATTTGAGACCATAAAAGAAAATTCGGCGAAGGAGTTGAAGGCCATACCGCGATCAGTCTACAAACAATATAAGGAGTATTGGGTCAAGCAGTAGCATGTTGTGTTGCACTCGATGGGACTCCTACTTTCAAGGTGACAACATAAATTTTAATAAACAGATTAGTTGTTTTATTTAACAATTCTGGGCATTTTGTCCATAGTATGTATTTATGCTTATCGTAATTTTTTTTCGATTTAGATAATTTCTAGTTTTGGTAGCATTCTTAGGGTTCAGTCCTGTCTCTGTTGCAAAATAATTGTTTAAATTTATGATTTTCTTTATCATGGTAATAAAAGTAGTGGCACAGAAACCATTATAAAAACCCAAGTTTTTTCACCAAACAATTTTAATTGCCATGGTTGAATATATCAATGTTTTATTTACTATTAATAGAAAAGTAATAATGGAATTAATTGTTAAATTGATTATACAACTAAAGCACATAAGAGAATTCCAAGGTCTTGAGCATTATTGTGTAATAGTTGTGATTTACTATTATTTTTTTAAATTGTTTAATGAATGCCTATAACCATAACCATATTAAAATATATTGAAGAATTATGTTTATATTACATACAAAATTGACATGCTCCATAATTTTTTTAGCGTGTAGTTACAAATAGTTTTTATTCATGGTAACAGTTTTATTTATATTGTCTGTTACGAGGGTTGCTATATCTGTATCCAGAATTGGCAACAATCGTGTTGCTAGGCGCCATCTGACTTATATAGCGTAAAATTTGACATTGTTGACTGCATACGTACTCAGAATATTTTGTCATACGGTTGCTATTTGTGTTGTTTAGTGACTTGGAAATTTCATCTCAGTCAAAAAATGGAATTAACTCGTGAGAATTTTCGTGCAATGATTTACTATGACTTTTGACGTGGATTATCTCAACAATTTAGTGCATCGATCAACTCACTTCGACTTTTGGCAATAAGGCACTATCTAAAACCACTGTACTTCATTGCTTTAGTGAATTCAATCGCGACCGTCGTTCTCGCAAGGACGAATTTAAAAACGGTCGTCTAAAATCGGTTGTTTTAACAGAAATCATGGATACTGTGCGAGAACTGAAAAAGCAAGATCGTTATATGACATACCGTGAGATTGAGGCATCCCTGGACATTACTATGATAAGCATAAACAACATTCAGGCGTAAAAGAGATTTGTGCGTGTTGGATTCCGTATAATTTGACTATCGCTCAAAAAAAGGTTTGTGTCGATTGGTGCAAATAAATTCAAAAAAAGTTTTGTGTCGATTGGTTCAAAAATACAAATGTGGTATGTCAAAGGTCGTCTATAACATCTACACTTGTGACGAATTCTTGATCTATGCGTATGAGCCCGAAAGTAAATAGCAGTCGACTGCATCGGTTTTTCAAAATAAGCCAAACCAAATAAAAATTGTTTGAGCAAGAAGCACTTCGAAGCAAATGATCGTCTGTTGTTTCGGGATAAATGGGCATGTGGCTACAGTGCCACTAGAGAACGTAGAACAATTCTGACTGGTACACAACCATTTCTTTGTCAGAAGCCTTTGAAGAAATAAGAAAAAACAATCAGCCACGCAGGATCAATCTTCACTATGACAACGAGAGCTCTCACACATCGGGCCGAACAAATTAATCTTTGACCGGTCAAAACATCGAATTGTTGGGCTATCCGCCGTACAGTCCTGATTTAGCACCCAATAATTTCTTTTTACTCCCGTCCGTGAAGCATAATCTACATAGTCAACGATTTTCGACGCAAGAACGGTTAATGCGTTCAAAATACATGTTTTGGAGATACCTCAATACAACTAAAAAAAGTTTTATGAAAATTGGCTCAAACGTATGCAAAACTGTATCGCGGAGAATATTTAAAAAACAATCAAACCATTTTCAATGATAAATATTTGTTTTTATTTGTTATTCAGGATACATTTGTAGCAACCCTCGTATTAGACGGTGATATGGACACAGTGTGATTTTTTTTACTTTACTTGCTACTATATTTTATTGTAAATTCACACTATCGCTTGTCAAAATGGCTACGATTTGCTTAACTTTTATATGAAAGAACTTCCATCTAACATCAGTTTTGAGTAGTTACGGAAATGTAAGGATACAGCCTGCATGGATATTCGATTTTCTTTCAGTAATCGAAAAATCTTGATTAAAATAAATTATAATTTAAAAAAAACACGTTTTAGTGGCAAACCAAACTAAAAAGCAAAAAACAGTTTATTAGCTGCATACGCTAAATAAAGTGTGTATTTATTTATTTATTATTTCAAATTATTTCTTGTTTTTTTTAATGTCTAGTCTAATTATCCTAAATATCGGCTGGTAAAAACCGGGCTATTCAATTACAAAATGATATTATCTATTATCGGGGTGTTTTGGAAATTTAGCTGGTCATTCGTGGTTATTATATTGGGGACTATTTCTTAAGGATTTTTTTATTTATAATATTTCTAGTAGGTCCAGTTTTTTACTTTTCTTTTGTGAGTGTGATAATTTAACATTGTTTATATCTATAAAATGATTATTGATTGATTTGTCCGTTACTTTGTGATAGTTCATTTTTTAAAAAGGAATAAAAAGTTTTATGAAAATTGGCTCAAACGTATGCAAAACTGTATCGCGGAGAATATTTAAAAAACAATCAAACCATTTTCAATGATTAATATTTGTTTTTATTTATTATTCAGGATACATATGTAGCAACCCTCGTATTAGACGGTGATATGGACACAGTGTGATTTTTTTTACTTTACTTGCTACTATATTTTACTGTAAATTCACACTATCGCTTATCAAAATGGCTACGATTTGCTTAACTTTTATATGAAAGAACTTCCATCTAACATCAGTTTTGAGTAGTTACGGAAATGTAAGGATATAGCCTGCATGGATATTCGATTTTCTTTCAGTAATCGAAAAATCTTGATTAAAATAAATTATAGTTAAAAAAAAAAACACGTTTTAGTGGTAAACCAAACTAAAAAGCAAAAAACAGTTTATAAATAAACTGATGAACGAGAAAATTAATGTGTCATTATGCAAAAAGTCTAGAGTGCTCAATGTCAGGTGTTGTATATATTCCATCAGTACCGTTTCTATATGTAGAGTAGGTATGAAAATATAATACAAAGCACCATGCCCTTTTTTTACAAGGACACGTTAATTTTCTCTTTCATCACTTTATTCTTATACTAAAAATTATTTTTTAATTTTTAGTTCGGTTTACCATTAAAGCGTGTCTTTTTTAGTTTTTTTAACTATTATTCATTTTTCGTCAGTACTTACCCGTAGCGGGAGTGGGTAATTTGTGCGCCTATTTGCCTTCCTTGGGCATTGTAACCGCGTCTCAGGCTCCTTCTTCGAAAGCAAATCCTTGATCCTGACGATCCTGTTCAGGATAATGGGACGAACTTATTAAATTATTGTATTGTTATCGGTTCTTGATAAGTGTGCAAAGTTCTAATTTAATCTGAGGTTTTGAAGTGGGTAAAAAAGATGTTCAAAAATGCATAGATACATATAGGTGGTACAAATTACATAGATAGATACAGGTGAAGCTAATAAAATAGAGTTAATATGGAAGCTCTTAAAATGATGTACAACCCTGCGTTAGTTTGATTATTTAATAGATTAGTTAAAGAATGATAAGATCAAAAAGGGGCAAAGTGGATTCTGGGAAGCTGCTGGAGAGGGGCAAAGATTTTGAAATTGCTCTGTTGACTCGCTTTGCTGTGTTACAAGACCCGGAGGAGATGGAAATTACAGACCAATATGAAGATATCGCCAACAATGTGTTTAAAAGGGCGGTTTCAATAGCACCAGAAGATAATTGTTTCAAAGAGTCAAAAATGTCCAATGAGGCCATTAATTTAATAAAAAAATGCCGGACAATAAAGAATGCAGACAGCCCTTTTGGCAGGGTCGAGTACATTGAGCTTTGCAAAACTATAAGAAAACGTATTCGAGAGAAAATGCGCCGATTCAACATGCAGCTTGTACAAAAGACCCTGGAAGAAAACAGGGGAATTAACAAAGCTAAGCAGAAGCTAAGAAAGAAAAGGACACACATGTTTTCCTTAATGCGTGAGAATGGTACAATATGTAGCGAATGGACGGATATGTAAGAGGTAAATAAATAAATAAATAAATAAATACACACTTTATTTAGCATATACAGCTAATAATAACAAAACAAAATCAATATACAAAAAAAACTAAAAGTAAGAAAAATTCTAAAAAATCTTAACAAAAAAAAAAACCTAAAGGCAATAACCAACTTGTTCAAATGATAAATCACTCTATTGCTTCAAATAATAATTTAACAGTCTATTAAATACATGCACATTAGGAGCGCTCCCTATGTGGGCGGGCAATGCATTGAAGAGACAAACACCTTCCCAAAACAATATCTTCTGGAGAGCAGTAGTTCTCACAATTGGTACATCATAATTGTTCTTAGAACGGACATCGTAAGAATGCATATTTACTCTTTGTACCAAAAAAGTATTCAAATAATCGGGCAACAAATTATGTTTTATTTTATATATCAATCGAATGTTAGCCCCTTCAATGGCCCGCGCAACTGAAAACCAATCCAATGACCGCAACATTACCTCTATCGGTGTATACCTATTACCGTTCAATAGTACACGCATAGCCTTGCTCTGCTGTATTTGAAGTCTACCAATACTCTCCTTATTACATGATATCAGCACAGACATACAATAGGTAAAATGGGGTAAAACTATAGTATTATATACAAGCCTCTTGGACCATGGTGATAAATGTGACGATATACGATTAAAGAACCCTATTGTTTTCCGAATCTTTCTACATAGATAACTGACATGATTACAAAATGATAGCTGAGGATCCAACAGTACTCCTAAGTATTTAATTTCATTTACAATTTCAATATCACAATTATTTATTTTTATTTTTAACCTTAACTCATTAAGCCTTTTGCAGTTTGCTTTAGACTCTATCACAATGCACCTTGTTTTCAGTTCGTTTAGTTTAAGTTTATTTTTGCATAGCCATCTAAATAGTATTGCCAGTTCACTATTCATGGTTTCAACCATCTCAGGCAAATTATACCCAGACACAGATACGAGAGTATCATCTGCAAAAAGACTAATAAAACATTTATCCAATATTGTAGAAATATCGTTGATATATATCCAAAACAGCAACGAAAACAGGTTGTCCGAAGATTTTATTCAAAGTTATATGAGAACCAGAATCAAGCAAGAACAGCTATGCCCACTGAAGAACAAGTGCCGAATATCGTGGTGGAGGAAGTGACAAAGGCTATAGACTCGATGAAGAATGGCAAGGCTTCAGGAAAGGATAGTATAACTGTGGAGATGTTAAAAGCTGGTGGTCGGACGTTACATAAAACACTAGCAATATTATATTCAAAATGTCTCAAACAACAAGAAGTACCCAGCTTATGGAAAAATGCAGAAGTGATTCTTTTACACAAGAAAGGAGCACGGGAAGATTTAGAGAACTACCGTCCAATACCTCCTATCAGTGATGTACAAAGTTTTCACCAATATAATATCCAAAAGAATACTAAGAAAACTTAATGACACACAACCAAGGGAGCAAGCAGTATTCAGAAGTGGATTCAGTACAATGGATCACATCCAAGTCCTACAGCAGGTCATAGAAAGACACAACGAATATACTATGCCACTGTGCTTGGCTTTTATCGATTACGAAAAAGCATTTGATTCAATCTCAAAGCGGGCCATAATGGATGCATTGCTTAATCAAGGTGTAGAGAAAGCCTATGTAAATCTACTAGGATCGATATATGATGAAGCTACAGCGACAGTCCACCTTGACGCTCTTGAAGTTAGAATAAATATAGGGCGATGCGGACGGCAGGGTGATGCAATATCGCCTCTTCTTTTCTCAGCCTGTCTGGAAGAATTGTTCCGTAATCTGGATTGGGAACAGGATGGAATAAGGATTAATGGTGCATACTTAAATCATCTTAGATTCGCAGATGATATCTTTCTTCTTTCACAAGACCTAGAGGAGCTGCAAAGACACGTACAAGGGCTGCAAAAGGCTGGGGAACTATTTGACTTCAAAATAAACCAGAAGAAGAGTCAGGCTGAGGAATATACCGATTGGGAATATATTTTAGGAACGGATTTGCAAGTTGTGGATCACTATATATATCTTGGGCAGAGGGTTTCAGTAGAAGGAGATACCGTCCGGGAGATGGATCGACGCGTAAAATGTGGCTGGCAAGCATTTGGCAGGCTCAGCATAGTGTTTAAGAGCAAACTACCACTTTGCCTGAAAAGAAAGGTCTTTGATCAGTTTGTCATGCCCGTTATGACATACGGAAGTGAGACCTAGACACTCAAATCACAGTCAGTTTAAAAACTTCGAGTAGCACAGAGGGGAATGGAAAGATGTATGCTTGGCATTACTAGACGGAATAGAAAGACCTGCACATAGATCAGAGAGCAAATGAAAGTAAGTGACATTACTGGAAGAATAAAGCAATTGAAATGGAAGTGAGCAGGCCATGTAGCGAGGCGGTGGGACGAAAGATGGACCAGGGTGGTCCTGGACTGGATACCGCTTGGTCGCAAGCGTCCACGGAGAAGACCGAAAACACGATGGACTGATGACATTATTAAGTATATTGGACCCGAATGGCAGAGGAGAGCTCAGGACCGCGACAGTTCGAAGCATGCTGAAGAGGCCTTCATCCTGCCGTGGATTGATACGCGTTGATGATGATGATTATATATATATATATATATATATATATATATATATATATATATATATATATATATATATATATATATATGTGTGTGTGTGTGTGTGTGTGTGTGTGTGTGTGTGTGTGTGTGTGTTGTATGTGTAAATTTCCAATGCCGGATCGATATAAAGTGTTGTAGCGATCGGAGCAAATCGAAATCCGATAGTGCAATGTCGGGCGAATATGGTGGGTGAGGCTGGTGGGTGAGGATGATGGTAGGTGAGGATGATTATATATATATATATATATATATATATATATATATATATATATATATATATATATATATATATATATATATATATGTGTGTGTGTGTGTGTGTGTGTGTGTGTGTGTGTGTGTGTGTTGTATGTGTAAATTTCCAATGCCGGATCGATATAAAGTGTTGTAGCGATCGGAGCAAATCGAAATCCGATAGTGCAATGTCGGGCGAATATGGTGGGTGAGGCAGTACCCACCCCAATTCATTAACTTCTTTCAAGGTTTGTCTTGCGCAGTGCGGTCTTACATTATCTTGTTGCCGAATAACGCCTTCTCTGTTGACAATCGCTGGGCACTTTTCAATTAAATATTGATTTACTGTATCCAGTTGTTCACACTAAAACTTCACACCAAACATACAAAAATGCCTCTTTGGAATGTAAACCCGATTTAGCAGTACTTCGTGGCGATTCATTCGGACAGAGCCACTGACTTTTGTGTTTTGGATTATCATACAGGGCCCATTTTAGCTTTGTTAGCTTTGTTTTCTTCGGATAGATTATGCGGGACCCGAACACCAGCGCTAGTTATTTTAGGTTAGTTAAGAGTGTTTGATCTTGAGATATGTACCTTTTCTGGTATTTAGCTGGCCATGTCACCCAAAACTGCAAAAAAATCATATTTAATTATTTACAAGCAAAAAGTCACTTAAACCTCAAAATGTCTTTAGCTCGACTTTGAAGTACACAGTCAACTGGTAAATGATAAACAAATATTGATAAGCGAAAAAATTACATTATTTTCTGGCTCTTCTGGATTCTGTACCTGGATTTTGTACCTACATTTCTCCTTGTATAAAATTTGGGCCACATCATCATAATATATATAGTAGACCCTTTATATATTTCACTCTATATTTCTTCAATTTATATTACGGAAATGTATAAACTCACCGGGACCAACAGGAATGTTGCATCTGCTTCTATATGAATGGAAATATGTTGGTTGTTTATTGAATAACCATCGTCACAAATATCTGAACATTAAGCACCTTGCCAAATAGCCAGGGAAGAGATCATTGAATTTAAACCTCCATTAGTGCACGACATATAACTCGCTGAGATATTTTAATACGGATCCATAGACACATTAAATACGTGAAGACCGTAACGTATTTATTGACCCGTATCGCATTACTTCTCCATGGTATTATTTAACAGTAGAGAGACCTGTGAACAATATAATTTATTATCACCTATAGCACTGTACATTTTAAAGGTTTTCAAGTAACACCTTTACAAAACTAGGTATCCTTTTTATCTCTGTTATTAATATTATGAGACATTTCATATTGATAAATATAATATTAAAAAATTAATATATACTACTATTAAAATCAAAGAGATTTATCACAAATTTCAATAGTTTATATACACCGGTTTCATTTCAAAAGTACCTACACTCATTATTTCTTTTCGCGATCAAAATTAGCTCTAGATAAAAAACACGTCAATTTGGATATTTAGGAATTAAGTACAGGATTTAAAAATTTACTTTATTAGTCTACCACTGTTAGCTAAACAATAGTATAATCTGTTCTCGAATTATTTTCGATCGTTTATTTATATGCAAAAGTAAAAATAGATCATAGATTGGTCCTTGTCTTTTAGAATTAATTTTTAATGATAACCTTAAGCATCGTATGACAAGAAGATTTAGTGGGATTGGAAAGATATGTTGAATTACAACTGTTACATCTGAGTGAAAGATGTCTGCTTTATGACAATGTCTTAGCTCATGTTGCAAAACTTCTGAGTTGTTACCATACACACCCAGAAGCGGCGCAAATCCTAGCCTTTCTATATATAAGGTGTGACTACTAAATAACCAAACTGAGGCTGTTAAACATTTTATTTTGATTTCATACATATTTACTTATTACCACTTTCAATATACACCCCTCCTCTATTCCTACAACGCTCCATGCAAATCTTCCATTGTTCGAAAGAGTGCTGGAAGTTTTCTTCTGTCAGCTCCTTCAGAAAGCGTGCCGTTTTCTCTTTCACAGCTTCAACGGTTTCAAATCTTGTTCCTTTTAATGCAGAATTCACCTTAGGAAACAGATAGAAGTCACACGGCGCAATATCAGGCAAATAAGGCGGTTGGTCTAATACTGGAATGTTGTACCTGGCTAGAAATCTCTTGACAGATGATGAAGAATGAGCCGGCGCATTACCTTACTGGAGAACCCATGACTTGCCCTTCCACAATTCTTGTCGTTTTTTTTCCTTACCACCACCATCTTTTCACCACCTCCCTTTTGGAAAATGATGGAAATTGGAGCATCATCTATAATTTCAAACTGCAACAATTTTACAGAGATCTGGATATTATTGACTATGTGAGGGTTTAGAGTCACAGATGGGCAGGACATGATTATGGAGGGACAAATACGGGGTAACAGAAGAAGAGATAGATCAAAAACACAAAGGCAAGAAGAGAAACTGAAGGACTGACATCAAAAACTGATAAGGGGCTGTTGAAGATCATTTCATTTTGTGGTCTTTTCAATGCAATTTTCCTCACTGCCCTATTTTTTCACATTCTCTCTATGTGGCCCAGCCACTGCAGTCGTGTTTATCCTTGATTCTATAAAAATATTATAAATTACCTCATTTTTCATCAATATCAAGCCATGAACTTTTTTCCCTCCTATTATCCTTCTAATTATTCCAAGTTCCCATCTTAACAGTTTCTCTTCTTCTTTCTTGCTTAGAACTCATGTCTCACACTAGTACAATGCTGTTGGTCTCAATGCTATCTTAAACAATTTTAAATTGGTATTACTGGATAAATTTCGATCTTATTAGATGGTTCAAGGCTCCAGCACATCTGTTAGGCCTATGTTCTTCTCTTCTTCACACTTGTTTGTTATCCTTAGGCAAAAACAGACAAATTCTTCAACGCTTTCAAAAGTTATTCTTTCTAGTTCAGTGTCAACTTCTACTCTCGGGACCTTTTCTTGTGTACCTTCTACAATCATTAGTTTGCTTTTCTTTTGATTCACTTACAAAACAAACTTGAATGCTGCTTCCACCAGCCTTCTTGTTACTTCGTTCTCACTTTTCGCAATTTAATGGCTTCGGTAAAGTATGTGTTCTTCTCTGTTCAACTGATCTTTCATAATAACCGTTTAACATGGTTCTGTTGTTGAATAATGTTGAATAATGATGTTGATTAGTAATGTCTGAATGATTGTGGCATGTTCATATATTTTTATAATAACTATATTTTTATAATAACTGTATTGATATGCCTTCGGTAGATTTAAATTCAATATGTTTCCCGATTCTAAAGAATATAATTAAAAACAGTTAAGAATTTCAATAAACAATCACAATCACACGGTAAATCTCACCTATATTTATTTTTTTGGTAGTATGTCACTGTCATTAAAAACTAATTATTAATGCAAGTACCATTGATATACACAAAAAAATATATTTATTTTCTATCTTTTCATAATTTATAGAAATTAATATACTTTATTTTTAGGTTCGTTTTGAAAACGGGAGTTTTGAAAACGGGAGGACAATACTTCCCGAAGCGTTAACGTTTAAAGTTTGTATATTTTTTTAGAACATTTTTATATTTTTAAACTTTTGTTCGTTAGACAAATTTATTACAAAAAAGAATTACTGAGAAAATTGTTGGTTTTTTGTTTTTACCCAGTGATTCTTTATTTACATAAGAACAGATGTTTTTGATAGTTTTTTGGGTTTTAGATCGTGGCGAAAAACCCACATAAAGAAAAAAAAATATGTTGATGGTAGATCCCCTTACCTTAGGTCTGCCTTGATCAGAAACTCTCCAACCATTTCTTCTCTTTTACTCTTACATTCGCTGTTGTTATGTTCAGTGTCATACTCACTAATATCACTATTTTAGAGAATACTTTAAATTCTTCCTTGCTTTTTATCATTCTGGATTTCTTTACTGAATCACAGACCTTACTGAAATATATAAACAATTCCACTGCAGGAATTGTGTACCCGTAACACGTTCTCCGGAGTAATTACAGCAATTTAGCGTTTATAGGCAATTATAGCAACAAAAAAACAAATCAATTCTTCTACTGGAATCTTCGGTATGAAACACTAAACTCGAAGATATTTATTACTAAACACCAAATCAGTTTATATAAACTTTACGGCGCACGTTTCGCTAACCATGTTAGCATCATCAGGAGATGATTTAATCTAATTCTAAAACTAAATATGTTCTATTTATATGATACGTGCGTCGATAATTTAAAAAGTGGTTTGGTGTTTGGTGGTAAATCTCATCAAGTTAAAAAACAAAGCTGGAGGCGAAGTTTCAAGCGTTGCTAAGTTGGAGGTGAAGGTTGAAAGAGGTCAAGACCGATCAACGGGCTGTAGCAGCACAGGAAAAAGAATTTTTTTTTTGTCAGACATTGTAGAGCCCGTTACCTTAGAATCAAAATATATATATTTTTATTAGATTGTGACGATAAATAGCATATTAGATTGTGACGATAAATAGCATCAGGGGTTAGCAATCATAAATAGAATGTTATGTAAAACTGCATATATTTATAATTAATCAGTATTACAAGAGCAACATTTGGCTACTTAAGCACTATCACATAGCTATAAAATATAACAATTGCATTCAAGTAATATAAAAGTAACCTGAATATATTAAATAAAAACATTATAAATATTACTACATTTTATATATAAATCAATATAATCAATGAGATATTACAGAAATATATATAGACCATGTACGATAAAATAATATTTTTTATAACCTTCGATTGTCCACTTATTTCATATGTGGGTAAGTGGGTACAAGCGTTACCGATAAAAAAAGGCACCTACTTTTTAATACGTGTTTTCCTTAACAGCTGTAACGAAAGAACTACAACTCTTCCATGTCGTTAATAACAATCTTAAAATATATTGCAACTTTGTTCTTTTGGTCCTGAGAATTATAGTTTAAGGTTAAAATGTGTTAGTTTTAGAATACCCCTATTGGCTGTATCTATGAATTCTACATTCATTTTTATATTTAGGATACTAATATAGGGGTATATCAACAAGGAGTTTCGCTTGATAAGTAATCTAGTACATATTTGGCAGGTGTTTTCTTCGTGTTGATATTAGAAAAACTAAATAGTTGCCATTTATAAGAATGGTGTCTTATAGTACAATTTTGTACAATTATTTTCAATTCATGCACAACTTTGCCCAACTTTTTTCTGGCCATTGAACTACTATTACACCCAAAAAAGTTTCAATCTAATGTGGTAGAAAGTTTTACGTGTCGTTATTACAACTATTTGTTTTTTTTAAGTTGATGTAATTATGCTGGATAACGAGTTACGAGTATATTCCAGCATTGGCATAGGTTGCAAAATTAGTAAGGCTTATGATTTAGAAATACCTGATTGACTATCGAAGTGCAAAGACGTATCTTTGGCATTTTTGTATGTTCGAATTATCGACAAAAAGTTAACAAGTGCGTACGAATCGAGAAGTGTAAAACGGCCCCTAGACGTTCAATGCAATAGTCAATATGTTGAACAATATTTTGTGCAATATATTGACTGGAACACCCACGCGTTGCAATATTACGGTCCAATAATTTAGTTTGCAACTGACCCTTCTACAGTCAACAATTTAACATGTCGAAAAGTAAAGCTTATGTGACCATTTAGCAACATACATTTTCATAAAATATAGTCATAAATAAATATGTACATTTAAATATGAATAAATAAATTGTAAGGACGTACATTGATTTTAGAAGTATTATTTGTTCCAATATCACTGAAATTCTCATTCTCCTCTTTGTCGTCTTCTGTCTGAATACTATCAATGCTATTTTGTGGTACTTGGTACTTCATCACTATCAGAAACTTCATTTCGTCCACAATGTTGGTTCTATTATGTCTTTTGTTCCTGCAATACTTTTTTCAGAATCCTTGATACGCTTCAATTCCCTTATAAAGTTAGTGGGCAATGCATTAAATCTTTTAACTACCTGCAACTTATCAGCATCTGGATACAACTCTTCGTATTTACAAAGCAATTGTTCGTATTGTTCAATATTATTCATTTTATTGCTATAATCAGCGGTTTTAATATTCCGCAAAGCTGGAAAGCTATGGTATAATTCAATACACTCCAAAATGAATTTTCTCTCTTCTTCGTTACTTATTTTTTCTTTCGTAACCATCTCGATCAAGAAACCAATGTCTTACTGATGTTCACTGCTTCACTGCGAAGACAGAAATGAACCATTATTATGCAGTATCACCCACAGACGATTCAATATTTATCCGATAACATCATATTGAACAATAAATATCAAACTATTTTTGATTGACTCAATATATTGTGCAATCCTTCAATATAACCTATAGACGGTCAATATTATTGTGCAATATGCATTACTGTGCAATATGCATTATTGTGCAATATGCAATATTGTGCAATATGCATTATTGTGCAATATATTAACTATAATATTGAACGTCTAGGGGCCGCTTAAAGATATAAGGCTGGCCGACTTGCTACATATTACATGGAGCACCATAGGGTGCGTGATGAAGATCACCGTCCGAATAAATAGACGACTCCGACAGAGAGAGCACCTAGTCATCAGAAGAAAGTGGAGAAGAGGATGAGAGAGAACATCTTCCAGAAAATTAAAAATTGGCATATTTGGACCACAGCTTCCATATCCTACATGGACGCCCAAACGAAACATTTACGCATTCAAGAACCAAAAAATGCTGCTAAAAATATTACAACCGAGTTAAGGGAATGAAAGTTATTTATTAGCGCGGATATTATATAGCGTGTATGAAACTAAAACCGTTGCACGTCATCGATGACTCTATTGAAGAACAGCAGAAATACCACTACATAAATTAAATAATAAAATAATTAAATGGAATATATTCAATAACTTTCAAATTTAGAGCTGGATTCGATTGGCAGCATATGCGATGTTGTCGGGTTTAAACATTTTCTTGTTGATATTTATTGATACCACTTGAGGTTATCCCATTTATATCTGAACGTTTAACTTCCATTTTTTACCTTACGATCGAAAATAGTTCTTTTAAGAACTGCCATAGTGTTATAATTGCCAAAGTCGCGTCTGTATAATGCCAAATCATTTAAATAGTCGTTGTCAAGAGATTGTAGCATCTCTGATGTACTATTTTGGAAAGAACGAGTCATTTACTGTAGCTGATACTTGATGAAAATTCATTTTAAATAAATTAGCAACAGAATTTTATATATAATGGAAGTTTTTGGATATTAATATTTGTTTATTTAATTGCAGAAAAGACTGTTCTTAAACCCATATGTAGATTATATGTTTGCACTCATAGTTTAATTTTCATTTTCAGGACAGCATCTAACTTTGATGGATGCTGTATGCCATTGTGCAACATATTGAAAGAAATAGGTTTTAAATGGATAAAAGATAATCCAAGACGAGGGCTGAGGGAGCTTCCCAACATTGCCCTAAAACTTATAGATTTTTGAGAGGTTATATGAAGGAAAGAAAAATAGCTTTGATCAAGAAAAAATAAGCAAGCTTACAGAAAAGGAAATAATGAAATGATATAACAGAGAGCATATATAAGTGCATGCAGATATTTCATTGTTTTTTTCTATGTTATACTTCCATATTATAGATCTATAAATATCAATAGGAATTATATAATCTGTTTACTTTAATAACCATTCAAATATTAAAAAATGTCGATGGTTTTTAAACGAAGCATTTTACATATGCTGAATCTATCTAGATCTAGAATCTATCTAAATGGACGACACTGGCAAGACTTTCGCTATTTATTATAATTTTGTTAGTTACTTTGTAATTTGCATTTAGTTTAGAGTTGATTTTTTAATTGTTATAAAAGCTAAATTGTAAAAATTATTCGCTAAAGTAAGGTTATGATGTTTAATCCCAATTTGGCAACAGGGCAGCCGAAATGTTGATCACGTGCTTAATGACGTGCAACGGTTTTAATTTTGTACGAACTATAAACATTATTGTCTTGTATACTAATATGGAAATACAACGACAAAAGGAGAAATATGTTACTAATTGTGGATTCGTTTATGATATAGATGTCAACGAAGTTTTGGCTTTCATAGGATTGCTTTATATAGCAGGATGTAGAAAAGATCTCAATAGAACCATCTCACTGCAGCAGAGATGTGGTTAAAACATGGAGCACAATTATATCGCTGCATGATGAGTGAAACAAGATTTAGATTCCAAAGTAAGTTGTCTCAGATTTGATGACAAAGCCGTAAGAAACCGAGTTAGTCAATTTTCTCCAATACGTTGCATATGGAAGATATTCATATCTAACAATTGTACAATTGACGAACAATTGTTGGGGTTTCGAGACAATTACTCTTTTTGAATCTATATTTCATCAAAATCTGACAAATATGGTATTAAAGTTATAACGATGTGATTCACGCACATATTATATGGGAAGACAAACCAAATTAAGAGCCTCTCCCAGATTATTACATAAATAATCTGACAGAACAGATTCACGGAACAGGACGTAATTTGATAATGGACAATTGGTTTACTTCCATCTCCTGGGCTGACAAAATGTTTGCTGATTATAGCTTGACTGTAGTAGGTATTCTCAGAAAAATAGTAAGGAAATTCCTTCATCATTTCTTCCAGATAAACGAAAAGAAATTGTCATCTCAGTTTGGATTTGACAATCAAAAAACGTTACTGTCTTTCACCTTTAGGAAAACCAAATCTGTGTTACTTTTGTTGACAATGCAACTAGTAGTCTAATAGATGAAAACAAAAAACCTGAAGTAATAATTTTTTTTAATTCGACCAAAGGAGTTGTTGATACTTTTGATCAAACGGTGCATATATATTCCGCCTCTCACAAGACACGTAGATAGCCATTATGCTTTTTTTACGGCTGCCAATATTAACTCCAACATTATTTTTCAAATTGTTAAGAGTGACAGACAAAAAAGTGTTTGTCAAAAAATGTATTTGAATTTGGACTACAACTTGCAAGGCCACATATGGAAAGGCGTTTAACAAAACCATTACGTCGAACATTAAAATAATCATAATATGCTGTTTATGAATTTAGATGAAACCGTTGATCACCACCAACAAAACTGCAGAAACAAATTCACTGCTCTTTATGTCCGAAAATATATGACCGAAATACAAAAACTGAACTGAAAAGTATATCACTGGGGGCAACCTCGCCAAAGCAACGTAAGCATGCGATTCACCTAATTCACCTAATTCTAGGGTTAAGTTTCAAAGTTCTGTCACATTTGTTGGAAAACTCTTTATAACGGTATCAATAATATCCCGGAGAATCTTGTTGTTCCTATTATCATTACTATTATTTTTAATTTAATCCGTTTAATTAATGACACGGCACATATTCAACTATAATTTATTCCGAATATAATAGTTCACCCGGTGTAGAATTTCTATTAAATTACCATATTTATGACGATACAATTTTTGTGGCATTTTGGATTTCGAATTATTTTGACTATTTCGATGTTAAACAATATTTCGCATAAATTTGAATGATAATGTCCATCGAAACAGGTTAATAAAGAGGCGACGTTTATTCTACTCGTATATTCGCTTAAATAGTTTGAATTGGTGTTGATTAAAAACAATATATTAAGGGAAAAAGTGACACTTGGGCGATAAAGTCTCGACGATAGTCGGTGACGCAGTATGAAGAGATTCCCCAAAGGCAAATGTTGGGGACATGTTTCGTTTTAATCGTCGGAACTATAAATGCCACTTAATATTGACGAGGAAAACAAACAAATAAATAATAATATCTACTATCGTCAAGGCAACGTCAAATTTATTATATTTTTCGTGACAGTTGAAACGTAGATTTTTTTATTAGTATTTTAAAAAATATAAACACATTTTTTCGATATTTTTTCAAGAGATTGAATACTTCAAAAGAAAACATCAGTGTGTTTTAAACAGGAATAAAACAATTTTTTACTTTGTTATCTATCACTTTTATTTTTAAACAAAATTTGTGTGACTGTAGTTTCGTAAAATGATTTTACATTCTCAAACACTACTTTAAAACTGAGAGATTTGAGAATGTAAAGTCGTTTTACGAAACTATAGTCACACAAATTTTGTTCAAGTGATAGATAACATAGTAAAAAATTATTTTATTCCTTTTTAAAAAATGAACTATCACAAAGTAACGGACAAATCAATCAATCAAAATCAATGTGTTTAATTGCACAGCAAATTTAAACTTCTTTGAGGTAACATTGATGAATATAGATGTATATGAAGTATTTTGTAGTCCTAAATCCGATAATTATAAGCTAATTACTGTAAAATGTGCAGTTTTATTGTTACAGGAGGACGGTGGTGAAAAAAAAAGACAAAATATTTTTAGAATCTGCTATTTATTAAAATAAAAATGTATAACGTGGTAAATTTCTGCAAAGATATTACCGAGGATTAGTGAATAAAAAATATATTACATAGGATGTAATACAACGGACAAAAACTTTCACTTTTTCCTTTTGCTTTCTGTAGCCTTATCTTAGTATTTCATAGGCTTTCAAGAGTTTATCTATGAGCATTTTATAGTTTTAATCATTCTTCTTGCCCAGAAATCATTTTACTAGACTTACAAAACACTCCCAAGCTGCCATTATTATTATTTTTTTTGAGGTCCAATAAATATGCCTTCTTTTAGTTTTGCATCACTTAATTGAGGAAATATTTATTTAGTGTAGCTTCTTTATCCACAGCTTTGACAAAGTTTTTCATTGGTACAAGCTTCATATGGAGAGACGGAGGAAGCAAATTTTATCTTGATCTTCAATTTGGCACTTAAAATATAAAAGAAGGGCTTTTTTGGCTTTCTCGGATATAGATCTAGCTTGTGACTTTAAAATAAATTATCCGCATATGTAACAAAACTTAACCGTTGGATATTTGCAAAATCGACGACTAAAAATTGCTATTTTATATAAAATAGACTTAAACACTTGACTTTATAGCAAATGAAACAGAAACAAGCTACACTATAAAAAACAATAAAACTGTCATTAAATGTTCGTAGTGTAGTGTGGAAATACCCCCTTTTGCGCTCTTGTGCAAAAGTGGTAATTTCTACATTGTCCAGTCCAGTGTCAGGTACAAATAATTTTAATGAACCCATGATATAAAGGAGAAGCAGGTAATTGAAAGTGGGACTTGCTAGGGCATTTCTATGAAAAGTTGTTTTAATAACTACCTAAATGAAACGCAAAAAAGCATTCTCATCAATGTTACAAGAATCACGTCGACCTGTGTTGTTATATTGAACGTTGGTTAAATATTAGGGCCCCAACTTGATTCTGGGTCCTTACGTGTCATTGACTTCAGAACCTAGTCGGATAAGATTTCTAGTCTTCTCGGCGTAGAGTCATTTTAAAGGTATGCTTCAGTTACAAATCAAAACCATTGTCACAGCATGGCAGGTACTATTACTATTAGTAGTACCACCTACTATATGTACTATTTATGGATTAAATGGTCAATTATGTAAATAGCAATGAATAGCCATTATTTCTGGAATTACCGTCTGGCAAATCATCCTGGAACATCATAATTATTATTTAACATCAGAGCAACGTTTTCAACTTGTCGAAATGAATTATCGAAATCGCTGTTCTATACGCCAAACTTATAAAACACTTCTTGAATTTTATGGTGCACATTAGGGTTGTCCGAAAATCCGTTTTTTTTCCAATTTCTTTTAATAATACCAAAACAATTGATTTTTTTTATTATGCCAAAATATTTAATATTTTTCATTATGCCAAAAAAAAATTGTGCCAAGGGAAAAAATTTTCAGTCAATATTTTAGGCTCCTCAAAGTTAGTCGAAGTTCAAAGATTTCAATTTTTTTTTCTAAACTTACTTTGATCGGAAATTTAATTCTCTACAATAAGGTGGGGCGAATATCCTTTTTTTTAATTTCGTTTAATAAATGTCGTTTAATATTTTAAAAATTACATTATATATATATATATATATATATATATATATATATATATATATATATAAAAATAATATATAAAAAATATTTAATAAAATAAAAAAAATTGTGCCAAGGGAAAAAATTTTAAGTCGATATCTTAGGCTCCTCAAAGTTAGTCAAAGTACAAAGTTTCTCAACAACTTTCTCTTTATTTGTACTTAATTTGGTACCTTTATTATAGAGAAATAAATTTCCGATCAAAGCTGAGATTTATTTTTTTTATCTTTGAACTTTGCTTAACTTTGAGGAGCCTAAGATATGGACTTAAACTTTCGGTGTTATTAAATGGATATCGGACCCACCCTAGTACACATATTCATCCAACCGAACGATACATTCACCAAATTACCGACAAATTCCAAACGCATTTCACGCTGCTCGATGTTAAAACAAAAACCAGACAAAAAACTGTGCGTTTCGAAAAGAATATGGGCATTGTTACTGCCAGTGTTGATGAAGATTGAAATGATTCAATTCATCGCTGTTCGTGATAATCAATTTACTTAATTTATAATTTGAATGGTATTGATCTGGAGGAGATGTGTTTTCAACGGGACGGCTCCTTATGTCACATAGTCAACACAACACTCGATTTATTGAGGGAACCAACCGTTAATTGGCCACCAAGGACATGTGATTTAACGCTTTTAGATTATTCGCCTTGGTTATGTTAAATGGTTGGTCTCTGCCGATAACCCAGCAACTATTGACACCTTAGAAGCCAACATAACTCGAACAATTGCGGATATGAGACCCCAATTGCGTGAACCAATCCAGTTCAATGAGACAACAGTAGTCAGGAGTTATACACCCCCGACCGTTGGTTCCACAATCTCATGTGGAACTCACAACAACCTGCGTCTCCGCCATAATAACCATTGGTTAGTTCTTGACCGGGAGGAAGCCCTACCCATCCCTTACATTGGAGGGCACATGTCTCGATTGTTGGGAGGGGCTACTTTGCAGCTACAATGCTGCTAAATTGTTTAACTCTCTATGTAGAGGTTTGAGATGTCACTTAATGTTCTGCTGAAAATGACTTAATATCTGCTATCAGCGCAGAGATAGAGCCTTGTACATACAAGGCTCTATTTCTCATAAATAATCAGTCATAAATAACATTATTTATGATTATCTTCATTTCTTTTTTTTATTATTGGATTAATCTTTTTAGTTATTTTTCCTTGTTATTTGTTATTATTTTTTCTGTTTCTATCTTTTAGTTTCGTATATAGGTTGTTATTATTTGTAGTTTTTGCCTAGAGAATATTAGTTTATGTTTATATACATTATGTAAGTCAGTATTATGAATTGTAATTGGTTTTTGGATACGGGTTGAGTATGAGTGGCTCGTTGAGCTAGACTTCACCCCTATCTTTTAACATTTGATTGAGTAATAAAGACATTATTATTATTATTATTATTATCATATATATATATATATATATATATATATATATATATATATATATATATATATATATATATATATATATATATATATATAACCCGGTCCCTTAAATGAAATTAACTTTCTATATGTACTACAAACTTTTTCATCTACTACAGCATTTTTACAAATATAATTAATTCTTTTAGTGAAACTAGTCAACAAATGAACTAAAGTATTAGATATAAACGCGAGTATAAACTCATTTTTCACAACAAGCAAAAAAGGCCAACTTTCAAGAGTAAATGCTATGAAAGGTGTTTATCAAAATTATAAAATGAAAAAATTACATATTTCAAACAGTCAACTTCAATTGTTGGAACAGTATTTGGTATTTGGTAGTAGTCTCACTTTTACCTTAGATGTTCGATCAAAACAATCCTTAGCAGAATGATAGGAATATAAAACCCTACTGCGATTTGGAATAAAGTTTGGCTTCTTAATAAAATTACTCCATTGTGTTCTTCTATTTGGATCTTTGGGAAATCTTGAAAAAAGATAAATTGGTTTAATAACATGAAATCCAAATCAAAATGGAAGTAGCATTTATATTTATTAGCACAATAATTTCTGAAAAAAAAGGATTGTAAAAAAAGGTGACATTCTGTATTATTAGTTATATTTTATAGGTTTTTAAATGAATAAAGTAACATGTTTTATATGTATCAAACGAAAAATAAAAATAAAAACTAATCTGAATTTTTAAGGCACAGTATCTGAGAAAACTAAAAGAACATACGTTAAAAAATCAAGTTCTAAAAAAAGATAATCACTATCTTAAATAATATTATAATTATAGTATTTTATCTAAATCAATTTGACTACGCCTATGTATACCAGGCGAAATGTTGGCTTTATAACCCTAAAATTTCATTCAAACAAAATACGTTTTTATTTAAATAACTGACAAATTTAGAATTAAAAGCATTTACCTATGTAATGTTACTCCTGAATTTTGATTTTTTAATGTCAGGGAATAACCACAAGACGCAGAACTAATTATATTTTATGTGTTTACCTTTTTTCAGATACTATTGCTTTTATTTTCAATATAATAAGTATTAATATGTATTTACACTAGAACACACAAAAAGAGAATTCCAGTACACTTATTCGGCACTTATTATTGATTAAAATACACTAAAATCTACTAATAAACTTCTAAATAGTTGACTCCACTTACCAAAATTCCAAAACAATGACTCATCTGTGGTGTTTCAATATGGCCGTTTCCATCTCCATTTATACGTGCATACAGATAGAAAAGTCTCCTTCCGGTTAGTTTTATATTCAAAGAATAAAACATACTAAAATTGCTCAAATCTACTATAAAACTTCTAAGTTGTTGACACCAACTATCAAAATTCCAAAACAATGAGTCATCTGTGGTGTTTCAATATGGCCGTTTCCGTATCTATTTATATGTGCATAAAGAAGAAAAGGCAAGGCTCCTTCCAGTTAGTTTTATAATCAAAAATTGGTTTAGATATCACTTTTATTCCATGCGATACTCTTGCGTAACTCCATTATTATTAATGTGTTGAGCTCTACACACGGAGACTCCAAGCCCTCTCTGTTTACTTTTAGTTTTTGTTTGAAATATATGTCCTGAATTTACATTTTCTAAAATCACTTGTTGGTATCAAATTAAAGATAAAGTGTTTGCCGTTTTTATTCCCAAGAAAATTGTACCATTTTGAATTAGTTCATCTACCGATTCGGCGAGCCCTCAATGAAACGGAAAGAAGAATTAATCATTTCGCTTTAACGCAGCCATCATTAAAAATTAACTAGTGGTAGAGTAATTAATCATTCGCTTAGGTCTATCAACACGTCGATTATTACAGGTTAGAATACCCACTTCGTCGGATAATATTTTATTTAACTTCGGACAAGATGCATTAACGATTTCGACCGATATGAAAAGACTTTTTAACAAGACTATATGAGCCGAAAAAAAATGTTTTGTACGAAGATCAGTTTCGTTCGTTCAATCATTCTCAATTATTAAAAGAAATTAGCTTATATCTAATGTTAACCAATGTTTTTCTGAAAGCAGTTTATAAATAAGGTAAAACTTAATAAATTAAACGATATAATATACAAAAATAAATGAAATATATGACAAACAATTAAAATTTTATGTTGTTACAGTTTTTATGTTGTATAGTTCAGTGGAGACGAATAATCAAGTGATTCCTAAACACATGATTTGTGTAATATATTTAAACAAAGCAATGCAATCCGGTGGACCTTTCATTAGAATAAGCTTTCCCCGAACCTCCTAAATTTTGTACGAGGGTAGTCGGAAAAGTTTCCTACATAAACTTGAAGATGGCGTTACTCGTTAAAAATATTCTGGCACTACAATTGCGCATGCGTTGAAAGATAACCTTGAAAAATTCAGCCATATTAGAGGCTCAGTTGTTGTTTAACAGTCATTTATATCAGTCCATGTTAGTGTTTGTGTAAAAGCATGTTGCATTTGAAAGGCAATACGCCTACGCAAGTTAAAGCTGAGATGGATGCTATTTACGGAGGCTCTGCATCGTGATTAGCTACCGTGAAATATTGGACAGCTGAATTTAGATGCGGTCGTATCAGCTTGGTTGATGTTGAATGATCAAAACGGCCAAAAACTGTAACCACTACCGCCAACATTGAATAACTACCAAATAATGTTAGACGCGCGTCAAATTAGGCTAGAGAGATAACAGAGGCCGTATTGCGAAAGAACGTATTTGTTATATATTGACTGAAGCTTTAGGCATGAAAAAGGAAACGGCGAGCTGGGTGCTGCGAATGATCACTTCTGGCCAAAAACGAATTCGAATGAACATTTTGCAATCCCCGCTGAAGCAGTTTAAGTGACATAAGTCAAAGTTTTAGCGTCGATTAATAACTGCAGATGAAACTTGCACCATTGCACTTGATACACCATTACACTCCTAAAATCAAGGCATAATCGACACAGTGGATCAGGTGAAGGGTGAATCGATTCTGGCTGGCTGTTCCATCAGAAAAGAGATGGCCCCTGTTGTTTGGGATAGTCATAGAGTTGTGTTAATCAACTATTTTGAAAAACGAAAACGAATAACAGGCACATATTACGCATTATTACTTGACAAGCTGAAGACAGAAATTGGAGAAGAACGGCCGCATTTGAAGAAAACGAATTGTTTGTTCCACCAAGATAACGCACCGTCTTACACTTTAGTGTTTCGTCAAGGGGAAAATTCACTAAATTGATTGATCACCCACCGTGTTCACCAGTTTCGCTCGGAGGACAGAGATTACCAACGAATGAGGTGGTCATCACATTCGAAAAAGACTATTTTGCAGAACGAAATGTCAACTACTTTTTGGACGGATAGAGGAAAAGTGTACAGGATTACAAGGAGACTATGTTGAAAAATAAAACTAAATTTAGCAGAAAAATTACGTGTTTTTGGGTAAGGCTAGAATCTAAATCAAGCTACCCTAATAATCCTGCCAGGCTAAAGACGTAGATTTTGCACTGGAACATCTTCGAGGACAAACTTTTGATAGGATTGTTCAGTGTTCATTCCACGTATTTCGTTGATACGATTTGACTTACTATAGATAAAATTACACTACTATTACTCACAATAGATAAAATAACTTTGAGAGATCTTTGAGGCACATCTTAATATTGACCGATCATGCCTAAATATGAAGGAAAAAAGTGTTATTGGTTTGGAGGTGAGAGCAGAGAAAATTAAAAAATATATTTTTCTAGGTTTCTGTTACTGATTGATTTAACTTTATAACATTAATGACACGAATCGACAAAATATTTTACGAACAGCCAGTGGCGACTCGTGGGTTTTTAAAGTGGAAGGGCGTAGAAGAAAATAGTACCGCTTAAGATTTTTTTTTACTTTCCCCTTCCTCCTTTTTACTTTTGGTGCTATTGAAACTCTATTTAGAGGAAAGAAACTGAACGGAAATAAAATATGGTGGTTTGCTCTGAAAAATCGTTTACTGTGATAAAGCCTGGAGGGGCGACGCCCCAACGCTGAAAGAGCTGAAAAACATTTATTTGTCCCACAAACAAATGTTATCTCTTATGCTTTCTCATTGTCTCATTGGACGCAGTCCAAAGAGGTCAAAAAACTCCATTTATAAGCCATCCGACAAGAAGTCGGCGAAAATATGGGTTGTTTGATTATGGAGAGGGATTCCCTATTCTTGTACTCTAATGAGTCTAATCACTAACAGCCGAAATATGTGTCCTCCAATCTAAGGGATGGATGGGGCTTTCTCCCGGTCAAGCAACTAACCATTGTATATATGTATATATATATATATATATATATATATATATATATATATATATATATATATATATACATATATACAATGCATGTTCTTAAAAATACAAGTTTTATACTCCTACTTAGATTTTTCTGGAAAATTTCGGTGCAGTAAGCGACGAACAAAGAGAGAGGTTTCACGAGGACACCAGCATGATGGAAGCAAGATACGAGGAACACTGGAATCCGTCTGTATTGGAGACTACTACTTGTTTTTAAAAATAGATGATGTTACAAATAGATGATGACCCAAAAGGAAAAAGTGAAGGGTTTGTCGCTTTATGACTTTTTTTATTCACAAAATCTAGATTCACAAAATCTGGTGACCAATAAATATAACATTGCAAAAAAATATGTCTCCTTTTATTGTCAACCACCGACCCTCTGTAATAAAAGTAGTGTTACAGTAATAAGCTTATCATTTTCGGATTTAGAATTACAAAATACTTTATATTTTCATCAATGTTACCTCAAAAAAGTTTAAATTTGTTTACTTCTGTTATTTTTGCTAAAATGTTTTATTAAGTACTATGAGAAATTCCAAGTTCAATAAAACACAACCGAACAAAAGATTGGCAATCATCACAACGACACAAACAAAACCATCATCGAAAAAACAATGATGCATTTTACATTAATCTACTAGGAAGCCATTAAGAAAAACCTCCTTATGTTACCCGATTTCATACATTTTCAACGAACCACTTGGCTACTGCGAGATTTCAATCGTAAAATTTCCAATTGCTAAGTGGAATTTTCAACGGCAAGACCTTGATCTTATACACCATAAATATAACAATCGTGGCGTTTAAAGATATAGATTTTTTTCGTTGCCGGTGACAAGCAAGTGTAGGTAGGTATGTAATACAGTCATAAATTATATCTGTTGCTTTTTTCCCCGGTTTTTAATTATTTGTTGTTATTACTATTAACGGATAAGATCGTGCAAGTGAAGTGGCATTGCTTACAGAACTGAGGTTACACTGTACATTGTAATGCGTTGCATTGAATGACTCTTGAAAACTGCTTTACATTTGTCCTTGTCTCAGACTAAACGGTAACATCATTGAATAAAAATCAATCTGGCAATGATATACTTTATATTAGGTTTACCCATAAGTAATGACGACTTTTTTTTAATTTTATAAACAATGCCATCTATTGGCCATAATTTAACTTAATAACGATGACGATAATTTAACCTAACCTAAAGGATCTTTCAAATTGAGCTGTTTTTTTTAATTCTTGAGTAAAATACAGAATCTGCGTTGATTTCAAAAAACTTTTTATTGATAATTGAAGCATAGTGTATAACATTTAAACAAGAATATCCAATATTTTGTCCACATTTTGGATGACATTTTGGCATAACTATGACTCTATCTCACCAATGACTCGAATAATTTTATCTTTTAGTTCAGTAATCATTGTAGATTGTCTTTATAGACTTAGTTTTTCACGAAATCCCACAGAAGATAATACAAGGGTGTGATAGTCACATGATCTTGGTGACCAATTAACATCACCCTTTTTTGCAATAACTCGTCCAGGAAGTTTTCTCAATAAATCAATCGTATTATTAGCAGAGAGATGCATTGTTCCATCGTGCTGGCTCATATCCTCCAGATCAATATTATTCAATTCAGTCCACAAAAATATTCACAATCCTCGTCCTTCTCTTTGACTAATTTTTTATTTGTAAAAAGAACGAATTTTGAAGTAAAATATTTTTCGAGTGCAGTTTTGATGAATGTCGTAATATGACATTTTTTTTTTCACAAAGATAGTGAGTCATGTATCTGAAAATAATAGCAATCTAATGATGCATTCTCACGACAATGCGGTGACTGAAGAAGTACTTCCCAGTTTAGCTCTTTAATTCTTTCTTGGATGGTTCTGGCATTACGAGGTCTTCCATTATCATGCCCTAGATTAACACCTTTACGATTAATCAGTTTTGTACCAAATTTGTGGAAGTTTTGAATCAAAACCATCAAGCTGAACGGAATAATATGCAGCAGTTATTGTTTCATTATGATTCGGAAACTTATAGTGAACAATTCCTGTAAAATCCTACAATATTGACAGAGTAACACTTTTTTAGGGTGAGGACATAGTTTTAGATTGAGCAACGGCTGTTGTTCTGATGTTAACCATTGTTTGATTGCTATGTAGAATTCACTATTCATCTCCAGTAACAATTTATTAAAGAAAAGGATCTCTGTCTAACCTGGATAAAAGTGCAATGCAGATAGTTGCACCTTGAATTATATTTTCAACCGAAAGTTGATTCTTGACCCACATTCATTCACTTTGCACTTTGTTCACTTGATTTAAACATCGATAAATTGTGAATTATGGAGTTTTAGGCTTTGTGGCTAATTCCAGGACGTTTTGTTTCACCATTCAGCTTCCATTCAACAATTCAGCTTCAATTTCAACAATTTTGACGTGTTGTTGTATTGTGTACGACATTCCAAAAATTTTATACATTAATTACACTTCTGAAATAAAACCAGATCTATGCAAATCCACAACGCCATCTGTATTTTATTTAAGAATTAAAAAAACCGCTCAGTTTGACAGACAGGTTAAATCAATTTAAATATGTTTATCGATATTAGCCTGCTTAAATTTTGAGAAACGAACATGTTGAACTTTATAACAATGAAGGAGCGAAGTGTGAATACGTTTCATATTAAATATTTGATGCTTAATGTGTTTCGAAAACACAGTAATACCACTAATACCTAATAATAATTAATAATTATAAATAATAATAATAATTAATTATGGTAAAGCAGTATATCAGAGTGTATTAAAAAATTCTTATCAAAACCAGTTGAGAAGGAACTGTTGTTGGCTGAAATTGAAGCTGATACCAAAAAATCTTCCAGGAATAAACCAAAAACTTTAAACACCGTGGTTTACACTACAAAGGTGTTTAAAACAACTAAACAAAGTGCAAATGGAAATAATGTGGATGCTAAAAAAATTCAACGCCTGTCTGCAGTACACTTTTGTCCAATATAGAAAGAGATGTTCTTCTTCAATAAATTCTTAGTGAAGATGAAAAGTGGATTCCATAGAACAATCTACATAAGAAAAAGCAATGGTTAATACCTAAGTTTTCCCATTTTAAAATAAGGTATTTGCCCTAAGAAAGTGTCACTGTCACGATGGTGGGATTTTACAGGAATTGCTCAGCTCAGGTTCTGAATCCTAATGAAATTTAAGTACTGATATGCTTATCTTTATAGACTAAACATGGCTTTGATTTAAAAACCTCCAAGACCGATTAATCGAAAAACAATTCTGCCTCCCAACAATACAAAAATACATAACATCATCATGAAAGACTTAGGTTAGGAAATACTTCTTCACCTCTGATGCTGCTTCAGATTACTATATTTGCAATCTATAGAACATTTTCTCCGTGGAAAAAAATTGTACTGCAACAACTATCAAAACATTACTCGAAGATTTTTGCCTTATTTATTTTACATCAAGGCAATAAAAAGTTTGTCAGAGAGATGTGTGAAAATTGTCCATAATGATGGACACTACATTATAAATTAAAATTGTATTAATTCTTAACGAAAATATTTTTTATAGTGTAGCAGATTCAAATAAAGTTGAACGGAGCTGTTCTTCCAGATTTTTTTTTTGCTTTATGCCCAGAACAGTTCAGACAAATGAGAATTCGAAGAGAGGCAATTTTTGGAATTTACTATCAAACAGGAGTGATGACTTATAGGTTGGGACTTTAGACTGGGATCTGATACTTTATAGGTTTGACGATTGAATAATCCTTTCGTTCAACATGGCAATGTCCAAATCTATGCTCAAGACGACAACGTCAATATTATCCCTTGACTTGTTCGATCGCCTGACTTATTCTGTATAGAACATGTTTATGAAATGACAGGTCCGGGTATTGTTATGATTTTTAAATCACCAAGAGCAAAAGGAAACTTCAAGAGCTCCAAAAATTTTTACAAGAGCTTCGTAATGCTTTATAGGCTGCTTGGGATGAACTTCTTCAGGAGTATATACATCACCTCATTAGAATTACACCCAAATAAAATATGAAACGTTTTCAGTAAAAACTATATCATTTTTAATTTACAACACATGAATCATGAAACTTTTAATTATCAAACTATCCCAAAATTTAATATTTATATTCGCTGCTGCCATTCATATCAGATCCTCAAATTTATTTCGCAACTTCACTGAAAGATAGCGCTTTGAAATACTTTATGGTGGGAAAAATTCTGGTCAGCAGTTGATAAAACACAGTGGTCGAGAACTCAGTAGAAGACTTAATAATTGGGCTGTTTGGAATCATAAATGCCCTTCAAGTCATCAGGACTTCTATGCGTATCTCCTTATTTTTGAAATCGTTCGTATCATCTTAGCTCTTAGTGAATTTTGCTTTGTTAACTTTATTTAGATTGACACTCACAAAGGCTTGAGAGCATCGAAGAGGCTAATTGGTTTATTAGATAATCCAAATCTTATGGGATCTGGCAGCTTGATTCTCTTGTCCAATTTGAATTGGTATTTTATGGGAAGTCACCAACTTTGGTTTATCAAAAATATTTTTTCTGCAGTGATATTCAACATGTTTCCAGTTCAAAATAAGATAGATTTGATCATCTGCATCTGTTGTGGTTCCTTCGAGTCAGTCATTTTTTCCCTGTGTTAGCCTCTTTCAGCATATGTAACTAAAGGATGACCTTTCTTATGTGATAATAAATTTATCAATAATTTGTTTCGTTTCTTTGTTGGGGTATGTCCTTGTTTTCTATATATATCTATATATATATATATATATATATATATATATATATATATATATATATATATATATATATATATATATATATATATATACAGGGTGATTCCTAAGTTGAGACTTTTCAACAGCGTATAAAACTGTCTATACCATTTTCGAGAAAACTGAAAGATAAAAAACTTACCATATTAATTTCGAAAACAACATTTATTTCAGTCCTACGAATTGTACTTGTAACGAAAAAGTTTAAAGTGGTCGCCGATCCGTTTTTGGTTTGACGCGACGTACACAAGAGTCAGTGTATGCGCATAATAATGATAAAGATCTTCCCCTAATAGTATCACCACTTTGTTCTACGCGTTGGCGTCTTAGAAGCTGCGTTTTTCATGTAACCTATAAAAAGAAATCACAAGGGTTAAGATCTGGTGACCTAGTTGACCACGCTATGGCCTATCCACTTATTAGGAAAAGTTATATTTAACAAGTGGCGCCCCATCGTATAAGAACCACATGTTCCGTCTGGCATTCAAAGGCACATTTTCTAGAAGACGGGGAAGATGGTTTTGTAAAAATTCGAGATGGTTTTCAACCATTAAACGATCCGGCAAATAACAAAAATTCCGTTGATAGTTGCCGCCCACACATTGGCCATAAATATACGTTGAAAATTGTTCAGAAGAAAATTGTGCCTTGAAGCATAAAAATTATTAACTGACCAAAAATATTTTCATGGCAATAAAACATCCTAAAAAATTCCAAGGGACAAATGACATAAAGGATCAGCACAGAGTTGGTAGAAAACGATGTACCACAGTTGCAGAAGATCGGCAAATATCAATGATAGGTCCTAGAAATCGTCTGGAATCTACAAATGGTATATCAAGGGAGCTTGTTAGGCTTGAAGGGGTAAATGTTTCATGACAAACGATAACACGCAGACTGAAAGCGGTAAATTTGCATTGCAGAAGACATTACGAGTTCCCGAACTAACCCTTTAACAAAAAAATATGTAAGAATTCAATAGGCTCGAGAAATGGTGGATCATAATCCTAACTGGAATAACGTGATGCTCTCCGATGATGTCCTCTGACATGAATGTCATTGAACATGCCTGGGACATTCTCAAAACATGCATCAAAAAACGAAGCAATCCTCCTATCCAACTAAAAGATGCTGCTCGTGAAGAATGGGAGATAATTCCACAAGCCTAAATTGATCATTTAATCGACAGCATGCCAAATTGCTTACAGGCATGCATACAGACACCTGGACTTACTGCTTATTAGTTTTATTGAAAGTTGTTCTTTTTATTTTTAAATTACTTTTGAAGGCAATTGGTACAATGTCATTTTTTAACTCTAAAAAATAAATTAATTTTACCCACATTGGTCATTTGGTATTGAGTTTTATTTGGTACCAGTAAGAGTTGTAATAAAATGATAGTTACGAGTAATGATGTGGTCGAGTAACAGAAAAACTTAATATCAATAAAAAAGCAGAATATTTGAGTATTCCGAATATATATATATATATATATATATATATATATATATATATATATATATATATATATATATATATATATATATATATATATATTTATATATATATACATATTAATTTTTTATGGTTAAATAAGATAATATATGGGAAACCTTAAGATACTTAATAATTAATTTATTTTTGATTTCTGCTAATATCTCGTCTATTTTCACCAACTAATAGGAAACATTATCATGCCAACAACTATGTCAATTTATGAATAGCCCAATTCATGAGATATAATAATATAATCATTTATGAATGAAAATATTGTAATTAATGACAATAAATCTTAAGAAAGCCATACAGTGATTATATTGCTAAAAGGTATTATTTAAAAGTCAATTCAAGCCACATAAGTCATTATAATAGAAAATAATTATAGCTGAATGACTATGATTAATATTGATCGGATTTTAGCAGTTCTCGGAGGCTAAGGCTTTAGTTTGCTGCGTTACGTAAAGAGACTAATTTTATTGTTAATTTTCCGATAGACTGCTGATAACAAGACAAAGAATAATTATTACGCTAATTGTTACAGCGTGGAGTTCAGACACACATTTAATGAAAATATTTGTAGTAAGAGTATATTTATACTTTGAGTGTCTAAAGTAAAAATTCTTAATTGTTAAACATTAATTCTTTCTCATTTTTGCCTATTTAATCTGTTAAAAGAGGGTCTGTCATGAGACAACATTGGGATATATATATATATATATATATATATATATATATATATATATATATATATATAATAACTGTCTTTAATACTCAATCAAATGTTAAAGGATAGGGCGAAGTCTAGCTCAACGAGCCACTCATACTCAACCCGTATCCAAAAGCCAATTACAATACATAATACTGACTTACATAATGTATATAAACATAAAATAATATTCTGTAGGCAAAAAATACAAATACTAACAACCTATATACGAAACTAAAACATAGAAACAAAACAAGTAATAACAAATAACCAATAACAAGGAAAATAACTAAAAAGATTCATCAATGAAAAAAAAGAAGATAATCATAAAATAACATACAAGGCTCTATTTCTGCGCTGATAGCAGATATTCCCTAAATTTAAATCTGATGTGCTTTCTGTAGAACATTAAGTGACATCTCAAATCTCTACTTAGAGAGCTGTAAGAACGATGTAGCTGAAAGAACGATGAAACATGGCTGTGTTATAAGGTGGCACCACAAGAAGGGCACTGTGACGAAGGTAAGAATCATGAATAATTCGGCGAAAACCCAATCTACTCTTAAGGCAAAGTGGAGAGAACGTAATCATTAAACGTTTAATACTCGACAGTAAGCTATACCTAAATAAAGAGTCCATCCTTAAACACCCCAAATCAGCTATTTTACCCGAAACATGATCATACTTGCGCAAACCACATGCAAAGCGGCAACAAGAATTTTGTATCTTCTGGAGACGGTAACGGGTTACGACATCCAAGCAAGGAAAATGCACAGGGATACAGTAACGTAATTTTGATATTACAAGACTTTCACATAGTGCCTTTTTCATGTTAAAGGATAGTATATCTCTAGCAGAGTACAAAAGTTTTAGACTAGCATAACTTTGTCTTGTCAAAAAAGTTATATGTTCACAAAAGCGTAACCTTTCGTCAACTACCAAACCTAAAATTTTTGCGCAGTTTACAATCTGGATTTTTTGCTGATTAATGTACAGTTTTATTTGAGAACATAGAAATTGCCTTTTCTTATTTGAGCTAAAAATAATAGCTTTAGATTTGGTAGGGTTCAAATGTAGGCAATGATTTGCAGCGAATGCAGAAATGTTGCAAATATGTTCATTAATGGTCTTGGCCGCACGGTCGTAATCATCGCACACGAACTCCCTGTACAGCTGTGTGTCATCCGCAAAAAATGTGGATTTACTATTGTACTCTTACTATATATTGTACTACTTATTATGTAAATCGAAGGTGTAAATTAAGAAAAGCAACGGACCCAATACGGATCCTTGAGGTACACCAGAACTTGTACTCAAGCTTGCAGATAACAGGTTATTTAAAAATGCCCTCTGAGTACGATTGCTCAAGTACATATGAAGAAAGTTAAATGATGTTTCGTCAAAGCCAAGATATCCACATTTAGCAATCAATAGAGCATGATTAACTGTATTAAATGCCTTACTAAAATCCAACAAAACAAGAGCGGTCGCTTTTCCATCATCCATAGAATGACAAACATCGTCACATAGAGAAAGCAAGGAAGCTTCCGTACTGTAGCCCTTTTTAAAACCAAATTGAGTAGCAGGAAGTATATTAATATTAGTTAAATACTCATTAATTTGGTTATACACAGCCCTCTCCAGAATCTTAGACAAAGTCGGCAACAAGCTTATTGGCCGTAGATCGCCAAGTTCAGACGGATTAGAACCTTTAGGAAGAGGAACTACAAGAGCCTCTTTCCACATTGAAGGGAAAAAACCACACACCAAACAACAGTTTATGATATGACATAAATAGTTGACAATAGCAGGCATGCATAATTTTATCATCTGCAGAGTGAAACCATCAGATCCTTTGGCATTAGATTTCATCACATGTGCAATATTAAATAAATCAGATATTTCGACTGGTTTAAAAGTGAAATTAAAGACAGCATTTTTTTTATTAGTGTTATAAAAATTTAGAGTAGAAGTTGATGGACTGCTTGATTCAAAGACAGAGACAAAATATTTATTAATATCATCGGCATTATTTAGATTATGAGGAATGCATGCTGAGACTTTAGACTTACGAATATTTAAACTTGTAAAGGCATTATAAAAACTGCAGATGCTTTGATTATTCAAATATCTCAAATATGCCGCTTTTTCTCTACGAATAGCACCCTTTGTGAAGTTTCTATCAATATCTGCAAATCGAAAAATATTTCTCCAAGGGATCTTATACAAGTCTACATTAAATTCATCCATGTTAAAATTTCTGAAATCCCGATAAAAAACGAATTTTTGCGCCTCTTTTTGAAATGTAATGCATAACTCACAGAAAACCATATGATGGTGTGATATATGGCC
Source organism: Cosmopolites sordidus (assembly GCA_031761425.1). NCBI lineage: Eukaryota > Metazoa > Arthropoda > Insecta > Coleoptera > Curculionidae > Cosmopolites > Cosmopolites sordidus. The sequence goes on along the minus strand of JARFXV010000174.1, from coordinate 167,759 downwards.
AACATTCTTAGTTCCGATACCCTTATATATCTCCGGAGTACTTACAAAAATGGGATCAATCAATGTCTCTGAATGGTTTGTAATACGTGTAGGCTCATTGTTCAGTTGTTCTAGTCCATAAGAACCCAAACACATGCTAACTTTGTTGTTGTAATTAAAAAAAGTTAACGTTCATATCACCGATAAGCAATATGTTGTTATATGAGGACGATAGAAATGACAGCACACTATCAAGGTAACCTATAGTTCGATCGATATGGGCCTTCGGTGGACGATAAATAACACCTAGTACCAATATATTATGCCCTAAAGAAATTTTTAACCACATATCCTGTAAACAGACACTCTGCTCATCCAAATCCTGAGCAAATTGAAGTACTTCACATTTATAGTTGCTCCTCACGAAAACTCCCACGCCGCCCCGACGACCATCTCTATCCCTGCGATAAAATCTAAACTTAGGTATGTTTATCGAATCATTCATAATATTTGACGACAGCCATGTTTCAGTAACAGCAAAAATATTAAAGAAGTTTTTCGCAATCAGAGCTGACAGCTCAGCAAAATTATTCAAAATGGATCTAACATTCAAATGACCAATTTTTATTGAGCCAAAATGATTCTCCATAATTAATTTTATCCTTTAAACTAGATTCATAATGTAAGTAAATTGGACACGTTTTACTACTTGCAGAGTGATTTACAGGCAAATTTCTTTTCAGTTTTTTATTATCATTAACACAATTAATACACACCAAAGCATCAGATTTACATGAATACATTCTATGATCACCGGAACACTTAAGACAGCTTAGTTCTGCTTTACAGTTATAGGTTGTCCTCTCTCATCCTTGCCAAGTGACTGTACCAACCAAATTAAATTTCTTCGATCTGTTGGCGAATTGGTTCCACTATTTATACTCTAATATATACTGGAAACAATATATATATATATATATATATATATATATATATATATATATATATATATATATATATATATATATATATATATATATATATATATATATATAATACAAATATTTATTTTTTAAGCTGGTATGACTGCCCTTGACATCTGGCAGATTATTTCTCTTGACAAGTTAGAAATTGGAGCATCTTTTGTAATTTTTAAACCTTATTATAGGCGATTTTTTAAAGTGAATATATATATATATATATATATATATATATATATATATATATATATATATATATATATATATATATATGTTTTAAAAACAAAATTTGTGGTGTTGAAGCACTTTTAAGAAGACTTTCGACGCAAATTAATAAAGAAAATATTGTATTGTATTATATTGAATAATCAATGAATAACTATTAAAGATGTCTTAGATATTACTGTAGCAAATCAAATCATGGATTTACCATAACGATAACACAGGTCAACAGTCAATTTGGTGCAGGAAAGACTTAAACTATTTTTGAATATGCTCGTTATGCTGATTCTAACGGTACATATTTATTTTGAAATGTACGTGTAGTTTTCGAGATATGATAGGTATCGAAAAAATACTGAAAAAACAACTATTGTTGGTTATGTTCAAAATAAAATATTGTTGGTCATAATTTACTTCGGAATGTGTGACATAGAGGTTTCATAAAGGATAATTTTGATAATATACCTGCTGTGGATATTTTTGTGGTCACAGATGCATAATATAAAATTATATTTCTATTCTAATATAATATAATATTTCTATATATTTTTATTATAGCAACTTATAAAAAGAACATAAGTAAATTTGTTTTTTAAACATAATTAATTTTTTTTTTAATCAATATTAATAAATATATGTCGATATAATAGGTGATTGTAAAATCACTTTTGCTACAGCAATGATAACAATGTAGTCGGTATAAGGCAATATATTATGGTTAATAACTGGGTGAGGTTTGAGAAAATCAAACTCTCGAATTCTTCCAATGACGCGTTCTCCATGAATGCGTAGAGCAGTAATTCATTTGCATTCTAAAACCTTAGATTGTGATAACTCAAGAAGCGAAACAATATATTTGAATACGCTGTTAAATATACATAATAAAATTATATACATATTTTTTTTTATAATAGTTTGATTGTTTTCATTAAAGTTTACAATACTTTTAAAACCACAACGATTCTTCTAACTACCATACTAAACTCTATAGATGCCCTAACAATATATATAGACACCCATACTATCTAATTGCATTAAATAAGGTATTTTTACAATTTTTCAGTATTTTTACAACGATGGCGATCTTTCGCCTTACAGGTTTTACAAACCACCACATAAGACTTTTTAATTTAATCATATTTGCAAATATAAATATATCCAGCTGTTAATTATCTATAATACATGACTATCTAGAGATTTTTCAAATAAGAGAAGGCACCTAAACCTTTTTTTTTGAGTGGAAAGCTGTTATAGTCACACAAATTTCTGTACTCTTCGACCATCTACAAGTTAGATTATCCTGTAAAACTTTCATACATGTAAGACTGTTCATATACGATTACCTTCCAAATTGGTAGTCGAATTTTGTTCTTGTCTATTCGCGCTCTCTTGAATATTCTTATTCGTATCGTACAAAATAGGCGACCTTGAAGGGCTTTCTCATTGTTACTACTCTCGGTTGTGTTGCTACCCATATGTAGATTATTTGTGGGCACGCAGGAATATTCCTTCCTACAAATTTGCCACGTTAACTTGTTTTCGTTATATGAATTAAATAAAATAAATAAAAGTTATAAAAACAATTGCAAAAAACAAAAAAGAAACACAAATCTAATTTCAATATTTCATTCCTTTGAGCCTCCATATCTTTATATAAAGATACATGAGTATAACGTCGAAAACAGCACCGAAAGCCTAATAACAATTAAAAGCAAGTATAGTTTCAAATCGATCGCAAACCAACAAATACAGTCAAAGCTGTAGGTTAAACCTATAGAACAATGACTAAGATTGATAAATTGTTTTATTTGCCCGGTACTTTCGGCAAGGTAGTGAAAGTAAATATGGTATAATTTCCGAATTGCTCCGAGTCAAACCGATATTGGCGATTTTGGCGTTCGATTTAGGGCCAGTTATATAATGCAAGAATATACCAGGTATACTTGGAATAAAATTGCCCCTAGCCCGAATTGCCCGTAGTGCCCGAAATGCCCGTAGCCCGCCCGGTCTGTAGAACGCGCCTAACGGGGGTTTATTCCAAGTATAGCTTATACCTATAGCTTATACAAAATTAAAACCGTTGCACGTCATTGAGCACGTGATCAAAATTTCGGCTGCGCTGTTGTCAGATTCCGATTAAACATCATAACCTTACTTTAGCGAATGATTTTTACAATTTTACTTTATTAACAATTAAAAAAATTATCTCGAAATTAAATGCAAATTACAAAGTATGTAACAATATTATAATCAATGTTGATTACAAGTGTCGTTGATACAGTACCTCTATATAGATTCAGCACATGTAAAATACTGATTACAAAAGGATTATATAATTATCAGTGACATTTATTGATATATAATATACAAGTACTAAACTGAAAAAGCAATGAAATATCTGCATTCACTTATTTTCACTTGGAATCACTGCTATGATCTGCAGTATTTACAATTAAGGGAAGAACTTCTTTTCGATCCAGTATATGCTCTCTGTCAAGCCATTTCATTATTTCCTTTTCCGTCTGCTAGATTGTATTCTTCCATATCTTAAGCGTAACAATGTGAAGTGCCTCAAACCACATGTTTATAGTCTTGCTGTGTATGACCATTTCTACCCATGTGTTTATTATAGTAATTTTTGACAATTCCCCATATAAGTTCAGTTGGATTGAACATCCAGTGGTATGGGGGATTACGTAAAACTTTGTCCCATATATATCAAAATAATACATTTGGTTGTGGTACGTACTTTGCTACAATTCTTACTAGTTCAGTTTTAAGCATTTCGGTTGACAAAGATTAAAAAAGATCTATATTATTATTAGTTAACTAATCTTGAATGGCTGCTTTAGTTCATGTCACGAATAGAAGTTGAATTCAAAGTTGCAGTATGGGTACCACTTTTAGTAAAATTAGGTTTTCTAGGTGACTTTAAAACTTCATTGTTCATTTTCACTTTTTGTTTGTATGTCCACTGTACTAACAGTGGACATACTCAATCTTAAGGCTGCTGCAACACGCTAAAAAAATATGACTTAAACTAAACATATCCACGTATTAGCAATTAAGTTAACATACCTCTCTAGCAGCCGCAAAGGGTAACAATGGCCCATTATTGTCTCGTTCTTGTTCAAAATAGTGTATCAGAGACACAAACTCTCGAGAACGACTATTTAAATGATTTGGCATTTTACAGGCGTGACTTAAGTTTTTAAAGAAACTGTTTTCGATCGCAAGGTAAAAATGAAAATAAACATTTAGATACAAATGGGATAACCTCGAAACGTGACAATAAATATCGACAAGACAAATTTTAAACTAAAAAAAAAGCCGCTAAATTTGAAATGTACTGAATACATTCCATTTGATTCTTTTATTATTTAATTTTTGTAGTGCTATTTCTCCTGTTCTTTAATAGCGTCATCGATGACGTGCAACGGTTTTAGTTTTGTACAGGCTATAGTATATTCTTACATTGTAGAACCGGCCCTTAATGTCTCACAGGCGTTGGAGTTTTTTTTGGGAACTGTCGGCGAGGCACGTCATCAGTATTTTTTCTCCTTTATTTGGTTTTATAAAACAAAACAACAAATTAAAAACTACAGTTTACAGATAGGCATCTTAATTTCTTTTCAAATCACTCAAAATCGGCCAAAATAGGAGTAATTAAAAGTTTATATGACAGAGCAAAACTTGTTTGTACCGACAGTGATACACTACAAAAAGAAACAAATCACATAAAAGACATTTTAATAAAAAACAATTACCCAAAAAATTTGACAGATAAACCGCTTAAAAATTTTGATACTAGACAAAACAGACCAGTTATTAATAACAATAATAATAACTCTCAAACAATCAACCTCTCAATCCCATATATCCGCGGTATTTCTGACACAATTAAAAGAGTAGGAAATAAATACAACATAAGAACGACATTTAAAACAAAAAATACTCTTAGATCTCTACTAACAAAGACTAAACCAAACAATATACAACAAAATAGCAAAAATGTGGTTTATAAAATTCCCTGCAAATGTGGCAAATTCTATATAGGTGAGACATCTAGACCGTTAGATGTTACGAGTAAAAGAACCATAAAAACCTTCTTAGAAAGGGCGATTTTAATAAATCTAGAATTTGTCAACACGCATGGGAATCGGGTCATAAAATCAATTGGAATAATTCCAAAACGGTATTGAAAGAATCGGTAACAAAATACAGAAGATTAAAAGAAACCACTATAATTAATTTAAATAAAAATAACTGTATTGCTATGCCTTCGGTAGATTTAAATTCAATAAGGTTCCCGATTCTAAAGAATACAATTAAAAACATTTAAATATTTGAATACACAATCAGTACAATAAACAATCACACAGTAAACATTACTTATATATATTTTTTGGTAGTATGTCACTGTCATGAAAATCCATTGTTGTCAATGTTAGTATCGTTGACATACAAAAAAATATATTTACTTTCACTCGTTACTTTACATATTACAAATTAATATAATTTATTTTTTAGTTCAGTTTTGAAAACGGGGGGAGATTACCCTCCGAAACGTTAACGTTAAAAGTTTGTAAATTTTTTTATAACATTTTTATATCTTTAAAATTTTGTTCGTTAGGCAAATTTATTACAAAAAAGAATCACTGAGAAATTTGTCTCCGTTTGGTTTTTTGTTTTTACCCAGTGATTCTTTCTTTAAATAAGAACAGGTATTTTTGATATTTTTTGAGTTTTAGACAGTGGCGAAAAACCCAAATAAAGGAGAAAAAATATATGAACACGCCATAATCATTCAGACATCAAGTCATCGGTACTAGGAATAAATTTATTAAATTTTCAATAAAAATAATTTTACATAAATGCACTGATTTTAATTAATTCTGAATAGTCTTAATAAATATGAGGTAATCTAAATTCTAAATTAATAAGAGGTAATCTAAATTTCCGGTTAAAGCCCAAAATTGCAGGAAATAAAAGTCTAAAGAAATACTTGTTTAAAAAAGCGTATTACATGATTTATTATTGATATATTAAATGATTTTTTTAGTGATATGGACAGATTTAACAGAGCTAAATAAAACATTTGTATATTTTATATTAGAATAGTATTCATTATTAGTGGAAAAATGTTATTGATTGTTTTAGTTTATTTTCTTTTTTGTTATTTTTTGTAAGAATTATTTATTATGTTTATTATATTTATTATTTTATGTTCACAATGTTCCGTGCCAACATGGCAGTTACAAATGTACATTTAATTAGGACAAATAAATCTTTTTCTATCTATCTATCTATCTATCTATCTAATAAGAGTGATGTAACTTTAAAATGCGGTTCAATGATAAATAGAAGTAATAATGAGGTATTTTATCTTTAAGAACATACGTTGTTGTAAATCATACCGCTCAAAAGTCCTCCTAGATTTTCCTTGATGGTATTCATTCTGGAAACTCAATTCCGATTACTCTTTCACACGTATCGCGTAATATATTTTCAATGGTAGCCTGAATGTTTCGTTTAATGCATGATTTCGATCACTACCTTTAAAAAAATAAGGTCTTACCACTCCGTCAGCTCAAAAACCTCACCAAACAGTGATTTTCTGAGAATAAAAGGGTAACTCCTCAATCAATTGAGGATTCCCAAATTCTGCTGTTTACAAACGGCCCAAATTCTGCTGTTTACAAACATATTATGTCAAAAGTTCGTTTCGTCGCGAAATATTGGTTTTATCCCCCAAGTGGGGGTCGTCTTTCAACTGCTCTAGAGTGAGCCCATCCTTCCATGCTGAGTTGACACAATGTACTGAATACCGCTGTCTATAAGTGACATTTATACATTTCAGGCAGAGTTGCCGCTATTACGTTCCAAAATCCTGACACTCTTATTGGAAAACTCTATAGATTCTAGATAGTGCTTTATAACTAATCTCATCATTAGCCTCAAAGAGATTTATCACTAAACACCGAAACACTTTTTAAAGTTCTCGACGCATGTTTCGCTAACCACGTTAGCATCATCAGGAGATGATTTTATCTCATTTTAAAAACTAACCTATGTTCTATTAATATGAGACCTTAATTGTCAACCAAACTTACGAAGCGTACTACCTACCTAATAAAGTGTGTACAAAAATACAAAACAGAAAAAAAGGAAGAAAAATGGACGAAAAGAGAACAAAACAAAGAAAATCCACCATTTTAACTGACCCTTGCATTAATAATTGAAAAAAGTTGACTGAATGGAATAGGTCCTTTATCCCGCTTCATTATTTTCTTGCATTTTTCTGTTGAATATGAATACTTTCATATGCATCCAAAGCCCTGTTGATATTTACACTTTTAACCAGCCTTAAATTACTAATGTCTAAGTTGTGGTCATATTCGAATGCCTGCTGGGCAACACAAGATTTTTTATTTCTCCCATTTCTAATGTGGACAATGTGTTCTTTATATCTCGTTAATATGGATCTTTTTGTTTCCCCAATATACCTTCGATCACAATCTTGACAACTAATTTCGTATATCCACGACTTTACATGTTGCTCTACTATATCCTTTTGATTACCCAGAACTTCTCTTAATTTATTATATAGTTTGTACACAACCTTAATGTCCACTTTTTTCAAAATTTTGCCTAGCCTCCTTAATAATTGGGCATCAAATGGTATTAGAATGAATTTCTTTGTGTTCGGATCCTTTTGAAAAGTAGAAGATTCTTTCAATAATTTTCTAAACTTATGTTTTCTAATTAATGTATCTACAATGTTCTTGCTATAACCGTTCACTTCGGATATCTCCCTAATTAATTTAAATTTTTTGTTGTAATTGTCTTTGTTTAAAGGAAAATTGATTATTCTACTTATCATAAAATTTGAACTAGCCATCTTATTTTGGAAGCTATTATTCGAATTGTTAGGGATGTATCTTGAAGTGTTTTTTCTAAAAAAATCAAAATCTAACCTTTTTTTATTGTTTCTATTGGCTAAAACATCCAGAAATGGTAAACTATCGTTGTTTTCGAGTTCATGCGTGAATACTATGTTTTGGGATTTAAGTTCTTAATAAAATCATCTAAGTTTTCATTTTTTGAATCAAAAATTGCAAAAATATTATCCACATATTTTAACCATACCTTCGGAAAGTAACAAAATTAGTTTTCGCCTCTGTTTCAAATTTAATCAAAATAAGTTGGCTAAGAACGGTGACAGGCCCATTGCCGTTCCTTCTTTTTGTTCCTACTTAAAACCGTTTATTAAGTTGATAAAAATTTTGCTTCATGCATAATCTTGTTAACGAGATATAGTCAGAAACAATTTTGTTATTAAAACCATTTAACTCGAGTAACTTTCTTAGGTATGTCAAGGTATGTAGAATCGGGACACTCGGAAACAACGATGACACATCAAAGGAAACCAAGACCTCCCCTTCCTGTAGATGTATTGTTTGTGTATTTTTAACTGTTTCTATAAATGTTGTTGAGTTTATCACAGAACAGGAAGGTAGTTGGTTAGGTAGAAAAATTTAGGTAGCAGTAAATATCATTGCACGCTATGAGTAATCATAGCTGATGTCAAAATCGGCGATAATTCTTTAAACACACCCATCTAAAACGTAACGGAAAATACATGATGTCATTGAGTCTATCTAACAAGCAATACTAAATCTTCGCCTCTATAACAATATTTTTAGTTTTCCGTTTCTATTAAGAGTGTTCATTTCATATAAGACAGTAACGATAAAAAATTATTGTTGCATAATTTTTGCAGTACGAGTGCAAGTGTTAACGCTTTAGACTATCAAAGTCCTGGAGGCAGAATTAACCTATCACTCGATCGGTAGTTAGTTGAATGTTGATGTAGGGAACTGTTAACTTTTGCGCGTATAAAAATAATTTAGAAGAATATAAAATTCAATTTTATATGGTTACTTACTTAAATAGAAATAAAAACAAATGACTTTATAGAATTGGTAATTAACGGTTAAAATAATTAGTGATATGTTTCTTAAATCTTTTAAATAACACACCAGTATTGATAGAGTATGTAACATGATTAAAAGTTTATCAAAAAATGCCAGAATTTTTTGCCAATTTTTTCTTTTATTATTGGGTGTAATAAAGGATGGGGCTAGTGTCACGCTACCATTTTCTTTTGAGGCTAACTTTTTCATCGTTATAATTGTGTGAGTTCGCTTTGGCTTTGGTTGTTGTGTTATAGCTATGGTTGTGATTGGTGATTGTAATGTTATAATTTACAAATGGAAATGCAAGAAATTTGAGACAATTTTTTTTTATTATTGGGTGTAATAAAGGATGGGGCTAGTGTCATGCTACCATTTTCTTTTGAGGCTAACTTTTTCATCGTTATAATTGTGTGAGTTCGCTTTGGCTTGGGTTGTTGTGTTATAGCTATGGTTGTGATTGGTGATTGTAATGTTATAATTTACAAATGGAAATGCAAGAAATTTGAGACAATTTTTTTTTATTATTGGGTGTAATAAAGGATGGGGCTAGTGTCACGCTACCATTTTCTTTTGAGGCTAATTTTTATATCATTATATTTGTTTGAGTTTACTTTGGCCTTGGTTGTTGTGTTATGGCTATGGTTGTGATTGGTTATTGTAATGTTATAATTTACATTAAAAAAATTAAATTATTGCAACCCAACGCGAATTTAAGAGAAAATATTCTATATTTTGTTGATTTTTACCTTCTCGAGTTTCTTTACTTCGAATTTGGCTCGCTCGGGAGCTTCCATTCGAAATTTTAATGCCTGGTTTTTGAATCATATTGAAAATACCACGTCTCATCACTACTAACAATGCTGTACTTGAAGTGTTCGTCCTTTTTCAACTCTTTAATCATTGGTGGTAAGTCAGTTTGTGTGGAACAAAGCGTGCACAAACCTTCGGAAGTCCCAAATGATCAGCCAAAATGCGATGAATTGAATCTTCGGACTTGTTCAATTCCATTTTCAACGAAGATTTTGGCAGATTTTTTATTAATTCACGCACAATTTCAATGTTACTTTGAGTAAAAACGGACCAGGATGTTTGTCGTCCTTGATGTCGCCAAGACATTCTTTGAATCGTTTAAACAACTCGATAATTAATATAAACTACAGGATAAACAATCAACACCATACAGTTGTTTAATTAATTAAAACGTTTCGGTGAATGTATTTCTAAGTTTAAAACGAAACTTAATATTCGCTCTTTGTTCGGTGTTCATATGAAGTGGGCTCGTGGAGAAAAGTATTTAAAAGTATACAGTTCACCCATACTCTATGCGAATGCTTTCCTGGGATGGATACCGCTAGATCATAAACGTCAACGAAGAAGACCTAAAACACGATGGATCGATGACATCATTAAGTATATTGGACCTGAATGGCAGAGGAAACCTCTGCTATTCTCATGGCATTCCTTGATTTTACCAACCATATATCTATTTCTTTTGACTAGATTATGATTATATACGACTGATATAAGATAGTGATTAGATCTACATTGTTACCGCCTATAGAACATGGACGCTGAATAAGAGATTGTAAAATAAGACAGCAAAATTTATTAACTGCATAAGTTTACTTTTAAAATGTAAAAATAATTATCGCAGTAATGCAATGTAGTAATAAAATCGAGAAATTTTCGGTAGCTGCAATATTAAAATAAATGAACAATATAAAAGAAATAACATGGACACAACCGGCCAAGAAGGTGAAGGCTTGAACATCAATTCCCCTTCGATAACTGAAGTTAATGGACATTGACAGTGTTTATACTTGGACGGGTGACTCTATGGAAACAAGTTGAAAGCAATCGCATACATATTAATATGATCAAAAAGTAAAGTTATTTTTGTTTTAAAAATGCACACGCTTTACGTATCGATATAACTATTTGTTTTTTTAAGTTGGTATGACTGTCTTTGTATTTGGCATAAAGTTGATATTCTCTCACTGATTAAGTTAGAAATTACAGCTTTTGTAATTGTTACAAAGTTTAATTGGTGATTTTTTAATATAGTGATAGTATATATTTGCAAGAAGTACAAAGACTTTATTTGTGGTTGGTTGAGAAGCAGTTGAAGACGAATCTCGTGATCTTCCACGTCAACCAACGAAGGAAACATTATCAAAGTCTCCGTTAATAAATATCGTTTCACAAGCACCTTATTAACAATAGTTTCTTTTTTCCTGTACCTTCGATCGTAGAAACCACTTCGTGGATACTATTTTAAGTCCATGGAAGTCATGAAAAAATGTTCTCTGGCCGCTATGAAGGAAATACAAGGGGTCGAGTATAAAAACTATTTTAAAGACGGTAAAAAATGTTGGAACAAGTGTATTGCAGTGAGAGAGTTTAATTTTGAAGGAAACAAACTCTACATTTAAGAAAACACTCGTTTTACCATAAGAAACCTGAAAAATCATTTGAATATGAATTTTTGCAAGAAAAAAAATATATCCCAGGAGTAATTTAACCTCCATACCTTGCAAGGATAAGGTCTCAATCTAGCATGAGTGGTCAGGTGTCTGGTATTTCTAATTTGGATACCAAAAATCGCTTCACAAAAGTTACATTTGTGAGGTATATCCGGGGCGTGAAACGATGACATGTGATGCTCCAACCCCAAAAAACAACCCAACATTGACCACATTTTTGCCACGATCTTTACAATCAGATTATACCTGTTTTAAGACAAAGTTTTTGTCACATTCCTTAAATGTGAACGGTATTTTTTTCTCGTTTTTCATCACGTGAACTAAGGCTCGTTAACCAATCAAATGTAAAAAAAAGAAAATTAATTAATTTATTAATTACTTAAGCTTTATTGTGTTTATAAATATTAAAATTATATAAAATTAAGTTTACAGTATTTAGGGTGTAAAGTTATATGACATTAAAACTGTTTTGTATATATAACGTCGTTCAATTTAGTGCAAAAGCCTATTATTTCTTAAATTGGGTGATTACTGCCACAAAACAGTTCCTGCGAACAATCTACCGGTCTCGATAGTTTAATGTTCTCGCCTACTGAGATCGTTAATAACATTAGCAACGACAAAAGGACAAAAAGAGTAGGATGATGCTCTTCTCTTAGCACTGTTTTATGTCTTTGTAATGACTCAGTCCGGTTGTTTCTTTTTCTGTCGAAGCCACGATCGTAATTAATTTACAACAAATAACAATTTATAAAGGAAGTTGTGAAAGATATAAATTAATTGTTTTAGCGGCTTTTATTTTGCAACTATCGTCGGAGGAAGTGAGCAAGACCCAAAATGATATAGTTGAGGTGAAATTTCTAATAAATATGCTTGTTATGGAGACGTTGTTCTTGTAGTTTGTTTCATAGAGTGACCAAAAAATAAGAATAAGCAATTAATTTCTTATGCTAAATTTATGTTGAGTGGGCGTCAAGTGACTGGCTAATTTGTACAGCCTGACATTGTTTATTTCCTGAAACTGCGGCTTGATAATATATCTGAAACACATTCAGACATTTAATCATGGATGTCTGTTAAACGGTTAAACCATGTCTGTTTATGGTTAAAACATTTAATCAGTATAATAATTTTTTTACAAAGTAAATCACTAGTGATTATATCTGACAATCTGACATGACAACTTTTGTAAATAAACAGAAGTGTTGAATGTGAACCTTAGATAGTCCTTGTTAAATCGATCAGAGACCACTTGATTTCCATCTCTGTTCATCGACTGCAGAACCTATTTCAAGCGCCATCTTTCAGCTTTAGAACGAGGTAAAATATACAACCATACTGTAAAAATAACTAAAAAAGTCAATTGTAAACGCAATATCGTTCGAGAGAACGGCCGATGCTATTTTCTAAAATAACCTCAAAGCTGTACTCTGGAAGATGGGATAAGGTTTCCGTGGCAAGGTCATTTTAAAACAGTCGTCTTCTATACCTTAGTGTTTGGCGCTTCGCACCACTCTTTTTTGTTGGACAAGTACAAGAGGACGATGTTGTCTTGGACGATGTTTCAGCATTTCAATAATTTAAATAGAAGGGGTTTAGGACTGCGATGTCTTCTGCCACCGCATTCTATGATTTCCTACTAACGATAGTCCGTCAGTAGCCGTAGTTCCTAACTGGGATGGTGGACTACTTTTAGGAAGGCTTTTTCATCCTTCTCCCATCGCTCTGTAGATTTGTTCGTTTCTGACGAACCAAGGGATGTTCAGGGCCTGTCTCACTAGCTTATTTTAATAATTATAATGATTTAATGTACGATATTACCACGCGATCGATTCATACATTATGACGCTTCTTTCTACTGATTTAACCAGAAGAATTTTTATTTTCACCGCCAATTTGCTATTTCCCCAGACTAGCGGGTACATTATTCTCGTAGCTGCAGCGGCTTTTCTCCGTACTGCTTTTGCGTAGATGCACCCATGTCATTCCTTTGTTGCAAGTGATCCGGAGATATATCATTGTATCTTGCCAGGTTACATTCTCGTCTTCAATCTCCAATGGTCGACTGGATTATCGTTTTCTTTGAAAGATATATAGCTTGATCAACTACTCCATCAGATCGTCCAGGTGATTCTGTGCGTATCTGAATAGATTTGGAGATATTTGGACATAATTGCTGTACCGTCGGGGCTATATAAGTGTTATCCCAGTCGAGATAAAATTCGTGTATATATTGCCTTGCCTTGCTTTGCGGTACTCCAGCCTCCATATATCTTCTTTGCGATTTGACTTCACCCCAGCTCAGTGATCTACTCCGGAATACCTATCTCGGTCATTTTATATATTAAACCGTCGTTTTATACTCTGTCGAAAGCTCTATGTCTTCTTATGATTCCTTGCCTGGGCGCTGTGAATTATTAGCTTATCTGTTCTAGTTTGACGGTCACAGCTGACCGTTATTAACATAATACTAATCCGTATTAGGGACGTTCTAAAAAAAAAGGATTTATACTGGCAAAGGGAGAAGAGAAGTCATTTTGATTCGGAATAACGCACTGCCATATTCAGCAAATATGATTCTAAAACGATCACCCAGTTGGACTGAAATATTTTATCGTACTCGGCATATTCTCCTGACTTAGCCTATTCGGATGTTTGTCTCAACGGATATCTACAGTATGATCTGGTGGCTAGTCCTTTCACGTCCCTTAAGAAAGTCGAAAAATACCATAACGACCTCATCACATCAAAACCACAAAGCTTTTTTCAAATTGGGATTGGTTCAGTTCCAATCCAGCTAAGATCCATCCACGAATATAGTGCCTCTTTTTCAACTTTCTTTTCGCAACTTTTATTGTCTCAGCCATTTTTTGTTCTGCACAACCTGCATCTCCGCCTAAATGACGCAGTCCAAAGAATTCTAACATATATATATATATATATATATATATATATATATATATATATATATATATATATATATATATATATATATACCATACCATATATATATATATATATATATATATATATATATATACATATAAGTGCCGCATCATTTATTACTTAATTAAGCTTGTCGTTTTAAATGAATCCAACAAACGATTTGAAACATTCCAAGGAATCACTAACCTATAACGTGAAAATGAACCACAAAAAACCGTACGAGGAAGATAAAAAAAACAAGTTTCGAATCACCTGCTAGGCAAATGGATTTTCTATCATTAATCTGGCCTGTTCTATCCGCGAGACCGAAAAGCCCGAACGCCAGTAACTCAATCCTTATGTGGACGTAAAAAAAATGCCAAACAACAGGTGTACGTAGATATCGAATGTGATACACAAACAGAAACGTCAGTTAGATGGGCAATAAAAGCAGCTGAAAGACACGGTACACCTGAAAAATTGTCGATGAAAAACCGATGATGTAGGTAGTGTGACGAAAAAAAAATTAAGCGTATCATAATATAAAGTGTGATTTATAACTTAGTTTTATTACGTCCTGTATTAAACTGGAATAAATATGTCAAGAAAGTCTTGAAAATCTATTAAGAAAAGTTTGCATTTTTTTTATTAAGAAAGTGGAGGAGTTATTACGCCCAATAAGGAAACGTGAAACGTTTAAAGATTTTCCAGCATAATATCATAATATAAAAGTTTAAAATATTTGGTGAACGGGCGGAGATGAACTTTTATACCTTTGTAAAACATATTAATTTTTTTGTATTGTTTGTCACTCATTTGCAGCAATGTAGAATTTTTTTTCACTTAAGATATAAAAAATACGAGGGTAGTGTGAAAAGTTTCCATGAAAATAGTGTAATATAAAGGGCACGCTACGCGTCATTACTTTACATCTGAAGGCGGAAATTGTGGAAAAACGGCCGAATTTGAAGAAAAAGAAAGTCTTGTTTCACCAAGATAATGCACCGTCTCTTTCTTCAGTGGTCGCCATTGCAGACATTCGTCAATTGGGATTCGAATTGATTGACCACCCACGGTATTTACGAGATCTGACCCTCAGTAACTTTTTTTCTCTTTACTAAGCTTGCATCGAGTTTTGTTATTTTTGGTTGTGACTGTTTGTATTTCTACTTTTTATTAACTTGATGACTGTATGTCAGTAGAGATTTATACCGTGCGTGAACCATTCTCTCTCACTCTCTCATATATATATATATATATATATATATATATATATATATATATATATATATATATATATATATATATATATATATATGTATCACTTGACTATGAAAGTTCCACGATTGCCTGCCATATCTGTGACGTCATTATGTTAAAGTGTTTTCACAGAAGTTCTGTTAACGGCTTTTTTGTTACACTTTCAAAATGATTGAAGTTTAGACAAAGGGTTCAAATAGGCTAATTCTGATAATATACCTGGTGTGGACATTTTTTTGGTTACATATTTTCTTTCCGTTAGTGTCATTTCTAAGGAATTAAGTTCTGTTTTTCTATGTTCCTTGTCCGACAATCTGAGAGATCTGGTAAATAAAGTTTTGACCCCTGAATTTAATTGGGATGGAAACGATGATGATGTGACTTTGCATTTAGATAACGGTTTGTGTGGGTAGGTTTGTAATAGACTGAATAGAAGAAGCTTTAGTTTGGCATTTTTGTTACTAGAACGTCAAGAAAAGGGAGGAGAGATTTGTTTTCAGTCTCTATTGTAGATTGGATCTGGGGATTCATTCAGTATTCACATGCAAAAGGAACATATTTAAAGATTGTATTCCATGTGGCTAAATGACGAAGGTGTCAAGTCAAGTCACAAGTCGGTTTCAACGAGACAATATCAAAACTAACAAGAATGTCACTTTTAGGTATACTATGCCTTTGAAAAAGCTCAATGAAATTAGAGGAATTTTTGATATAGGACGTTGATTTTTCCACGAGTGGCTCTAGAGTTTTCGTTAAATAAAGTTCCCAAAGTTCTTCTGCCATACATTAAAAGAGTTATCGATAAAATTTGCCACGTATTCAGATCCCGAATATCAAAGCGATATTTACAACAGAAAGAAATATATCCGGTTTCTTTAGATCACTGAAAGAGAATATTCCACCAAGAGTCACATGGTGTCTATAGCTTCCCTGTTCTGGCTGCTCCCAATCATATATCGGCCAAACCAACAGACGTATCCAAAATCGCATATACGAGCATTCTCTCGCCATCCGAAAATGGAATATCTTTTCAACTATAACAAAACATCATATCCAAAGGAGCCACAAAATAGATTTCATCAAGGCCAAAGTAATCGCACCTATATATTCCTATAAACCCCGCATAATTCTTGAAGCAATTGAGATTGAAAAACGTCCAGACTGCCTAAACAAGAGGGATGACGGTTTTAGAGTTCCAAATACATGGCAAACTCTTATTTCCAAATTGCCGTCCGAAACCATTCAATCAAACGCCCGACTTTCGTCTCGCCCCTTCCCCTCAACCAAGCGCTCCACCCACAACCTTACCTATTAATGAAAAGGTCGCGCCGATTACGTATATATATATTGAGATTTCTTTGGACTGCGTATCCAGTGAGATAGGAGTAGTCAGGAGTTATACACCCCCGACGACCGTTGGGTTCCACAATCTCATGTGGAACGCACAACCTGCGTCTCCGCCAAAATGAACATTATGTTAGTTGCTTGATCAGGAGGAAGCCCTACCCATCCCTTACATTGGAGGGCACATGTTTTGTCTGTGGCGAGAGAGCATATGTCTGTGCCCTGATGAGTCTAATCATCAGCAAACGAAACATGTGCCCTTCAGTGTAAGGGATGGGTGGGGCTTCCTCCTGATTAAGCAACTAACATAATGCTCAGATATATATATTACTAAGTTCTCGGGTAGAACCGTGTTGTAAATTTGTTAAATCTCGACGTTTTGGCTTCCACTTTAAAGCCATTATCAAGAGAATCTAGTTGCTTTGCTCCGAAGCCTCAATCTGCCTACTTTTCTAGTTGTGAACTATGGGGAGTAGGCAGATTGAGGCTTCGGAGCAAATCAACCAGATTCTCTTGATAATGGTTTTAAAGTGGAAGCCGAAACGTCGAGATTTTATACATCAAAAACGCCGTTCTCCCCGAGAACCTACTAATTCTATATATATATATATATATATATATATATATATATATATATATATATATATATATATATATATATATATATATAAATGTATAACATAAAAACGTGCCTATTTTTCTCCAGCCTAATGCAGACGTAACATTTGAATAATCCGCTATAATTCAGCTAATAAAGTAGCATGTTTTTATTTTTGCCTCTTAGATCGGGTTGCTATAACATATGTTTCTTCATGTAGGAATTGCATTTTATCAAAAAAAAACGAGTTAAGAAAAAAAGATACTTGCGACAAATAAGCTTTTATGGCTAAAATTATCGAAGTGGTTAATTAATCTTAATCATCTATTAAGAAAACAATTTTCCCCTTTCCCGATTTGCACTAATTTTACTAAATTAATTTCTTCACCCAAGACAGTCTGTCTAATTATACCAATACCGGATTTTATTGACGAGTCAATAATTTAAATAAAGTGGAATTACTAGTCGGTTCCCAATGTTTACTTGGAGCATTTCCCCATCCTACATCGATACCGTTACTGCGAATGCAAGGCTTCAAACGTCTGCAAATAAGATGTGATAATTACGATAAGTGATTACAATCAAACGCGTTATTATAGCCTTGGGTTACTTAATACATATTTAATACGTAGCTTCTTGGTCACAGAAGTCGATTTCTTATGTAAATTAATTATAATGTATTCGTGAAAATCTATAAAACCTCA
Organism: Cosmopolites sordidus; assembly: GCA_031761425.1. Classification (NCBI taxonomy): domain Eukaryota; kingdom Metazoa; phylum Arthropoda; class Insecta; order Coleoptera; family Curculionidae; genus Cosmopolites; species Cosmopolites sordidus. The sequence goes on along the minus strand of JARFXV010000174.1, from coordinate 149,285 downwards.
GATTTTTATTGCCGGCTTTTTTAAATAGTTTTATCTTACTACACTATTTGACGATTATAGTGTTGTTTGGAAGGTGATCAGCACCATAAATTTCAATGGCTTATGGCCGAGGAATTGGTCGTCATCAATATATTTGGCAATGGTGGAGAAGGGCCTCACTTTTCGATCTTTCGATAGACGTTATTTATAGAAATGCGTGTTGCGCAACGGTTATTATATACCCGGTGTATCAAACAAACATCAGGTGATGATGAGTTGTAAATTTAAATTCAGAGTGGACACTTTAATCCATATTAAGTGCACGCACATGAACCCCGTACAGGCAGAACAGATTTATCTATATGTTAATCATCTTATTAGAGATGTAACAATATAGCATAGCCTTCAGGAGATAATAAGTGTTAGAAACATTTGCTTGAGAGTGACGTGTATGTAAATAAAGTAGCGTAGCGTTCGATTTGACAACGCTGTTGGCTTTTCCTTTGGAGGGTAGGCAATAATCTGGTGCGTTTTCAGTACGACTTTGAACACTATAGAGTCACTTGGTGGTCAGCAGTAATACATTTCGTTAACCAGATTTTTCTAGTGCGTTCTGAAAATGAGTGATAAGTGCGAGCAACAGTGCGTTATCAAGTTTTTTCAGACTTGCGTTCCTTTGCTACGGAAACTTCTATAAAATATCAAGGTGTGGTCTAAAGTATTTTTAAAAGAACGATATTCGATTAAAGATGAGTCTCGCAGCGAAAGGTAGGAAGTGATGAAAATGTTCACAGAATTCGAGATTTTGTGCATTATGTTCGTCTTTTTACAGATAGAATGACCGGGAAAGAGTTGAATTTCACTCATACGACACAATATTTTGACATTGTTTTTTTATATCAAAAGAACTAGAAGGAAACATCATAAATTTGTGGATGTGCTCAAGTTTGTAACAGTGCACCAGCGTCATAACTTTTGTGTTGAAATTGTTGTCCCTTCTTTTCAGCTGCAAACCACCAAGTCACTGTAACAACTAAAAGCTACCAGTATTACCAGATCGTAAAAACGCCACCATCTAAGGATCCATACCTAGGAAGTAATAGAGTTATTTAGTCATACTGGCTCCATTTCTGTGTTAGATCGAGAATGAACGATTTTTTCGCACGATCCTTGTATTTTAAATTAAGAAAACTGTCACCCATCATGCCGACAGTTTTTTAAACTCAATTCGCTTTATAAAGTTTAATGTACCCATTGAAAAAAAGTTTTAATGGATTTCTTAATTATTACAAACGCATGTTCCTGAAAAAGTCCAAATGATTTCAATGAAAAGAAATTGATGGGTCCCCAAAAATAGCAACTGATATAGATTTAAATTAAATAACAATATTATAATAAAATAATTTTTTATTTTGTTTTCTATCACTTTTATAAAAGTATAGATAACAAAGTAAACATTTGTCTTATTCAATCAATAATTATAATAAGAATTAAAATATCAGGAGATCCTATGAAATTATTGTACAGGAAATTAATGCACGATTCTATTTTATCAGCCTGGTTTTCAAGTTAGCGTTTCTGGCTACAACTATATTTCATTAGATTGACCTCAGGAGTGGTTTTTCGAGAATTTTAGGGGCATCTAGTTGACCCAGGTTGTTTTGGTGCCGGGATATTTGGAGTTGATTTCATATGAATCTCTTGCCCTGAACTCAAATATGACATTCATTTTTGGCAAGGAGCTCAAATTTCTAAGATATAATATTTTAGTGAAGTTAAATCCATGAAAATAAAAAAACTAAACGAGGAATTTATATTATTATATTATACAAATATTATTATATACAATTATATACAAAGATAGAAGAAATAGTCATCGATGAAACCAACTAGTCACTGACCACTTCAGAATCTTATTTTCCGTGACATTCTTGAATCTATTTTGGAACAGTTCCTTTGTTAAACTCCAGCCGTATTTTGCCATCATGTGCGTATTCCATCTTCCTTGGTAGCGCGCTTCTATAGTTTTAATATCCTGGTAAAATCTGTCACCTTGTTCCTCACTGGTGTCTCCTAAATTTTGAGGGAAACGGTCTAAGTAGTTGTGTAAATAGTGCACCTTAATGCTAATGTTACACCCAAGGGATCTGAAACTGTTAAGATATCTTGTTTACCAGTTCAACATTGTTTTCAGGTTTGCGTTTATCCAGAAATTTTCAGTCAACTTCAACAAATAAAATCCAGGCTTTTCGCTCAGCCTCATTCATCGAATTTATGAAGGCAGGATCCTTAGTGGTCTTATTTGTGTGTTGTCAAATATTCCTGCTTTCATTTTTTTCCGTACTCAAATGGGGCATTTTTTCTTATTCTCATGCTTATCAAGTGCCTTTACAAACTGTTCCAGTAGGCCCAGCTTGATTTGCAGTTGAAGAAATATGATTTTCTATTATCCAGCTAAGGGGTCGTTAATGACAATATTTTCCCCAACGTTCATGTTTTCTCTCTTAGGCCACCCTTTTCTAACCCAATGATGTGTTTTGTGTCTGCTATCCCAGAGGCACAAGGAGCAAGAATATTTGGTGTACACTTGGTGGGTGTACAGCCATACTTGAATGTGTTGAAGTAAAAAAACATTCATAGATAAGTGGATTTATCTAAAAAGGTAGATCAGATAGAGAAAAACTAATTTAATATTTAGATTTAGCGCTCCAAATAGAGTTAAAATCAGTTTTAAAATCCTAGGCACCAAAAAAAAAATTCTTATAGACCTGTGTTGTCATCACAAAACTCAGTAAGTAACAAAAAATATTAAATATATTTTTTTTAGTTAGGAAATGTCCTTGGTTTTATGATATTAATGCAGTGCAATATTATTAATGGTAAGCTCCCTGTTGTGCAAGTGTTAACTTATGTAATGGGTAATTGTAATTTACATTTCTCGTAGGATATGTGCTGTTACTATTTCTAAATAAGCCTAGATTTTTTAAGAAATATCAATATTACAATCAATAATACATTCCTGAATTTAAAAAAAAATATAAAAAATATCGCAATATTTCATGAAGGAAAAGTTTATGCAGGAAATTATAATATTAACATTATTTCAGTGTTATTTTTCAACTAGATCTTGTAACAATAGGGAAACTTTAAAGATTGCAATCTAATAAGTAGGAGAACCATATACCATATACGATTATGATCAAAAAGTAAAGCGACTTTTTAAATAAAATACAAAATATTTATTCATACGAGGTGTGACTATGAAATAACGGGACTGACACTGTAAAACATTTTATTTTGATTTCATACATATTTACTTATTATCACCTTCAATAAACACCTCTCCTCTATCCCTACAACGCTCTATGCGAACCTTCCATTGCTCGAAACAGTGCTAAAAGTTCTGTCAGCTCCTTCAGAACGCGTTCCGCTTTCTCTTTCACAACTTTCACACAACGTACTCAAATCTTGTTCCTTTTAATGCACATTTTACCTTACAGAACAGATAGAAATCGCAAGCACAATGTCGGGCGAATAAGGCGGATGGTCTAACACTGTTCAGCAATAACATTGAAGTAGTAATGTTGATTAATAGTTTGACCTTCAGGAACCCAGTGAAGGTACACAATCCCATGAATATCGAAAAAATCATTGCTTTCAATTTTGATTTGCTCATACGAGCTTTTTTGGATCTCGGTGAATTTGGGCTCTTCCAGTGCATGAATTGGCGCTTCATTTCAGGATCATAAGTAAAAAACCTCGATTCGTCACATGTTATCCTTTTCAATAAGTTTCGGTCGTTTTCAATGGCATTCAAAGTGTCAGTACAAACATTTGGCGAGCTTCTTGTTGTTTTGTTGCTTCTTGTAATTTTAAGCACCATTTGGGCACACACTTTTTGCATGTTAAAATTATTATGTAAAGTTTGCCGTACACATTCTCTGTCAGTTCCTACAGTTCCAGTAATCGCACGAATACTTAACCGACGGTCAGATCGAACCAGATTACCATTTTTTCGATATTGTCATCCGTTTTTGACGCGGAAGGGCGATCCGGGCGTGGATCATCTTCAACGTCTTCTCGGCCATCTTGGAAACCCTTAAACCACTCAAAAAAACGTACCAGCGATACACATTCATTGACATACACTTCTTTCAATAAATTATAAGTTTCAGTAGCGGTTTTTCTAAGTTATAAGTGAAATTTCACAACAATTCGTTACTCTATTGTTACAATTAACAGTAAACTTTTTAGAATGCTTTCAATAGACTCAAAACAGCATTAACAAAGTGATTTCGTTAATAGAATGAACACAAAAATGTCACATAATGCCATATTTGATAAATGTGGGGCTTGTGGAACAGTATTTGTTCGATTTTTAGCGATTCTTGCGTAGTACGATTGTGCGTTAACGTGATATAAAAACTAGGAATGATTTTGCCACAAATTTGGGTGTTTTTTATCGAATCAACTCACACAGATGGCACATAATAATCTCTGTTAACTGTTTGTGGATAATATTATGATAATTGAAGAAAATAGTTAACATGACTATGATTTTTAATTGGGCTTTGACGTTGATTTGTCGTCTTTTTTCATCTATTTTTATCATGATACTCACTTGATTGTTGAGTTATTTCTGGACCATCTCTCATTACCATTAATTAGCATTTCAGAATATTATCATCCAAAAAACTATTTTTTTAGCAAGGCCAATACGATGGCTTTTAAAAAAAATTAATGTTTTTAATGATTCAAACGATATTTTAGTAATATTTACAGTGTATTAATGCAAATATAAGATCCACGGGCGTGGACGGGCGTGGACGGGATCCACGGGCCAGGACTTAGCTTGGGGTGGGGGGGGGTTAGTTTGAAGTAAATAAAACAACAAAAATATACTTACATGAAATGAAATGACAAGAGATGGCGTTACTGTGCGCAACGTCCACTAGTTCGGATATATATTCAATTCAAATGTAATAATTTAATTCTCTCCACTCCTCGTTTTTTTCGGTATAATATTAGGTAATATTTGGCTTATTTCAGGGGGGGGGTTGAACCCCCCAACACCCCCCCCCCCCTCCGACTACGCCCGTGATAAGATCCCTGATATTGGTAATGTTTTCTTTCTTCATTGATTGATATGGAAGATCTTCCTAAACGAGGTTCATCTTCAACTACTCCTCTACCAACACTTTTGACATGACTTGATCACCCTTAACAACACCTTAACATTTTAACGATCAGCACAAGTAAGTCTAGACAAAATTTAATGTAAATTATTCGTTCGATAAATATATCTACTTTAAAAAATTACTAATAAAAAGTTTAACAATTACAAAAGGCGTAATAATTTCTAAATTAACAACTGGCCTCATATGAAACTTCTGTTCATTCAGGACAGTCATGCCAACTGAAAAAAAAATTGTTGTATCGATACGTAAAGCGCTCGAATTTTAAAAACAAAAGTCAACTTACAATTTGATCACAGCAGTTATCCAAACCATTTTGACCACATGAAAATTATGCAGAATTTTATTTGACATACCCAAATATTCACTAGCAGTTGTGATGGTTAATAATTCTTAACTTTTTCTCTAAAAAAACATGTTTATTTCAGGAGAAACGTAAAAAATGGTTTACTGAAAGTATGCGCCATTGTTATGCCCATCCAGGAAAACCTTTTGGTCTCCCGGGCAAATCTTTTGAGGTGGTCCAGTTATCAAGTCATTTTGCCACATCTGCGGTATTGTTGAAGTGTTTCACGAAAAGTGCATGAGACTTCGATGAAAACAAGTGGCAGTCGAAAGGAGCCAAGTCTGGCGAGTACGGGGGGTGGGGCCAGAGTGCCCAGCCCAAGTACAGATATGGTGTCTCTGACCGCTTTCGCTGTGTGTGATGGGCCGTTGTAGTGCTGCAAAATCACTTTTCCGTGTCTTGTAGCCAATTCTGGTCGCTTTTCGATCAATGCATGGTTCAAATTGATCATCTGTTGACGGTAGCGAACGAGTTTAGCTGTTTCACCTGGTTTCAGAAGTTAATGGTACACGACACCCTTCTGACCCAAGCAAATGCACGTTATTGACTTATTTCAAAAGCGATTCGGTCTTGCGGTCGATGTTGATGGTTGTCCTGGGTCAATCCATAATTTTCTGCGTTTTGAGTTCTCAAAATATATCCATTTTTCGACACCAATCACAATCTGATGCAAAAAAGTTTTTCTTTTATGCTGAGAACGGAAAACTTCGCACACCGTTTTTCGCTTTTCCATCTGTCTGTCACTCAGCTGTTGTGGTAGCCATTTTCTGGCCTTTTGGATTTTCCCCATGGCATGCAGACAATTACAAATTGTTCGACGACCAACATTTAATCTCTCTGCTGTTTTTTGTTGCGTTTGCATATCGTCTTCTTTCAACAACGCTTGCAATTCGGCATCTTAAATTTTGTTCGGTTGACCTGGATGTTCTTTGTCTTTCAAGTCAAAATCACGACTTTTGAATCGTCTTAACCAACCCCCGCAAGCGTTTTGCGTTCGTCACCGTAAGTTTCCACAAAAACACACACTCGAAAACATCAATACTGTCGTATCAACAAAATAATTTCAGAGATTAGACTGTGAATCGAATCATCTTTCCAGCGCCATCCCTTAAAAAAATTAAGAATTATTAACAGTCACACCTCGTATAATTTAAGAGAACATGCAAAAAATATTATAAAAATATACATATATGATAAATAATGTCTGATTATAATTTGTCAATATGAATTGCTTAACAACCAAATCTATTCACCGTACGACTGGTGATTTTGAAATAAATCGACATCATTTGTAACGTTTCTCTAAATGGTGTCATTGGTGCAGATAAAAATGTCCTTTCTATGTTGCACGTAGTGGGACATACCGAAATGGCTAGCCGACCGAAGATTTAAATAATGACCCAGCCGAATAAATTTCACTTAACCTATTAGCATCTTCAGCTGACCAGGCGAGGGTTTACTAGCACGCGAAAAGGAAAGGTCAAGGCCCCAGCAAGGTTGTCAGCTAACAAGACAATTGCTCAAAAACGCTTCCTCATTTTACTGGATTGTGAAACCTAACGAATGAACTTTAAAACACATGTATAGAAAATACAAGTAGTTTTTAAAAAACACAATAAAGATATATGGTTATTAAAAGAAACATTTAATTATTATTAAAAAAAAAAATTTATATATACACATATGTCCAAAAGTTTGGAATATTCAAACATTTCACGTTTTTATTGATATTAAGATTTTCTTTTACTCATTTACGTAATCATTACTTTATTACAACTCTTACTGGTACCAAATAAAACTCGACATCAAATGACCAATGTGGGTAAAATTGAATTATTATTTTCTAGTAAAAAAATTACAATGTAAAAATTAAAAAAACAACTTTCAATAAAACTAATTAGCAGTTGTTCATCCATAGGTCGAACGCATGCCTGTAGGCGATTTGGTATGTTGTCGATTAAATGATCAATTTGGGCTTGTGGATTTATCTCCCATTCTTCACAAGCAGCATTTTTTGGTTCTCGCAGTGTAAGAGGATGATTGTTTCGTTTCTTGATGTTTTTCAGAATGATCCAAGCATGTCTAATGACGTTCATGGCAGGGGAAGTTGCTGGCCATCCTAACATAGTTATTCCCTCCTCTTCAAGACATTTTTTGTACTGCTACTGTTCGACGAGGAGGTGCGTTGTCATCCATGAAAACAAATACATCGCCCACTGCACTTCAAACAGACGCATAACAGGATTTAAAACTTCCTCGATGTGCACAGCACCGGTGACTCTGCTCTCCAGGACCAGTGGAGGTGTCCGTGTACCACTCATAATACCACCCCAAAACATCACGTTCCCACCTTCAAATGGGATACGTAGTTGAGCTGTTTCTGTTCGGACTTGTCGACCTGGAGTTCTCGAAACCAATCTCGAGTAGTCCGGCCCGCCAGTGTCATCAATCCGGCCTGCGACTAACGAATTAGCCAAATTATACCAAATTATATCAAATTATAGATAATGACAGAAAAGTTAAAACGGTTTTGGCTTTTTGGAACTTACTGGAGTAATCAGTATGGCCCTAAGGCTGGAAAATTTGGAGACTCCTGGCCTATAGCATCCTCTTTATATACGGCGTAAATGTCTCGAATTGCTTTTGTAGTTTTCTGATCACGACGAGAGGCGAGATGTGGCAAGTGTCCAAAATTAAGTTTTTTTGCCATCTGGGATTTCCAATTCAAAAGCTTGAAAGTTAATTAAAATTAGGTTTTTCAGAAAAAATATAACATCACGTTCCCACCTTCAAATGGGATACGTAGTTGAGCTGTTTCTGTTCGGACTTGTCGACCTGGAGTTCTCGAAACCAATCTCGAGTAGTCCGGCCCGCCAGTGTAATCAATCCGGCCTGCGACTAACGAATTAGCCAAATTATACCAAATTATATCAAATTATAGATAATGACAGAAAAGTTAAAACGGTTTTGGCTTTTTGGAACTTACTGGAGTAATCAGTATGGCCCTAAGGCTGGAAAATTTGGAGACTCCTGTCCTATAGCATCCTCTTTATATACGGCGTAAATGTCTCGAATTGCTTTTGTAGTTTTCTGATCACGACGAGAGGCGAGATGTGGCAAGTGTCCAAAATTAAGTTTTTTTGCCATCTGGGATTTCCAATTCAAAAGCTTGAAAGTTAATTAAAATTAGGTTTTTCAGAAAAAATATAACATCACGTTCCCACCTTCAAATGGGATACGTAGTTGAGCTGTTTCTGTTCGGGCTTGTCGACCTGGAGTTCTCGAAACCAATCTCGAGTAGTCCGGCCCGCCAGTGTCATCAATCCGGCCTGCGACTAACGAATTAGCCAAATTATACCAAATTATATCAAATTATAGATAATGACAGAAAAGTTAAAACGGTTTTGGCTTTTTGGAACTTACTGGAGTAATCAGTATGGCCCTAAGGCTGGAAAATTTGGAGACTCCTGGCCTATAGCATCCTCTTTATATACGGCGTAAATGTCTCGAATTGCTTTTGTAGTTTTCTGATCACGACGAGAGGCGAGATGTGGCAAGTGTCCAAAATTAAGTTTTTTTGCCATCTGGGATTTCCAATTCAAAAGCTTGAAAGTTAATTAAAATTAGGTTTTTCAGAAAAAATATAACATCACGTTCCCACCTTCAAATGGGATACGTAGTTGAGCTGTTTCTGTTCGGACTTGTCGACCTGGAGTTCTCGAAACCAATCTCGAGTAGTCCGGCCCGCCAGTGTCATCAATCCGGCCTGCGACTAACGAATTAGCCAAATTATACCAAATTATATCAAATTATAGATAATGACAGAAAAGTTAAAACGGTTTTGGCTTTTTGGAACTTACTGGAGTAATCAGTATGGCCCTAAGGCTGGAAAATTTGGAGACTCCTGGCCTATAGCATCCTCTTTATATACGGCGTAAATGTCTCGAATTGCTTTTGTAGTTTTCTGATCACGACGAGAGGCGAGATGTGGCAAGTGTCCAAAATTAAGTTTTTTTGCCATCTGGGATTTCCAATTCAAAAGCTTGAAAGTTAATTAAAATTAGGTTTTTCAGAAAAAATATAACATCACGTTCCCACCTTCAAATGGGATACGTAGTTGAGCTGTTTCTGTTCGGACTTGTCGACCTGGAGTTCTCGAAACCAATCTCGAGTAGTCCGGCCCGCCAGTGTAATCAATCCGGCCTGCGACTAACGAATTAGCCAAATTATACCAAATTATATCAAATTATAGATAATGACAGAAAAGTTAAAACGGTTTTGGCTTTTTGGAACTTACTGGAGTAATCAGTATGGCCCTAAGGCTGGAAAATTTGGAGACTCCTGTCCTATAGCATCCTCTTTATATACGGCGTAAATGTCTCGAATTGCTTTTGTAGTTTTCTGATCACGACGAGAGGCGAGATGTGGCAAGTGTCCAAAATTAAGTTTTTTTGCCATCTGGGATTTCCAATTCAAAAGCTTGAAAGTTAATTAAAATTAGGTTTTTCAGAAAAAATATAACATCACGTTCCCACCTTCAAATGGGATACGTAGTTGAGCTGTTTCTGTTCGGGCTTGTCGACCTGGAGTTCTCGAAACCAATCTCGAGTAGTCCGGCCCGCCAGTGTCATCAATCCGGCCTGCGACTAACGAATTAGCCAAATTATACCAAATTATATCAAATTATAGATAATGACAGAAAAGTTAAAACGGTTTTGGCTTTTGGAACTTACTGGAGTAATCAGTATGGCCCTAAGGCTGGAAAATTTGGAGACTCCTGGCCTATAGCATCCTCTTTATATACGGCGTAAATGTCTCGAATTGCTTTTGTAGTTTTCTGATCACGACGAGAGGCGAGATATGGCAAGTGTCCAAAATTAAGTTTTTTTGTCATCTGGGATTTCCAATTCAAAAACTTGAAAGTTAATTAAAATTAGGTTTTTCAGAAAAAATATAACATCACGTTCCCACCTTCAAATGGGATACGTAGTTGAGCTGTTTCTGTTCGGGCTTGTCGACCTGGAGTTCTCGAAACCAATCTCGAGTAGTCCGGCCCGCCAGTGTCATCAATCCGGCCTGCGACTAACGAATTAGCCAAATTATACCAAATTATATCAAATTATAGATAATGACAGAAAAGTTGAAACGGTTTTGGCTTTTTGGAACATAGTGGAGTAATCAGTATGGCCCTAAGGCTGGAAAATTTGGAGACTCCTGGCCTATAGCATCCTCTTTATATACGGCGTAAATGTCTCGAATTGCTTTTGTAGTTTTCTGATCACGACGAGAGGCGAGATGTGGCAAGTGTCCAAAATTAAGTTTTTTTGCCATCTGGGATTTCCAATTCAAAAGCTTGGAAGTTAATTAAAATTAGGTTTTTCAGAAAAAAATATCCCAATAGTTTTATAGAGCAAGAACAGAGTTTTCGAGTGCATATATAAAGCGTGACTATTATTAACGAGACTGACGCTGTAAAACATTTTATTTTGATTTCAAACATATTTAATTATTATCATCTTTAATATACACATATTCTCTTCTCTCAACGCTTCATACAAATCTTCCATGGTTCGAAACAGTGCTGGAAATATTCTTCTGTCAGCGCCTTCAGAACGCTTTCCCTTTCACAGCTTCAACGGACTCAAATATAGTTTCTTTTAATGGAGATTTTACCTTAGGAAACAGATAGAAGTTGCAAGTAACATTTGATCTAACATTAGGATGTTGTACTTAGCTAGAAACCTCTTGACAGGCAATGCGGAATGAGCCGGCGCATTGTCTTGGTGGAGAGCACATTACTTGTTCTTCCACATTTCGGGTCATTTTTTCCTTATTCTTTCACGGAGTTCACTGATACCCTGAAGGTAGTAATGTTGATTAATAGTTTGACCTTGGGGAATCTAGTGAAGGTACACAATCACATGAATATCCAAAAAAACAATCATTATTGCTTTGAATTTTGATTTACGCATTCGAGTTTTTTGGCTCTCGATGAATTTGGGCTCTTCCACTACATGAATTGGCGCTTCGTTTTAAAGTTATAAGTAAAAAACTACGATTCGTCACATGTTATTATCCTTTCCAATAAGTTTCGGTCATTTTAAATGGCAATTAAAGCGAATTTTTCAAAAAATTTTGATGTGGAAGGGCGACCCGGGCGTGGATCATCTCCAAAGTCTATTCGGCCATCTTGAAAACGCGTCTTACTTAACTTACACTGCTTGTAATAAATTATAAGTTTCAGTAGCGGTTTTTCCAAGTTTCAAGTGAAATTTCACAACAATTTATTACTATTAATTCGTTACACTTAACATTTTTCCGTCGAAACAAAAAACAACAGAATTGAGAGATACTGCATTCCATAGAGAAGGCTTCACGCACGACCAACAGCTGTTGGTCGCTGGCGTTTGGCGCAGCTTTAGCGGAAAAAAAATTGTACTAAAAATGATCATGAGAAATTCACCAAAAATATTTTAAGCTTCTAAAACGACCGCAAGAGGGCGTGAAGGGCTAAACATTTTTAAAAATAATTTTTTTTGTGTTTTTTCAAGTGTTAACCGAGTAAGAAAAATTCTCAGTTATAATTAGCAAACTGTCTCCTATAACCTTGTTTTATGACATTTTGTCGTAACTTCGCGAATAAAGAGGTGGGGGGAGTTTTACCTATTTAGATAAAAAGTCGCCTAATGTCCGTTTGCCTAAACCGATTTTCCTCAATTTGGATTCATTTAAAAGGCAATTGCTGGGACAATCAGATAATCTAGGAGATAAATTATTTAGTTTATAAATGAAACCGCGAGGTGGCGTTACATTCAACAATAGTTTTTTTGAAGTTTTGTTCAGGTTTTTCAAATGGAATGGTACAGCTTTTACTACATGGCAAGAAAGGTAATTCAAAGAGGAATCATCCAGTGAAAACCCGAAATCGATATCTCTGACATGTCAAGAGATATTTCGATTTTTTTGAAAAAATCAGTTATTATTTCACTACTACCTGCATTAAGTTAAAAAAATATTAACCTAATGTTTGCCTTCCTTCACACTTTACCCAGGCTTAGGACTGGTCCAAATTCTTCGTACCATATTAATTTGGAGCGTGTTTAAAGGCCTCGTTATTCGTAAAAGGCATTGTTAGATATTATTATAATAATTATTAATAATCAATAAATGCAATGTTGAAAATGTAATGCATTTCAAAATTGACAAGTTAATTTGACTGTTTTTGTTTGTTTCCATGGTTCCCTTCTTACACTCTTTGTGTAATGTACCTAAGGATTGCATGCGTTTATTTGGAAACCCGAAAACGCATAATTTCATTCATCCATTCATTTAGTTTAAAAGAAAGAGTAGGTATATTTATTAATGACTGATTTCAATATTCTGTCAAGAAGTATTTAAGCATCACAAAAGAGAAAATGCAAACAATTGGGGAAAGGCATTTTTTCCGCTTATGTAATTAAATTAGAAAATTTTATCAAGGTCAGGATTAGAACATTTATGATGATTGATACTGAATAGATAATTTTATTTTTTAAATAAAATTGTTGCGATTGCGACCTAAATATTAAGACCAATTTTTAACTTAATATTACGGTACAAATTAAAACTAACTGATTTTTTTCAGAAAAATCGAAATATCTCTTGACATGTCAGAGATATCGATTTCGGGTTTTCACTGGATGATTCCTCTTTAAATTACTTTTCTTGCCATGTAGTAAAAGCTGTACCATTCAATTTGAAAAAACTGAACAAAACTTCAAAAAACTATTGTTGTATGTAACGCCACCTCGAGGTTTCATTTATAAACTAAATAATTTATCTCCCAGATTATCTGATTGTCCCAGCAATTGTCTTTTAAATGAATCCAAATTGAGGAAAATCGGTTAAGGCAAACGGACATTAGACGACTTTTTATCTCAATAGGTAAAACTCCCCTCCGTCCCTCTATTCGTGAAATTACGACAAAATGTCATAAAACAAATTTGTAGGAGACAGTTTGCTAATTATAACTGAGAATTTTTCTTTCTAACACTTGAAAATACACAAAAAAAAAGATTTTTAAAAATGTTTAGCTCATCACGCCCTCTTGCGGTCGTTTTAGAAGCTTAAAAATATTTTTGGTGAATTTCTCATGAGCATTTTTAGTACAATTTTTTTCCCCAAAGCTGTGGGATAAATAATTTTCAAGATACGGCCGCGATCCATCCTTAATGGGACACCTGGTATTTAGCAAAACAAAGTAAGAATAATATTTATGGATTCTGCAGTTGGTTTATTGTGAAATATTTTGTAAATATTTCGCCTTGTTAGGGCTTTCTCAAGAAAAGCTTGAATTGATATTAACGGTCAACACCACAAACAAGTGTCTCCAAGTATACAGGTAACATTTTTTATTTAATTTAATTTTTTTTATTTTTATATAATATATTTAGTTTTATATTATATATAAATGGCAATGAAGGAAAAACAAACGCATTATAAAAAAGGCACGAACTTATGAAATAACCCTTTATTTAAAGAGGGTGAAAATTAAAAGTGAACAGTCTTTCATTAAATATTTGTTATTGTTGTGTCTAAATAATTACACTTCATAAATTTAACAGAGAACCACCTTTTGGATTATCTTAAGTGTCAAGTTATCATAAGTACAAAATAAGACACTCAAATGGAATAAAACGTAAACAGAAAACAATCCGTTGTGTTAGACAAATCTTTTAAAGTTCATGGTTAATTACCAGTTATAATTTATTTAATTAAATAAGATAAGTTAATAAAATAAGATAACTTGGCCTTCACTGTAAGGTAATGATATTGAACCAGAAAATCATAATTTTTGTAAAAAATGCTTAAATATATGCTGGAATCAAACATTCTTGTAATTGCAACAAAGAAACATAAATAAACAGTGCGTCCATTAACCATCAGTACTTAAGATATATCTCAGCAAGCAGTTACGCCATCTATTGACGAACGGCGTCGTTTTAAAGCTCGAACATCCCTGGAACTAACGAAACCTACTTTACTATGATCGGTTGACATTTGTTGATTTAATTAACAAATATTTTTCGGTGGCATAAAGGTTTTGTGGATGGCAGAGTATCGCTAGAGCATGGTCTAGCGACTAGCGTCTAAATTGTAGCAAATTTTGTAGCAAATGACTCCAATGCTTCACTAAAAATGATGGAAGAGTCTTTGAATAAAGGCAAAGAAACGATTCGATTCACTCTTCACAAGGATTTGAGTAAAACAAAGTTGCGTGTAAAGTTTGTTCCACGCACGTTGGAGGAAGAGCAGAAATCAATTTCTGTCAATCATTCTAGATAGGTCGTCGCAGCCCTCCGAAATTATCAAATCTTCCTAAAAACAATTGTTATGGGGGAAGAATGTTCATTGTTTTCTTTCATAGCAAAGGCATCATCCACAAAGAGTTCGTTCCAACTAGTCAAATTGTCACTGGGCATTACTACTAGAAGTCCTGAAACGATGCGCATAATTAGTTGCATTCAGCCAGAATGTCGCTATCTAGACAGCTGTAGTTTATTGCGCGATTATGTACAAAGTAATACATCGTTAATTTTGCGTCCATTTTTGGCCCGAAACCAAGTCTATGTAATAAACCACCCACCGTATTTACCAGATTTCGCCCCTTGTGACTCCTCCTTGTTCCAAAAGTTGGAATTAAAGTTGAAAGGGTGTTTTTTGAAAACATTTAGACCATCCAAATAGCTTCGACACGTGCTTTGGAGGCTATTCCACAAAATGAATTGGAGAACGCATTTGAATCATTATTAAATCGATGTAACAAATATATCGAAGCGAGAGGAGAATACTTCGAATAATAATTCATAAAAAATACCAGGTATGGCGTTTTAATCACATTTTCCCGGACCAGTACTGATACTTAATGGGCGCACTGTGTAGAATACCACCTAAACAGAAAACAATGTCCTACATGCAGTAAATCTGTTAAAGTTTACGCCTGGTGTAAAGATAATTCACCAAACTGTACTTATTAATCTAATTAAATGAGGAAATTCTATTGTTGTTCCTGAGAGACGGTTTACGGTGTTACCATAGCCTTCGTTGCATTGTGATTTACATACACAGATTAAGACAATAAATAACAATTTTCACACTGTTTTATTCAAACTATTTGCTTTTTATTCCTTTTTTTGTATTGGATTGATACTTAATAATCCTCATGAATATTACAACATGTAGAGGCGTGTTGATATTCACTCTCTTTTTTATTAAGAGGTGTTTTTATTATAGGTTAATTATTGCCTTATGTCTGTTATCGACTTACATTATATATATTTTTATTAGTTAACTCGACACCGCAATAGTTGACAATGACAATTAACACCGATAGAATAGTGGGGAGAACAAGTTTCCAGTTAAATTCTTCTCTTTTGTTCTTCTTTTTATATCTTCTTTCGCAAAAGACTCAAATATTGATTAGAAAGTTTTACTCGAAGTCGATTTTGATCAGAATTTAACAAATGCGGCACCCATATTGCACAAAGCTTTCTCAAGCTCAATTCCCTTTTCACAATATGAACCACCCGTTCAGTTAAGATGTCCATGGCTTTAGCAATTTCACTCAAAGTCAATTGTTTGTCCTTCATAGCCATATCATGTATAGAATTAACTATTTGTGCCGTAGTTGCACTTGTTGGATGTCGAGAACGAGGATCATCATCCAGCTTGCACGACCACGTTGAAACTCAGCTGCACGCTTACAAACCGTTGTTTTTGGAGGAACAGATTCCCCTAATACATTTACCATTTCATTAATAATTTCTATCGCCTTTAAACCTTTTTTTACAAAGAATTTAATCACAATACGATTTCCCAAATTTTCCATTTTAAAAATTTACACTTATACGATTTAAAAATTCACACTTTTTGTATGACTGAATTGACAGATCGACTTGAAACTTCACGTATGTTCAAATGAAGGATTAAACTTCAAAATTTATATAAAATTATATAATTCTTTTACTGCTCTATAGGTGTCGCTCCGCAAACTTTTTAATTAGCCTGGTATAATCTACCTATAAATCATTCAATCTAGATTATAGATTGAATCATCTCCTGACGATGTTAATATGGATAGCGAATAGTGCGCCGAGAAAGAAAATAAACGATTTGATATTTAATGGAAAATTTTTTCTAGTTTAAAATTTTCTGTTGACAAATTTAATATTAAACTTGAAGAGATTTACCACTAAACACCAAAACACTTCTTTGAACTGCAATAAATACTAGCAAACCCTGCATATATATAAAGATCTTTTTGAATTAAAAAATAAAAAAATAAATAAATAATTAACTCATCTCCTGATGATGCTAACATGGTTAGCGAAACGTGCGTCGAGCAATTCAAAAAAAGTGATTTGGTGTTTAGTGGTAAATCTCTTCAAGTTTAGTGAGATTAAAGTGTTTATATTGCTAGAGCGTTAACATTTTTATTTTGGTCGTTATCGAATTGTATTAACGGTTTGTTTTTGAATATTTATTTTAAGAATGTCTTCAAGAAAGTGAAAAAAATAGTGTGGATACATTTTATTATTATTATTCACGTATGGGCCCTGGTGGACCACGCGAAGTACAATTAGAGGCGTTTGTTGTTGTTAGCCTTCCTTTGAGCCCATACTAATTTCATTCTTTCGCTATGAGCTTTTCTCCTTTCGTCAGACCAAGCTGTTCCAGTATTCCTACATTTTTCTCTCTGGCCAACCTTCCAAACGTTAACATTGTCTCTGAAACAACTTCTATCCTGAATTTCTCTTTGTGTAATATTTGCTGATCTTAGGTCCTCTTTAATTGCCGCAATCCATTTAATTATTTCTACTTTAGTTCTACTCCTATTTTCATAAAATTCGACTATTTGTCTAGTTAGCCTACTCGGATTCATCCGTTTGATGTGTCCGTAAAACTTAAGTCTTCTTTTTCTCATATCGCTATCTGTGTATTGTTTGATTTGTTGGTTTTCTCGAAGTCGGTATGTTGTGCTATTTATTTGTTTGGGGCCTAGGATTTTTCTTATGATTTTTCTTTCCTTCTTTTCAATGTCCTCGATGTCCCTCTTTCTATTCAAAATGAGCGTTTCTGCAGCATATAGACATTCTGGCTTAATGACCGTGTTGTAATGGTTTTTTGTTTTAGAAATGGTGTTCTTAGTCTGTTGCAAGTCATGTATTGTGTCTTTTCAAAGGAAATTTGGAGTCCTACCTTTTCTGTTGTTTCTTTTTGGATTTCAATCTGTTTTTGAGCCGTTAATACATCTTGAGCTAAAATTGCTAGATCATCAGCAAATGCCAGACAATCAATTTTGATGTTGGTTCTCCCCAGTTTAATGGGCTGGTCAATATTCAGTGCCGACTTTTTTTCACGCCACTCCTGTATTACTTTTTCTAGAACTCAGTTAAATAAGAGTGGCGAGAGTCCATCCCCTTGTCTCACACCAGTTTTAATTTCGAAGGGTTCTGAGATGTCACCCATGAATTTAACTTTTGACCTCGTGTTAGTTAACGTTGCTTTAATAATTGCCAGCGTTTTCAGATCTAGTCCTTGTTCTTTCAAGATTCGGAATAAAGATTCGCGGTCAATAGAATCATATGCTTTTTTGAAATCCACAAATGTACAGACGAGATTTTTATTGTACAGTTTTTGATGTCTTAGAATCAACTTTAGATTCAGGATCTGTTCAGGGCAGGATCTGCCCGGTCGAAAACCTGCCTGATATTCACCAATGTTCGGTTCTAACTGTCCCTGTGCTCTGTCTAGTAGACATTGAGATAGAATCTTGTAACAAACTGGGAGAAGAGATATTCCTCTATAGTTGTTTACATCCGTTCTATCTCCTTTCTTATGTAGTGGATGGATTAGAGCATCTTTCCAGTCTTCCGGAATCCGTTCGGTTCGCCAAACTTCTTGTAGAATTTTGGTTATTTCCTTGATTGTACCTGGACCAGCGGATTTCAAAAGTTCAGCAGTGATTCCATCTTCACCAGAAGCTTTGTCATTTTTAAGCCGCTTGATTTGCCTAAGTATTTCCTCTTCAATCGGTGGTAATGAATCTGGGTTTGTTTGTTTAGTGTTTAGTGTTGGTAATTTGTTTAAGGGCTCAAGACAGTTTAGTATTTGTTCAAAATATTTCGCAAGTTCTTTGCAATTGTCTTGGTTATTTAGAGCTAGTTGTCCGTTTTCCTTTTGAAAGCATAGGCTCTGCGGTTGATAGCCTGTTAATTTAGTTTTAAATGTTTTGTAAAAGTTTCGGGTGTTATTTTTTTGGAAATCTTTTTCTATTTCATTAAGTTGATTGTTTTCATATTTTATTTTAGTTTGTCTAATTAGCTTCGATGTTTCTTTTCTTACTTTCAAAAAGATGTTATAATTTATTGCTGTTTTTTGACTGTTCCAATCTTTGAATGCTTTACTTCGGCTTAATACTGCTTGCTCGCAAACTTCATCCCACCACGGATGTTTTCTACGTTTTTGTAAAGGGACCAACTTTAAGGCTGTTTTAATAATTTTTTGTTTTACATTTGGATACATTTTGTTTGTACAAAAAAAATCGTTGCATTTTGAAACGCCTTTTGTTCTAGCAATGTAAAAGGTTTTAATGCAAATAAAATAGTTTACCTAAATGTGAATTCAGCTATACCTGCGATTCCAAAAGATCCAAAGATTCCTATACCACTTCCATTTTCAATTTCTGATCATCACTGATGACATTCAACATCACTGGAATGAAGCATGCAACGTCAAGAGTCAATGGAAGTTTTTGAACCAGATACGAAGCAGCCACAGTTATTCACACAAGGATAATTAAATGACTTGACAAGAGACTTAGGTCTTTTAAAAGATGCCGCTCAACCCCTTCGATCTGGACTACATTTGAAAGACTTATTAGCTCCTGGAACACAATTCGTTTGATACAGAAAACGTGTATTTGTATCGTATTTTTCTCAAGAAGTATTATTAGTTTACTGTAATAATATTATCAGAATAACAATTCCTGCGGTTATTGAAAACCTGGATGCAGAATGGTACGACCCTTTAACATGAAGACTTTCCATCGATTCGTCGAAACAAAGCTTAAAAGGCTTCTTTTACATAACTACAACTACCATGCTTCTGTGCCTCTGTTTATTTAAAGGTGACGTAAATGAAAAATTGGTATTATTACTCAATAAAATTCACTATCAAAATCACGATTGGCCGCTTTGTGGAGATCTTAAAATTATATCTAAGTTATTAGGTCAACAATCAGTATATAGAAAATATCGTTGTTTTTTACGTGAGTGGGATAGTACAGCACGACAACTACACTACGTAAAAAAAAGGACTCCATGGGATAAACTTGAACTTGGAACCAAAAATATATTATAACAAAAATTGTCGATCCTAAAAAAGTTTTGTTACCTCCGCTTCACATAAAAATAAGTTTAATCAAACAGTTCGTTAGAGCCCTAAATAAAAAAGGTGATTGTTTTAAGTACTCGTGTACAACATTTACATTATTCGATGCAAACTTAAAGGAAGGAATTTTTGATGAACCACAAATCAGAACTTTGATGAATGATAAGGAATTTGAAGCTGCAATGATTGTTATCGAATTAGAAACAATTATATTAGAAAATATTGTACATACTATTTTGGGTAATCACAAATATCGAGACTATAAAAATATTATCGCAACATTGTTAGATAAACATCAAAATTTGGAATGCAATATGAATATAAAACTTCCACTTCTAGAGTCACATCTAGATTTTTTCCTGAAAATCTTGGTGATTTTAGTGAAGAACAAGAAAAAACACTAAAATTATGGAAACAAAAAACCAAGGTCGATGAAATGCGAATATGATGGCTGATAACGTGATATTCCAGACGTAATCCATAAAAAAATCATTGCCAGGGCTAATTTTATGGAAAAATGCAAAATATATCACTCAGAATAATCCAAATATAACATTTGTAATTGATATTCCCTTTATAAATGTTGGATTCAATATTTTTTTGGCTTAATAACTATTTGACTTGATTTTTTTTTAAAAAAAAGTAATTAACGTTTTTTTTTTATTTTGTAGAACAACCAGAAGTGATAGAAAGAAAAAATGGATACTTCTGAATTCAGGACACGTGAAATTGAAATAATAGGTATTACAATGAAAACAATGCTCAAAAATTTTTCATATGTCGGCCTGTGTTACTATTTTTAATATTAATAAAGTTCATAAAAGGTTAAAATACCAGCTGTAACAGTAATTCCCAATAATTTCCAGATTCTTTAGATCCTTTATATATATTTTTATTTTACGGGTTATGATCTTAAAGTCAGCAAATATATGGAAAAATTATCTTACGACTTCTTAATCTTTATTGATTATAAGCAAAATGTTGTTCGTCAGTTAATTCTTGATTTGATTGTTTAAGAAATTTTTAGTGATAAATAAAGGGATTAGTGTACGTTTACTGTAGAATATTGTCAGTGGTGAATAGTTTATTGGCTAGAATTCTAAAATTATGCTTGAAATATAGTAAAAGATTTATATTTTAAAAATATTTTTCCGTTAATCTTTATTTACTGTTATGTTTTTGATAAAATATATTGACGAATTTCCTGTTAAATTAATTTTTGATATCTGGAAAAAATAAATATGCCATCTTTATAGTTTAATATTGGTTTTACACGAAAAATTAACTAATATACTGTGTGATCTGAAGGAACTATGTAGTTGGATGTAAAAAAGTGCGTTGATATTCGGGAATTGAGCTCTAGATTAGCTGGAAGGCGGCTTATTGGATTTGTGAACGAACATAACTGTAGAATTTGGGCTGATAAAAATCTTTGAGGTTTGTTTTCTAAATTTAAAACTTTATTCAGACAAATTGGTACAATGTATTTTATTTAAAGTATTGTCCATCATTAGCTACGACCTTTCCCCATCTTTCAGGCAGCATACGTATTCCGTGTGGAAGAAATTCCTCGTCTTTTGAGGCGATCGAAGAATCGACCTAATTTTTGGCCTATTCGTAAGAAATGAAGTGTTGCTCGGCCAGGCCATGTGTCATCGACCGAAACAAGAGGTAGTCGCAAGCAGCAATGTCTGGTGATGCATGGCCGGGCTTACTCTACTTTTTTAGTGAATCCACTTTTCGTTTACCCTTCACGATTCGATGCAAAAAAACCTTCCGATTTTGCCTTTGGAGCAGTACGAACGGCGTTCGACGTCTCTTGGCTTGAGTTCATATGGAACCCATTTTTCTTATTTATGCCCATATCCATGGCCTTGAGACAGTTTGAAATCGTTTGCTGACTCACTCCCAAGGTTCCAGCGAGCTCCTCTTGGGTATGGCATAAATCTTGGTCCAATAACGCTTCCAACTCAGTGTCTTTAAACTTTGGCCTCTCCTCGCGTTCTTTGTTACTGGTGTCAAAATCGCCAGATTTTAAACACTGGAACCAGTACTCACATGTTTTTATTGATGGAGCGTATTCCCCATATGTTTCACACAGCAATCGATGTCCATCAGCAGCACTTTTCTTCAAATTAAAACAAAAAAGCATCTCTTCCCGCAAATTGTGTTTTGTTGGCATAAAGGTTGACATGGTTAGAGCACAAAGAAAATATGTTGTTTACACTTTAGCGAAATGATGATGCTTTGACATTAATATAGTTACAAGATGATCCGATGCGATTTAATACAAGGTACGCCATGTTTTGTAAATCCCTCAAAACTTATTTATTCACCCGATATATATCTATATATATATATATATATATATATATATATATATATATATATATATATATATATATATATATATACCGTGTGTCCCAGCCAAATGGAATAAATTCGTTAATAAATAAATGGGGACGTGTTCGAGAAAACACTCGAACACGACGATTGGTATTTTTAGATGCGCATTTTTTTCAACAAAATTTTTTTATACAGGGTGTGTCATGTAACAGTGGCCAATACCAACTTTCTTATTTTAAATACAACACCCTGTATATTATTTAATTTTTGGATTCTTCAGGAAATTCTAGACATATTTCATGTAAAATATCCTAGACTTATCCTCAACTGTTTCGGAAATATTAAGTAATTCTTCGAACATTATCAGCAAATAGTCAGAGATAAAAAATCAGGTTTTCAAAGGTAGGTATTTGTTGTATGAAACGTCAAAAAAATCAACGTGCCTTTTAAATTAGTTTTCTTTGACGTGTGTGATTCATTTGATTTAAACAAGGTGTATTTATCAGAGAGTCATAAAAGAACTATCTTAATGATGATAGGTTATGGAGATAGGACATAAACTCAAGCCGAAGTTATTCGTCTCTTTAGAGAAAAATATCCTGACTTACCACCCATATCCCAAGGTACAGTAAGTAAAGTTGAAAAACAATTTAGAGAACTGGGACACGTGAGACAAATTAAGAAGGAAGCAGTGTCGTTGACCGATAACAAAAAATTTGATGTAATGCTTGCATTCCAAGACAATCCGCATACCTCAACTCGACAAGTTGTCTTGGAAAACAATGTTGGTCGCTCTTCGGTTGCCAGAATATTGAAAGAGAATAAAATGCATCCGTATAAGCTACAGCCTACTCAAGAGCTTAGTGAAGACGACTTCGACAGGAGAATGGAGTTTTGCGAACAAATGATGCACACAATAGACAACAACCTTCTGAGAGTGGAAAACGTTTTATTTTCTGATGAATCTACTTTTACTCTTTATGGCCATGTCAATCGCCAGAACTGTCGTTATTGGTCGAGAGAAAATCCTCAGTGGATGCGGGAAATTCACACACAAAGACCTGAAAAGATTAATGTCTGGGCAGGTATTATAGGAGATCAAATAATTGGTCCAATATTTTTCGATCAAAATTTAAATGGGGTAAATTACTTAGACTTTCTCCAAAATCAGCTCATTCCAAATCTTATAAATTTGTACCCTAATAGAAGAAATCCTCAATTGCTAGCCGACACAATTTGGTTCCAACAAGATGGAGCACCCCCCCATTATCAAGTTAATGTGCGGCAGTACCTCGATAATGTGTTTCCAAATCGATGGATTGGGAGGAGAGGGCCAGTAGAATGGCCACCAAGGTCCCCGGACCTCACTCCGTTGGATTTTTTTTATGGGGATATCTCAAAAGCGTCGTATACAAACCAAGCCACAAGATCTGAATGATTTAAGAGGACGCATTAGGTCAATTACGCCACAAACATTAAATAATGTCAGGAATGTTATTTCTTGTCAGTTTTACTTGAGGTTGGGGTGTTGCCAGGACGTCCAGGGTTCACAATTCGAGCATTTGTTACATTAAATGTTTTAAATAAAAAATTTATACAAAAACTAAATAGTCTTGAAATTTCCACAATTTTGTATACAGTGTTAAAAAAAAGTGTAGTTGCGCATTTTTTCCAACGAAAACCTTTTATACAGGGTGTGTCATGTAACAGAGGCCAATACCATCTTTCTATTGTGTTTTGTAGCGAATTTCTGTAATCAAATAATTTTCAAAAAATAATCAAAAAAATCAGTTAATTTTTGTAATAAATCTGAAAACACTTAATATTTCCGAAACAGTTGAAGATAAGTCTAGGATGTTTTACATGAAATATGTCTAGAATTTCCTGAAGAATCCAAAAATTAAATAATATACAGGGTGTTGTATTTAAAATAAGAAAGTTGGTATTGGCCACTGTTACATGACACATCCTGTATAAAAAAATTTTGTTGAAAAAAATGCGCATCTAAAAATACCAATCGTCGTGTTCGAGTGTTTTTTCGAACACGTCCCCATTTATTTATTAACGAATTTATTCCATTTGGCTGGGACACACGGTATATATATATATATATATATATATATATATATATATATATATATATATATATATATATATATATGTATATATGTTATAAAGAAACGATAAAAAAATTTATAAATAAACATGAAAAAAAAACATAGAACTAGACAGGAATCAATGTTTAAAATATTAAAATTCTAAAGCTTTTAAGATTTAAAACTCAATTTGTTTATAGGAATAGTGATAAACATTTTATAGCTTCTAATTGTTTTACACATTTTAATGTTTTACTGATGGTGAGGATTTAAGCAAAGCATAACCCCTATCGTGTACCAAAAAATAAATAAAACCCGTATAAGGGACGTAATGACATCGGCGTTTATTTACGAAGTGCGAAATAGTTACGAAGAATTTTGACTGCCAGCTGGAAAATGAAGAAAATACGATGGTATTTGCATTCTTGGTAGACATATGTTAAAACATCTGACCCTCTTGACCGTAACCATGTTTGAAGTATTACTTGAACTGATTGCTTCAATTGAAATATCTGGTAAAAATGTACTTAACATATACGATAAATCTGGAAGAAGCTTTAATATTAACTAGTTTTCAAAGTTATTACTTCAAAATCACATTCTGTTTTAGGAATTCTCATCAGTGAAATAGTATGGATCTATTTCGGTCATCGGTCAGCCATTGTCGATCCACGGCGGGCTGAAGGCCTTCCCAACTCGCGCGATCCTGAGCTCTCCTGTGTTATTTGGATCCAACATACTTTATGATGTCGTCCGCCCATCGTGTTTTTGGTCTTCTTTATGGACGATTATGATTAAGCGGTATCCATTTCAGAATTGCTCTGGTCCATCTGTTGTCGCATTGCTTCGCGATATGGCCTGCCAACTTCCATTTCAATTATTTCACCCTTCCAATGATGTCACATATTTTCGTTTATTCTCTGATCCATATGCAGATCTTTCTGTCCCGTTTTGTAATGCCAAGCATACATCTCTCCATTCCCCTCTGTGCTACTCGAAGCTTTTGAATTGACTGCGATGTGAATGTCCAGGTTTCACTTTCGTATGTCATAACGGGCAGGACGAACTGATCAAAGACTTTTATTATCAGACAAAGTGGGAGTTTGATCTTAAACACTTTATTGAGTCTGTCAAATGCCTCCCAGCCATATAAATTATATATACATACGACTAGACAAACTACGTCTCGCTCGATTACTAAAAGGAAAAAATGTATTCGCATTTTAAGAGCCGTTTTGTTCTTCAAGAACTCTTTAGTTAAACTCGGATGTTTTTTTGTTCGCTTTTTTTTCTGTCTTTAATTCCGAATATCGGATAAAATAGGTAAATGTTATACGGTAACGCCATCTAGTGGCCGGAGTGCTACCAGCGTACTCCGACCCCTATTTCTTTCTGTTCTAGTATACATTTTTATATCGTTTTTCGAATTCACCTCAATGACTATCGTCATGGCTCCTTGGACTTATGTATCGAGAGTCATAAAACATTCCTTTAATGACTAGCTTAAGTTTCGGGAGCAGAAAATAGTCGCACGGAGATAAATCAGGCGAACACGGAGGATGCTAAAGCACACATACTTGTGTGATTGCCAAAAATTCACGAACAGCTACGATCCTGTGAGATAAATGGAAGACATTCTTTCCGTTTGTGTAAATCCTTTGTCAAAATTTCGTGAATCATGTCTTTGGTCATAATTAATTCTCCCGCTATCCATCTCAAAGCTAATTCGCATCGTGGGTTATTATTTCACGCAATTTTTCTTCCTTTACTCCCTCTTACTTCACTTCTTTTTCCACCAACTCATCGCGATGTTTGTTTTTTTTTGGCCGGCTTGGCTTTTGGTCATATTCCAAAGTTTCGCGAGCGTCCTGAAATCATTTGTTTCATCAATTAAAATGTCTGGAAAACTTTTACCGAGCTTGATACAAAATTTAATATTAGCTCTTTGTTCCATCGAGTTCTTGTGACGAGGTGATAAAATGTAGTGTCACTTTAGGTGCTCTAACTTGAAAATCCGTTCATTATTATTATCATTTAGTCGTTATCTATCCGTTACAGAATGAGGATCACTGCTTTTTTATATACATTTCGTTATCGGTTCTACTTTTAGTTTTTCTCTGTCTACTTCGTTTCCTATTCTGTCCATTCTTGCTTCATCCTTCATGTCCCTTAAATACTTCCTTTCGAGCCCTTGCAGTTTAATTTTCTGTAACTTATTTAGCTCTCAACTTTCACATCCGTAAGTAAGTATAGGTATAAATACTGTTTTAAATACGATGATATTTATGTACATTGGTTTTTGTTTATTTCTTTTTATTTACTGTTTGATAGGTTTGATATTTTACTAGTCTTGTAGCGCGATCTAGCCTATCATTTATTTCTGCCTTATCATTTCTAGTGTTTTGAATCTTTACTTGGAGTGGAGTCAAACTAGCAATTTTAATCTTCGTTTTTTTGTAAATACTTCTCCATCTCATCTCCACCGCTCTTCCTTGACAAACCCTTTCTTATTCTCTCTTCCAAATTACATCCAAATTCTCTCTTGGTTATTTTTCTCTAACTATATGCATTGCACAGGTCCTAACCATCTCCACCTTGCGCTTTAATTACACCCAGTATTTCCGGTTCGTTAAATAGTTGCTTCAATTCTCGGTTAGTTCTTCTTTCCCAAATTTCTCTGACGTTTTTGATTTCTAAAAATCCTTGAGAACAACTTTTGCCCTCACACCACTAGACTATTTTTTAATATTTAATTTGTTTTGTTGTGAATAATTTGTTAATATTAACCTTACAACACTATGAGGTAAAAGTGAATATATATATATATATATATATATATATATATATATATATATATATATATATATATATATATATATATATATATATATATATATATCATCATCATCATATATATATCATCATCCTCATCATCATCAGCCCGTGTCAATCCACTGCAGGATGAAGGCCTTTTCAGCATGTTTCCAACTTTCACGGTTCTGGGCTTTCCTCTGCCACTCGGGTCCAATACACTTAATGATACCATCAATCCATCGTTCTTTCGGTCTTCTTCGCGGACGTTTGCGATCAAGCGGTATCAACTCCAGAATTGCCTTCGTCCATCTGTCGTCCCATCGCCTCGCTATATGGCCTACCCATCTTCATTTCAATTGATTTACTCTTCCAATGATGTCACAGACTTTCGTTTGTTTCCTGATCCATGTGCAGGACTTTCTGTCTCGTCTTGTATTGCCAAGCATACATCTTTCCATTCCCCTCTGTTTTATCCGAAGTTTTTGAATTGACTGCGATATGAGTGGCCAGGTTTCACTTCCGCACGTCATAACGGGTAGAATGCATTAATCGAAGACTTTTCTTTTCAGGCAAAGTGGGAGTCACTATGTTGCGGCTGCCGAATGCCTGCCAGCCACATTTAGCACGCCGTTCCACCTTCCGGGCGGTATTCCCTTCCATTGAAATATTCTGCCCAATATATATAAAGCTGTCTTGTAGATACAAGAATCTTGTAGATAAATAAATCCCTTCCTAAAACCGAAATTTTTCTGTCCTGAGCGAAGTTATTGAACATAACCTGACTCTTTTTCAGGTTTATCTTCAAGCCAAATGGTTCGCCAGCCCTTTGCAGTTCTTGTATGTGTCTTTACAGCTCCTCTGGGTCTTGTAAAAGGAGAACGATATCATCTTCAAATCTAAGATGGTTTAAGTTTGCACCATTGATCTATACACCATCCTGTTCCCAATCCAGTTTACGGAATACTTCTTCAAGGCCAGCCGAGAAATGAATAAGCGATATTACCTCACCCTGCCGTACACCTCGTTCTACATTAATTCCCACTTCAAAATCACCAAGGTCATCATCATCTAACAGGTTTAAATATGCTTTATCTACCTCTTGGCTAAGCAGTGCATGCATTACCACATGCTTTGTGATGGAGTCAAATGCTTTTTCGTAGTCGATAAAAGCCAAGCACAGTGGCATGGTGTATTCGTTGTGCCTCTCTATGGCCTGCTGTACAACCTGGATGTGATCCATTGTACTGAATCCACTTCTGAATTCTGCTTGTTCTCTTGGTTGTGAGTCATTCAGTTTTTTTAATATTCTTTTAGAAATTATCTTAGTGAAAACTTTGTACATTACTGATAGGAGGCATATTGGAAGTTAGTTCTTTAAATATTCCTGTGCTCCTTTTTTATGTAAAACGATCACTTCTGCAATTTTCCATAAGTCAGGTACTTCTTGTTCTTTCAGGCATTTTGAGTATAATTTTGCTAGTGTTTTATGTAACGTCCGTACACTGTGCAACTTGCCATTTTTCATCGATTCTATAGCATTTGTTACTTCTTCCTATCTAGATTTGTTCTTCCGTGGGTATTGTCTTTGATAGGTTCTGATCTTCATATAACTGGAAATAAAATTTTTTGACCTCTATCATTTGCGTACGTGCCCTGCACACTGAGCCATCCTCACGCCTTAAGGCATATATTTGCCTTCTTTTGTTTCTCAGCTTCTGTTTAGCCTTGTTAATTTCTTTGTTTTCTTCCAGGGTTTTTTACACGCTTTTTGCATGCAGCTATGTTGGATCGGCGCGTGTCCCCCTCTCATACATTTTCTTATAGTTTTGTAGAGCTCAGTGTACTCGACCCTGCCAAAAGGAACACCTGCATTTCTCATTGCCTGGCGTTTCTTCATTAAATCAATGGTCTCACTGGAAATTTTTGTCTGTTTGAGTCATTATTCTTCTGGTGCTATTGAAGTAGCCGTTTGAAACACACTGTTGGCGATTTCTTTATATTGAACTGATATTTCCACTTCCTCCGGATCTTGTAACACAGCAAACTGGTTTGACAAAGTAATCTCAAAACCGCTTCCTCTCTCCAGCAATTTTCCAGAATCCAATTTGCCCTTCTTTAACCTTACCATTCTTTCGCGTTCTCTTCGACAGTTAATCCTAACTTTTGCTCGTACCATCCGGTTATCACTTCTAACATTAAAATTGTTAAGGACAGTACAATTGGTAAATATTGTTTTTTCGTTGGTCATGATATAGTCAATTTCACTTGTGAGCCCAGATGGACTTTTCCATGTCCATTTTATGCTGATATTTTTCTTATAGAACGATAATATATAGTTCTTGCCCTTGAGCAAAATCAACCAATCTGTCACCTCTGTTGTCTCGCTCACCAGTTCTATATGGGCCAGTTGCATTTTTCGTCAGTTCTTGTTGTTTCAATTCTGGTATTAAAATCACCCACCAGGATTTTGTACTTACATTCCGCCTTTAAATAACGAATTTTCTTATGTCGGTGCATAAAAAATGTTAAAGAAATGTTATAGCGATAAAGCTACGTCAAAAAACAGTTTGCAAGTGGTGCAAGGTTTCTAATGATGGTAGAGCAGCAGTCAAGATAAACCTCGTTCAGGTTGTTGTTGGTAATACTCAAATTACAAAAAAAAAGAAAGTCGAGTATAAAAACTATTTCGAATACTATAATAAGTTTATCATTTTGGCAGGGGATTACTTTGAAGAAGACAAAATACATTTGTGTGAATAAATACATACTTTCTATTTTATTAAAAAAAATTCCTTACTTTTTGATCCTAGCCACATATAAATTTTTAGATTTCCCCACATTCTATCTTCTATTATCTAATATGGAAAACACACGGTTAATTAACAATCGTATATCGATTACCACTAACGGAAAATCTTTCTCACTTCCCTGTATAACTCGCTTCGTACTATTTTCCCGGAAATTTACCTTAAGTATCGGCCATGAACGTCGAACGTTCAGTTGTTTATGGCAAGTTTGGTTAAATAAAAGCGTTGGCCATGCTTCGGAACGGAAGCAGCGTTTCGGACGGCATGGCGATGTTCAAGTTTCTTACGTTTGTGACTTCCTGCCGAACAACAATGGTCGCATATTAATTCGATCAGGGGTTACCGTGGTCGGCCACGTCACTTGTCGCTCGATTTTATGTTTGATATTTTCGTTTTATTGTTAGGCTGACTCTGAAGTCGTCAAAAATTTCCGACTTGGAATGGTTAAAAAGCCGCTATTGATGTAAGAGTTTCTTTGATGGCGACAGCACGTTTTTGTGCCTAATGTAGAGAATGTCAAGGGTTATAAATATAATTATAATGTTATTGAATGTTATATCTTAATAAAGTTGAAGTCAGTTTCATTATATATTTATATATATATATATATATATATATATATATATATATATATATATATATATATATATATATATATATATATATATATATATATGTGTGTATGTTATGTATGTATATATATATATATTTGTGTGTGTGTGTGTGTGTGCGTGTTATAATAATTCTTATTTTCTATCCAGAAAAAAACACGTTTAAGGAGGTTTGCCATAGCTAGCTGCACATTTTTTTCATATCTCTGGCAATTTGTAGATGCCATTCCAGAAAAATCGTACATCTTTTGATGTGGTCCAGTCATCAAGCCGTTTTGCGATATCTCCGTAAATCAAACTCGAAGAGACTTACCACTAAACACCATATCACTTTTTTTGAACCTATCGACGAACGTTTCACTAACCATGTTATCATTACGAGATTTAATCAACTCGAAACTCGACATGTTTACCGCACGAAAAATATGACGCTATATATATATATATATATATATATATATATATATATATATATATATATATATATATATATATATATATATATATATATATATGGAAACAGAAAATAAAATATTTTCGGGTTGAACCGTTAATTTACTCTAGAGACTCAATCTGGCTACTCCCAAGGGCTCGTAACTAGAAAAGTTACTCTTTCTTTTCAAATGATTTCGAATTTGTCTTTATATACTTTTTTCTCTTACAGCCCGTAATGTGAATAATGAATTTAAAATGTTATGATGGAGACTATGGGAACATAAAGGAAAAACCTGTAGTTTGATCAGGCTGGACAAAAAATGTCTGAGACAGAGAAATTTGGAAAACGGAAAGGAAGGCCTATATCCAGGGGTTTTTGGTTTTAAATGAAACTTAATTTGAAATTATTTTGTTGCTATGTTGAAATAACCGATCGAACCATGGTCGATCCACTCCTGCAATCCTGAGCTCTCCTCTGCCATTCGGGTCCAATAATGTCATTAATCCATCCTGTTTTAGGTTTTAGGTCGTCGTACATGCTTTATCAAGCGGTATCCTTCCCAGAATTGCTTTGGTCCATATGTCATCACATCGCCTCGCTATATGGCCTGCCCACATCCATTTCAATTCCTTCACCTTTCACACATACTTTCGACTGTTCTCTGATCCATGTGCCGGTCCTTCTATCCCGCCTTTAAGGCTAACCTTTCCATTACCCTCTGTGCTATCCTAAGTTTTTAACCTGATTGTGATGTGAGTGTCCATGTTGCAAACACTTTTCTCTTCAGACAAAGTGGGAGTTTGATCTTAAACACTATACTGAGTCTGCCAATATTGAACCTGTCAAACAAAGTGTGAGTTTGCTCGCAAGTTTTAAAGTCGGTGTCTCAATAATCTGGCAAATCGTCATAGGACGTTTAAGAAGTAACGTTAGCAATTTGTCGAAATTGTGTGAAAAAAATGGTGTAATATTTTGGAATCTTTGGAGCATTTTAAAAATAACGTTCTTGTCTCAAGAACCATTGAATTTATTAAACATTATAAATATATTAATTAATTATACCAAAACTACTTAATTGTGTGTCTATTTTATTACTTTGATGCTCTAACAGTCCAATTAATCCGGGCGATAAAACTTTCTTCACGTATGTTATTGCCTTTTCGAAACAAATTCCGAACAATAAAAATAATAGAAAGTCTCCGAAAGAAAAAAACCATATCGTTTCGTCACCGTTAACCCAGCTGCAGTAAGAACGAAGCGAATCGAAATAAATCTTCAGTTTTTTTGCCGAATTTCTCCTGTTTAGTAATTCCTAATCACGAAGAATATGTCAAATATTTTACCTGTTTGTTCAGAATTTAATGATCGTGCCGGATTTGGTTTTGATACGACGTCACGTTTTCGATATGTTGCAAGTTACTTGTGTCTATTGGCTACTACGCTCGTTTCAGTTTGGCGTACAAGGTTTCGAATCTGAATGATAAAACGACTGTTTGTTATGCGCTAGTTTAAAATTTGAAATCCTCAAATATATGCTTAAGGCCCGGGACAAAAAGATAGCCCACCATTTGTACAATACTTTTTGTTTTCGTTTTTGCGTAAACGACTCAGTTTATCAACATTTTTGGAGATAATGCGAAAAAAACTAAGAAGAAATTAAAAATATTATTTTATGGGTGGAACAGAATCGTCAAAGGTATGCCTAAGGTCCGGGAAAATGATGGTCCACCTTAATTTTTTCAAAATCACCAAAACTATGCTTGAGATCTGGGACAAAAAAACACCCCTCCCCCTAATTTTTCAAATTATTTAAATTTGCATCTTCGTTTTCGATTTTTTTGCAATAACCCAAATAACTCAGTTTAAAAAAAAATTGAATGTATTTTCTTCGACTGAAAATGGAAAAAAATTTAAGAAGAAATTAAAAATATTATTTTATAGGTGGAACAAAATCGCCCATGCTTAAAGTCCGGGACAAAATGATAGTCCATCTTAATTTTTTCAAATTATTGAAATGTACGCCTTCTTTTTCTTTCTTTTCGAATAAACAACTTTGTTTATAAAAATGTGAGTGTATTATGTTCGTTTGAAGATGATGAAAAAAATGCAAGAAGCAACTAAAAATATTAATTTATAGGTGGGACAAAATCGTTACATTTAAGGCCCGGGACGAAAACATAGTCCACTTTAGTTTTTCACATTATTTAAATTTGCACCTTACTTATCGTTTTCTTTTTTGCATAAACAACTCGGTTTATAAATATTTCAATGCATTTTGTTCATTAGAGATGGTGGAAAAAATATAAGAAGACATTAAAAATATTATTTTTTTTTGGTGGGGCTTCTATATTCTTCTATATACACTTCTATATAATTAAAAGCAAGTGTCATTTAGTAAATACACTGGGTTAATCGAGTTATGTTTCCTTTGTTAGTCAGTGAACTTATAAAAATAAAACCTGTAACACCGTTGACATTAATTGAACATCTCCAGGAATACGAGCCAGAGTACAAAGTTAATTTCGAATTTACTAAAAAGTCTGAAGAGCTACGGAAAGCAAAACTCTACCGCAATGCCGCCTGTCTTGACAAAAAGATAAAAAAAACGGGCTATTTACCGATAGCTTCCAACACTGCATTAACAGCTCGTCAAATAGTTCAAAGAGCTGGCTTTAAAACTAATATAAAGGGTCTACCAATCAGAATGAAGGAACTCCGATTGCTTTATTTAAGAGATTCAGACAGGCAATTTGATTTGAACAAGATTTCAGCCAAGTGGCCGCCACGGTTCTTTTTGCAGACACGGATCCGCTCGCGCCAATTTTTGATGACATTTCGGGCTGTACGGTGATTGACGAATTGACGAATGTTAGTTTCCAAGCCGCCAATAGTCGCGAGTTTATTGCTAGAAACCTGTGTTTTCACATCTCTCCAGAAAAAAAATAATCTAAAGTAGTTAAATTGGATGATCTCGGCGGCAACCGATGGGGCCATTTTGTAAAATTATTGAATTGCCGAACTTGGGTCGCAATAAGCCCATGTTTGCTGGAAAAATATGCGATGGCGCGCCATCCTGTTGAAAATAAAGGTCATCTGCATCGATTCCATCAAATTCCGGGAAAAAAATCTTCCAACATTGCCTTACAGTGCGGGCAACTTTTCTTTTGGAACCTTTGGTGTGAAACACTAAACTTGAAGAGATTTACCACTA
Source organism: Cosmopolites sordidus (assembly GCA_031761425.1). Taxonomy (NCBI): domain Eukaryota; kingdom Metazoa; phylum Arthropoda; class Insecta; order Coleoptera; family Curculionidae; genus Cosmopolites; species Cosmopolites sordidus. The sequence goes on along the minus strand of JARFXV010000174.1, from coordinate 115,014 downwards.
AACACCAAATCCTTTTTTTGAACTTTACGACGCACGTTTCGCTAATCATGTCAACATCATCAGGAGATGACTTAATCTAATTCTAAAACTAAACTATGTTCTATTTATATGAAAAACTTTACCTAACCAAGCTTGTAAAAATCATGAACCGTAAAGTTTACTAAGTCTTACATTAATAATTGAAAAAGTTGACTGAACGGTATAGGTCCTTTATCTCGGTTCATGATTTTCTTACATTTTTCTATTTAAATGCTTTCATGTGCATCCAAAGTCCTATTATTATTAATAGTTTTAATTAGCCTTAAATTACTAATATCTATACTGTGGCCGAGTTCCATTGCATATGGGACAACACAAGATTTTTCATTTCTTCCATATTTAATATGGGCAATATGTTCTTTATATCTTATCAATATGGATCTTTTTGTTTGCCCAATATACCTTCGATCACAGTCTTGACAACTAATTTCGTAAATCCCCGACTTTTCATGTTGCTCTACTTTATGCTTTGGATTACCCAGAACTCTTAATTTATTATATGGTTTGTACACAACCTTGATGTCCACTTTTTTCAAAATTTTGTCTAGCCCTCTTGTTAATTGGGCATCACATGGTATTACTATTAATTTCTTTGCGTTCTGATCCTTTTGAATGGTCGAAGATTATTTCAGATATCTCCCTAATTAATTTTAATTCTTTGTTATAGTTCTCTTTATTTAAAGGAAAATTAATTAATCAATTTACCATAAAATTTTAACTTGCCATTTTATTTTGGAACCTATGATTTGAATCGTTAGGAATGTATCTCGAAGTGGTGGTGTTTTTTCTGAAAATATCAAAATCGAATCTATTTTTATTGTTTCTAATGACATCCAGAAATGGCAAACTATCGTTGTTTTCAAGTTCATGCGTGAATATTATATTTTGAGATTTACTATTTAAGTTCGTAATAAAATTATCTAAATTTGGCAATTTGGAAAATGGCAAAAACATCATCCATCTGGATGATGTTTTTAATCTTTTGATCTTAACCATACGTTCGGAAAGTAACTGAATTCATCTTTTGCCACGGTTTCAAATTTACTCATAAATAAGTTGGCTAAGAACAGTGATAGAGGATTGCCCATTGCCGTTCCTTCTTGTTGTTCATAAAACCTGTTATTAATCTGAAAACAATTTTGCTTCATGCATAATCTTGTTAAGGAGATATACTCAGAAACAATATTGTTATTAAAACCATTTAACTCGAGTAACTCCCTCAGGTATTTCAAGGTATGCGGAATCGGGACAATCGGAAACAACGATGAAACGTCAAAGAAAACCAAAACCTCACCTTCCTGTAGATGTGTGTTTTTGACTTTTTCTGTGAACTTGGTTGAGTTTATCACAGAACAGGAAGGTAGTTGGCTTGGTAGATTTTCAAATTCCTTTGTTAACCACTTTGCCAAGTTGTATGTTGGAGAATCAATGGCTGATACAATTGAGATTGTCATTTCAATTAAAAAAAATGTTCAATTTAAAAGACTCATTATATTTCAGCTTTATATTCAGCGACTCAGATGGGTGAAACATGAGAATCTCAGAAAACTGTGAAAGAAGCAAAATCATGGAAGGGTGAATAGGAGGGTAACAGAAAGATGGGTAAACCAAAGCGGTGATGACATGATAATGCAGGACGAGATGATGAAGAAGTACTGCACATTAAAAGTTGACACGGGGCTGGGGAGATCCATCCGGTTGGATGCGAAGGTTGAAGAAGGTCAAGGCTCACTGACGCACTGTAGCACTACATGAAGAACTGGAAGATGTCCACTAAACTCACACAATAATTTCTTATTTGAAAGCTATCTATTTTATACCAGGATAAAATTAAATATTTTTCAAATCCCTTTACAGTTAGATATAAAATAAATCAATATTTACATTATATATTAAAACATAAAAGTCACTATATTTAGCTGCCTTTCTCTATACTTTGTTGCACTGACAAATTCATTTAACCAAACAATTAACACTTTTTAAGCGACTATTATCATCAAAAACAGGTAGCGCAATTCTCGAAGGAGATGAGTAAAAGCCTCTACAACGACCGGCTACTTGCAATCTCGCTTCAAATCAATAGAAAACGGTTATAATAGCTATCTGTGCGTGCCACTTAACGTCATATCGACAATCTACAACTATTTTGCATCGAACTCCGTCTCATGCCGTTCATCAGTTACGCCTAGTCAGTTAAGAGCGTCTGCTTCCACGCTACTATGTTACACCTAAAGATATAACAACCCATGAGGTAGATATGAATTAAATGTGAAGTTCGAACGGCCAAACAGAAAGGAGAAACAGGAAGAATCGATTTCTTTTAATTATATGTCATAATGAATCTTCATGAATGGAGTTCAAATTTTCGGTTTTTAGTAAATAAGACATATACTCAGTGTAAAAAAAGTTACATACAACGTAAGAATTTCTAAATATTCAGTAAGAAATGTTTTTAGATTTAGAAATTTCGTTATATTTACGGTTTGCACAATTGTTCATCCGAAAGCACTATCAACTGAATTGGTCAAAAATTTCAAGAACCTCGTTCCCTGGAAGATAAAGGAAAATCCCTGGAAATAAAAGGAAAAAAATATATAGCTCGTATAAAATAAAAACAGTTGCATGTCATTAAGCATGTGATCAGCATTTTAATTGCCCTGTTGGCAGATTGCTATTAAACATCCCAACCTTACTTTAGTAAATCATTTTTACACTTTAAACTTTAATAACAATTAAAAAATCAACTGTAAATGAAATGCAAGTTACAAAGTAACTAACAAAATTATATTAAATGTTGAAAGACTTGCCGAAAGTTTCGTCGATAAGTACCTGTATATAGATTCAGCACATGTAAAATCCTTCTTAAAAACCATCGACAATATTTTTTAATATTTGAATGATTATACAAATAAAAAGGTTATATAATTAGCAATGATATTTATTGATATACAATATACAAGTACTAAACAGAAAAAAAACAATGAAATATCTGCATGCACGTATTTTCATTAATCAAATTATATGAGGCTTTTGGTATCTTGTTTAATAACATGTTTTGATACGGGGCATTATTTACAAAAATTAAAGATGGATTACTTAGGATTTCTAATAATTGGTTTTCAAATAATTTCAAGAAATTTTCCTGATTCATTTCACCATAGTATTCAGGAAACACATTTTTTGACAAAGATGTGGTCTCTGCACCATCAATAAATCCATCTGCACAGCCAGCATGAAGTATGGTGTATCTAAAATACAAATTTTCAATCAAAACTTTTCATATTTTTTTGCATACTTGTGTAACTTACCTTTTACCATCAACTTGTGCAGACTTACAGTATCATTTTGAGAAATCCATGTTTCATCTAAGAAGACAAATTTGTGCTCTTTTCCTTTCCTTCATATAATCTCCCAAAAAATCTATATGTTTTTAAAAAATCTATATTTTTTTCATTTGAAACCTACTTCTTTCAATGCGACGCACAATGACATACAACATGCGTAAAACAGTTGTTTCTTTTTTAATTGCTCATGTAAGGAATTCAAAGTTATATCCTGTTCTGAAAATGAATATGAAACTGTGAGTGCGTACTTATAAACTTCATATGGGTTTAAGAACAGTGTTTTCTGCAATTCTTAAATTAGGAATACTAACTGTCTTCGTACATGATATAAATGGTGTCACGAATAGAATTTGTATCCAAAGCTGCAGTATTGGTAACCTTTTTAATAAAACTACGCTTATTAGGCGATTTTAAAACGTTATTGTTTTTCAGTTTTTGTAAAATATTACTAACAGTGGACATACACAACCTTAAGGCCGTTGCAACACGCTCAAAAAAGTATTCCAGTTTCTATAATATATATGACTTAAACTAAACATATACAATTATTAACAACTAAGAATTAGCTCTAACAGTCGCAAAGGGTAACAACAAACTATTATTGTCTTGTTCTTGTTCAAAATAGTTTCTCAGAGATGCTATAAACTCTTGACAATGGCGATTTAAATGATTTGGCATTTTACAGGCGTGACTCTAACAATTATAACACTGTGGTAGTTCTTGAAAGAACTGTTTCGATCTTAAGGTAAAAAATGAAAGTAAACGTTCAGATACAAATGGGAAAACCTCAAAACGTGTCTAAATTTGAAATTTATTGAATACATTCCATTTGATTATTTAATTATTTAATTTATGTTGTGATATTTCTGCTGTTCTTCTATAGTCTCATCGATGACGATGAGCTATATACTATATAGATCTATATATGATTCTATACTATATAGAAGTAGTGGGAGTTCACAATAGCATAGTGATCTCATACGTGAAAGTGTTGTTAAAGGCCCACAAATTTCTTTTAGTCGAGAGTCACAACAATTTGGATTCAGTGAATCTACAGCACGGTGTATTTTACGAAAGGATTTAGCTTTAAGATTTGGAACTAAAGGCATTGGATCACTTAAAACGTCGTGTATTTATCAATTAGATCAAATAAAAAACAGAAACATTTTTGTGAAAAATTATATTTTCAGATGAAACAAACACATTTTGAAATTGATGGGTAGTTTTATAAACAAACATCAAAGCATATCTTTACATCCTAAACAAGTCACTGTTTGGTTTTCACTATAGTCAGGACGTGTAATTGGGCCGTATTTCTTTCAGAATGCTGCTGATGAAACAGTAACTGTACATGGTTTTCGATATTGCGTAAATCACTCACTCACTTTGCTAATGAAATAATTGATTTATTGAAAGAAGAAATTCCTGGATGAGTTATTGCACGAAACGGTGATGTTAATTGGCCACCAAGATCATGTGATTTGATGCCGTTGGACTATTTTCTTTGGGGTGACGTAAAAATCAGGTCTATAAGAACAATTTACAAGCGATTCTTGAATTAAAGTATGCAATTATTCGAGTCACTGGTGACATGGATAACGGTTATGCCAAAATAGCATCCAACATTTTGAAAAAAGAATTGATGTCTGTGGAGCTGAAAGAGGTGGTCATTTGGCCGATATTGTTTTTCGCAATCATCGTAAATTCTTTGTTTTATACAAGAAAACTTTAATTGACATTGATAAGAATATAAAACAATTTTTAGTGCGAAACACTAAACTCGAATAAATTTTCCGCTAAACACCGCATCCCTGATGACACCAACATCATCTCATGTTGATGCTAACATGGTTAGCGAAGCGTGCATTAAGAAGTTTAAAACAATTAATTTGGTGTTTAATGGTAAATGATTATCAGGAGATGATTCAATCTTGAGACCAGTTTAAATCTTCTCCTTATGATACTAATATGGTTAATGAAGGGTGAGTCGGGAGGTTTAAAAAATAAATTTGGTGTTTAACTGTTACTGACTGTGTATTACAATTTATTCAGTTTAATTTTGTAGATTTGCCTAGAAAAACAAATCATATTTGTGATTCATTTTAGAAGAAATAAGTGTTTTTAGAAGAAAAAAAGACTATTAATTTTTTTGTTGCCTACAGACGGGTTGAGCTGTACGGACATTTGTAGGGAAGTTGACTCGGTTCCGCCAGACATGCGAAAGTGATGGTTGAAATGAGAAGCCACTTGCCCTATCATGAAGAGAGAAAACACAAGGGCAATTGCTGAATAAGGTCAAACAAGTTAGGAACATCCAAAGAATATTAAAAACGTCTGAAAATATTGTAAGAAAAAAACAATGAAAAGGAAATTAACGTTAAACACTCAGTATACATTAGCCCGAACAGTTTTCTATGAAAATGTCACCTCATAGACTGATTAGTAGAAGGAAATCGTTTATCCTGAGGAAAAAAAATCATTTATAGCTCGTACAGTTGCATGTTATTAAGCACGTGATCAACATTTTAACTGCTCTCTTTCCAGATTACGATTAATCATTATAACCTTACTTTAGCGAATCATTTTTACAATTTAAAATTGAATAACAATTAAAAAATCAACACTAAAATAAATGTAAATTACAAAGTAACTAACAAAATCGATTCTAACTATATAACTAACAAGTCTTGTCGATTTGGTATCTCTAGATATATTCAGCATAAGTAAAATGCTTCGTTCAAAAACGGTCCGCGTTTTTAATATTTGAATGGTTATTAAAATAAAAAGATTATATAATTACCAATGACGTTTTTTGATATATAATATGCAAAAATAAAACAGAAAAAACAATGTAATATCTGCATTCACTTATGTTTTCATTAATATAATCACTTATTTTCAATGAAGTATTCAATGAAGTCTTTTTTTCTTGATCAAAGTTAATTTTCTTCCTTCATATAACCTCTGAATAATATAAACGTTTTAGGTAAACATTGGGAAGTTCCATAAGCTCTCGTCATGGATCAGCTTTCATCTAAAACCTACTTCATTTTTATTTAAAACCTATTTCTTTAAATATATTGCCTAATGACATAAGGCATCCATCAAATGGTCGTTTCTCTTTTAATTGCTCATGTAAGAAATTCAAAGTTACATACTGTCCTGAAAATGAGAATTAAACTAAGTACCTACATATTGACTAGATATGAGATTAAGAAAATCTCTTCTGCATTTTTTAGTTCGAATACTTACAGTGTTTATACATAATCTATATGCTTTAATGATTACAGCTTGTATCCACAGTTGTAGTATTGGTAACCTTTTAGTAGAACTTCTTTGCTTTCAGGTCGATTTGAAAACTTCATTGTTTTTCACCTTTTATGAAATAGTACTAACAGTGATATTCTCAACCCTAAGGCGGCTTCTAGAAAATTGACTTAATCTACCACTCTAATAGCCGGAAAGGGTAACAATGGACCATTATTGACTCATACTAATTCAAGATAGTGCATCAGAGATACTACTATCTCTTGACAATGACTATTCAACTGATTTGGCATTTTACAGGACCTGCTCCGACAACACCAAGCTTGTTCTTAAAAGAACTGTTTTCAATCGTAAGGTAAAAAAAGTAAATAAACGTTCAGATAGTACATATTGTATTATCTATATATGAGAACAACCTCCAAAAGTGTCAATAAATTTCAAGAAAAATGTGAAACTCGACAACGTCGCATATGCTGCCAACTGAATTCAGCAGCCAAATTTGAAATTTATTGAATATATTCTATTTGATTCTTTTATTATTTAATTTTATATAGTAATATTTCCGCTGTTCTTTAATAGCGTGCCGGTCGCGTTGGTGCGGCGGTAAGAGCGCCTGCTTTGCCGAATCCGCGCTGGAGCGATAGCTGGTTCGATTCCAGCGCTCGGATGGTTATTTTTCTTTCTTCTGTCCGTTTATCTTTCCTAAATGTTTGTGATTGTTTCTAGGCAAGAGTGTAAAATCCGACTATGAATTACCCCTCAGTCACGCCAGTTAAAGGCTGGGTAAGGCCGGATGCCTTCTGAGAAGTGTTCTACGTTGGTCACTCGCCAGTCGGTAGGTTTCCTGATAGACTTATGGGTAGGCACATAACCAAGGGATTATAGTCCGAGGGGGGTGCTGGCCTGGGTTTGTCGGAAGCTGATGACCGTGGTTCGGAACCCACGTTAAGCTGTAGGTCCAGTCGCTAAATAGCCTAGTTGCTGATGCGCCTCTAACCCAAACACTTTACTTTACTTTTAATAGAGTCATCGATGACGTGCAACGGTTTTAATTTTGTACAGACTATAGGTGGTTTTTAGAAGAAGTAAATGGGAGAGGGAAGCATCTTGATTTAGGCGAGTATTGGCTACAAAACAAGGAGCGTTTTTAGTGGTTCTCTATCATCGAGTTAACTTTCAAAGAAATATAAAATTATAGAAGAAAAGATTTGCCACTAAACACCAAATTTCTTTTTGAAACTTCTCGACGCACGTTTCGCTAACTATGTTAGCATCATCAGGACATTATTTAATCTGATTAGTCATTAAATCATTTCCTAATGATGCTAACATGGTTAGAGAAACGTGCGTCGAGAAGTTTAAAAAAGTTATTTGGTTTGGTTTCCAGAAGATAATTCCCCAGTTCATTCGAAATCAAAATTAACATATTGATTTGAGCAGCTGCAACTGCATATCAGCTGCATATCAGCTGCAACTATTGTATCTCTCAGATTCTAGATGGACTAGAATTAAAATGGCACATGGAAATCATGGTGGTTAAGCTCTTACACTAACTGGATTTTATGGATGCATAAGGAGGACTTCATTTAGAATACTCTGTAGGGCCCATCGTTTAAATCTGCATTTGATATTGCTGAATCTTCTGGTTGAGTTCTTGAAACACTTTCTCATGCAGGTTGGATGTTTTGAGTTGATTCTGGTTTGTTCGTGGTTTGCCCTGTTTTCTAGCGTCACCCACAGTCTCTTGCCTATTCGAGTCTATTAATATCTATTGCCTTGCCTATTAATGTCTTGCCTTGCCTATTAATGTCTATTCGATTTTCAAGGTAAATTATAACAATTTGTATTCATTTTAAAGAGTCATCTAATAAGCATGTCCGAACTTTAACATCAGGCATTAGATATTTTGATTTCATCTGAAAGAGGAAATAATGGCATTATATTATGAAAATATTGTAGTTCGAATATAAAAGTAGCAGTGGGCATCTGAAAATATTTCTTTTTCTTATATTACTCATATTATTCAATGTAGGATTATTTTTATTTTAACATGTAATGTGAGACTGACAATAACATTTTTTTTGCACCTGAAATCGAAAGGAGCCCTCAACGACAATAGCGACAGCGTTCGAATGGTGAAAAGGGCCAACGACAGAGAGCGGTGTCGCATTGAGCGTGAACGAAATAAAAAGAAGTCGACTTCCTGGGTGGGTTCAGCTGCGGTACAAAGCGCGTACGTGCGTTCTCGATCGGGCTGGAGATTCTCTCATTGTGCGTTGGAGATGGTGCGGCGCGATACCGTGTCGTGCTGGGAAAACTACGGCGCGTTTCCGTCTTTACGCGTCCCAACAGACGATCGACTCTTTTTTTAATTTAAGACGCTTTACCAGGAGTCGAACCTGTTTCTATTTAGGGATACGCCGTACACGATTAAGCTTAAATTTAATCTATCTGTCAATAGGTTTGATCAAAAATTAAGCTGACTCTTTAAATAAAACACAAAGTATAACTTTATTCATACAAATTTATTTTGTCCAGAGTATTATTTCAGCTTTTTTTTCCTGTGTTAGAACACTTGTTTTCTAGTATTTCCTTATTTTATTGACATCCTAATTATATTATAATGTATCTACAACTCAAACAGAAAATATATTGAGTAACAAGTGCGTACACAGGTAGACATGTGGACATCATATTTGTAGATGTACAAACATGCAGTAACTTCTATATAGCTGCGTATAGCCTCACAGAAGATAGGTAACAAACATGGAGTCCAATGAGGAGATGCACTGTCTCCACAACTGTTCATAACTGTTCCAGAACACGGTTTTAAAAGTATTAACTGCAAATATCATCATCATCACCATAACCACTCAATAGCTCGGGATTATGGTTAAAGCTTGCAAGCGCTATTTAAACCTATTATTGAGATGGATTATTTATTTTCTTCTAATCATTGTTACAGTTTTCTATGAGTCTTGACCACTTTAGTTATGTCCTTTCATTTATTCCAGTCTTTGCATTCCATGCCCCAGTCTGCAATGCCCAGTATTTTTTCATCCTTTTCCACCTGGTCTAACCATCTCCTTCTAATCATCGGCCTTCCCCTTGCTCTTCCCTCCAATGGGGCCCATTTTGTTTCTCTTTTAATTACGTCGGTGGATAACCTTCTCATTATGTGACCTGCCCATTCCAGCCTTCTTGCTTTTATATATCGTGCTATATGTTCTCCTAATTCTTCCTCTATTTCTTAAGTCTCCTTTCTCCATCTTCTGTTATATCTGGTCCAAGTATTTTTCTCTGTATTTTCCTTTCCACTATTTTTAGGTCTTGTTCAATCCTAGTTATATTGGCTGACTGCAGTACATATATAATGTCTGGTATTAATTCTTATAATATTTATTTCATCTCTCTCTCTCTCTCTCTCTCTCTCTTTATATATATATATATATATATGTGTTACTCTTTATATGTATATATATATATATATACATATATATATATATATATATATATATATATATATATATATATATATATATATATATATATATATATATATATATATAGATCCCACTCTCGTGTTTTTTGTTTTTTTTTATTGATCTTTAATCCGAACTTTCTGCATTCTCTGTAGTCGTTCTATTGCCTTTATTAATTTTCTTTTGGATTTGGCTATTACAGCGAGATAATATTTATTGCTCAGGTTTAACTTCCTTAAAATAGCTTCCAGTACCACGTCAAAGATCATTAGTGATATTGTTAATTTATTACACTCGTTAATTTATATTGATTTTCTTTGCCATCTTTCTTTGAATTATTTGCTCTTAGTATTCTTCAATGTAATATCCAATAACTCTACCCATTTCTTAGGTATTCCTAATGTTTTTAATTAATTTCAAAATGAATTGGGAAGATAGACGTATCAAAAGTGATGGAGAAAAACTCAATATTCGCAACAATATCCGCATCGCGGACCACATAACTTTATTAACGGAGGACCTAGGAGAGGCGTAGGAACTATTACACGAGCCTAGCGCGATGCATATGGGGTTAAAAATAAATAACAGCAGGACTAAAACAATGACAAACTTAGTCCCAAGTCAGAATATAAAAGCAGAAGGTAACGAGACGAATCACTTTGATAGATCAGGTACGATGATAAACTCAGACATATTTTTAAAAACAATAATATCTTTATCAATTCTTCTATTGGAACCTTTGGTGTGAAATACTAGACTTGAAGAGATTTACCACTAAACACCATATAATTTTTTTATTAACTGCTCGTCGCACGTGTCGCTAACCATGTTAGCATCATCAGGAGATTATTTAATCTCCTGATGATGCTAACATGTAATGTGGAAACCTATCCTGATGTCCAGAATCAACACCATCTCCCGTTCGCACGTCTAAGAATAGTATTGCTTATAGAATAAATTAGTCGGAATAGGGGAGAAACCTCTATTAAAAGTAATGTGGTCATATTTGAATGTATTTAAATACATTTTATTTCTCACACTCAAATTGTTGATTTTATCGAGATCCACCTGCAAAGCCACTGCATGTTCGGCACTATATATGTTTCTGACCATGTTTAAATCATCAACAAGAAAAAAAAAAACATATATATATATAAATGTTAAATAAGATGGATCCCAAATGGCTTTCTTGGAGTACGCCCGAGGTAACGATAATATCACGTGATAAATATCCCCCATACAAACACGCTGAGGTCTTCCCAACAAACTAGCACCGAACTCGATAGAATTTAGTTTCCCAAAAAGGATGTGATGGTCAACAGTATCGAACGCTCTTAGCGAAAGTTAGTATATATAGCGTCAACCTGACAGCGATTATCCAACGCACCAACACATATTCGGTGTATAAACCTAAGTTAGTAGCGGCAGACCTACCCTTACAGAAACCGTGTTGCTCAGGCATCTGAACAGCACCTATTGAGTTCTTTAGTATATCACAAATTATTTTTTCGAACAGTTTTGGAAAACAATTGAGACAAACGGAGACAAATTTTACAGTGTTTCCTTTTTGTAATAAATTTGCCTAACAAACAAAATTTTTAAAATATAAAAATCTTCTAAAAAAATATACACATTTTTAACGTTAACGTTTCGGGAGGTATTCTCTTGCCGTTTTCAAAACGAACCTAAAAATAAAGTATATCAATTTCTATAAATTATGAAAAGATAGAAAGTAAATATATTTTTTTTGCGTATGTCAATGATACTTGATAATTGATAATGATAATTGTCAATGTTGCTATGCTAGATCATAAGTAAAAGAACTTTAAGAGAGTAATCTCGATTCTGACGTAAATGATGTAGCTATATCCAGTCTTTTCAATTCAGGTGTTATAGCTGAAACTCTATTGGAAAATAATTGTAATGTAGCCGAAGACAAGGATTCTGACGACGTCGTTCCAATATCCACTTTTGTAAAGGAAACTAGAAGAAGACACGAGTCAATTGTAGTCCCATACAAATTCAGGTTAAAGGAAAAAAACGGGCACAGATGGTCTACAGAGTTACCTACAAGAATAAGAAAAAGAGCTACCAGAAATGTGGTTTATTTTATAGCTGGCAGCACGAGAAATACGAAAGGATACTCCACAAATGAAGAACCCTTTCTTCATTTCCTGTCTGATGAGATTATAAATATTATACTTCGGTGAACAAATGAAGAAATCTTTCGACAGTTTCAAAAGTACAAAGAAGCAACAGTAACTATGTGAAATGTCAAAAAAAGTGATTTGGAAGCGTTTTTTTTTCAATTTTGCTCCGATCTGTTGCGGAAAAAGGCAATCACTTGAATATAAAAAAAATGTTTGATGCTATTATTTCTGGAACGTTCTACAGAGCTTACATAAGTTTTGGGAGTTTTACATTCCTTACCAGTTGCCCGTGATTCGATGATAAACTACACAAGAATTCATTATTGCCCAAGTCGATTGAGGCGCATGACCACCACATATTGTGTGCGGGCATGTAATATGCGGTGGGTACTGCGGTAACTACTGCACTCAGTGTAGAATATAATTACACTATTATTATATATAAACATATGCCGGTCGCGTTGGTGCGGCGGTAAGAGCGTCTGCTTTGCCGAATCCGCGCTGGAGCGGTAGCTGGTTCGATTCCAGCGCTCGGATGGTTATTTTTCTTTCTTCTGTCCGTTTATCTTTCCTAAATGTTTGTGATTTTTTCTAGGCAAGAGTGTAAAATCCGACTAAGAATTACCCCTCAGTCACGCCAGTTAAAGGCTGGGTAAGGCCGGATGCCTTCTGAGAAGTGTTCTACGTTGGTCACTCGCCAGTCGGTAGGTTTCCTCCTGAGACTTATGGGTAGGCAGTTAAAGCTCAGTCACGCCAGTTAAAGGCTGGGTAAGGCCGGATGCCTTCTGAGAAGTGTTCTACGTTGGTCACTCGCCAGTCGGTAGGTTTCCTCCTGAGACTTATGGGTAGGCACATGACCAAGGGTTTATAGCCCGAGGGGGGTGCTGGCCTGGGTTTGTCGGAAGCTGATGACCGTGGTTCGGAACTCACGTTAAGCTGTAGGTCCAGTCGCTAAATAGCCTAGTTGCTGAAGCGCCTCTAACCTAAACACTTTACTTTTATAAACATATCGTTACTTTAGTATTTAGAAAATAAAAGAAGAATTTTTAGTTCTATGGAATTTAGTTTAAATAAATATTTGATATCAATTTTATTGTTTTCTAAAATACGTCGTATAATTTACGACATATCAATATTTACGTGTGTCAAAAATATATTAGTGTTCTAGGGTTAAAAAATTGATAATACAATTTTTGTAATGTCGACACGAGAAATGATATGAAATTTCTGTCAAATATTTAGGAAAGTTACATCAACTTAAAAAACGAATGGTTGTATCGATACGTGAAGCATATATGCAAACATACATGATACGAATTTTCAAAACAAAAATTACCTTACTTTTTGATCGTAGTAGTATATCTGTCAACATACAATACCAACAGATTTTTCGTACATATGTGTCATTTTTTCTGGTTATTTTTTTATCGCTTATATTTGTTTGACTCTACCGAAAATAAATTTTCCTTTGGATTGTTAAAAGACAATAAGGACCGAGCCGATGCCGGCAAGATTCAAAGCGCCGAAAATGCGGCCGTCTGACAATTGGTGTCAACCGCCGTCCACGAAAGTAACGTGGGTACCGGATAGTTATCACACCGATATCAAATATGTCCTCTGCATCGTCCTCGGCTCTCAGATGCCGATGGCTCTAAACAAGAACCGCTATATTGCAGGCGGTGGATTATACGTCGCTGGTATTTTATTAGAAACTAGCGGTTTTAGGACACGCCGAAAAAATATACGAGGATTCGTACGAACGATGTCTATACATACGCATGCTTTTACAGTTGGAAACATTTTTCTTCTATTTGTGGTATTTATATACCTACTAATAAATGTCACATTAAAATGCCATAAATAAATAAATTAATAAATTTATATATATATATATATATATATATATATATATATATATATATATATATATATATATATATATATATATATATATATATATATATATATATATATATATATATATATATTAGGATGATATGGATCAGCTTTTATAGAAGTAGAAATGCAGGTATAAAATCCTGATGTCTGATTTTAATACCAGAATTGGAACAACACGAATTGACGAAAATGTAACTGGCCCTTATGGAACTGGTCAGCGAGACAATAGAGGTGACAGTTTGGTTGATTTTGCTAAAGGACAAAAACTTTTTATTACAAATTCGTTCTATAAGAACAATATCAGCCGAAATTGGACATGGAAAAGTCCATCTAGACTCACAAGTGAAAGTGATTACATCATGACCAACGATAAAACAATATTTTGCAGTTGGACTGTCCTTAACAATTTTAATGTTGGAAGTGACCGTCGAATGGTACGAGCAAAAGTTAGGATTAACTGTCGAAGAGAATGCGAAAAAATGGTAAGGTCAAAGAAGTGCAATGTCGATTCTGGAAAACTGCTGGAGAGAGCAAGCGATTTTGAGATTGCTTTGTCAAACCGATTTGCTGTGTTACAAGATCCGGAGGAGATGGAAATATCAGTTGAATATGAAGAAATCGCCAACAATGTGTTTCAAATGGCTGCTTCAATAGCACCAGAAGAAAAATGTCTCAAACGGACAAAAATCTCGAGTGATACCATTGATTTAATGCGGAACCGGCGAGCAATGAGAAATGCAGGTAGTACTTTTGGCAGGGTCGAGTACACTGAGTTCTGTAAAACTATAAGAAAACGTATCAGAGAAGACACTCGTTGATTCAACATGCAGCTAGTGCAAAAAACTCTGGAATAAAACAAAGGAATTAACAAGGCTAAACAGAAGCTGAGAAAGAACGCAAAAAATGGGTCGATTCGTGAATAATCTCAACAGATTAGTTCTTTTTTGGACATAGTGTTCGTATGCTGCCAGAAAGTAGTGGCTGATACTTTCAATGGCAAGCGTTTTCCATCAAATGAAGAAGTTATAGTAGCCGTAGATGAGCATTTTGAAGTACCTCCGGAAAATCATTTTAGAAGTGGAATAAATGAATTGGAGAGCTGCTGGAAAAAAAAAACGAATTGAGCTTAAGAGAATATAAGGAAGAATATACTTGTTTTATCATTTCCGCTGCGCAAACTTTTTAGTTAGACTGGTAATAACCAAGTAATTAATTAAAGTATTAAAATATTAATTTGTATCATAACTTTACGACTGGTGATTTAAAAATCTTGCAATTTTTTTTCCAGGAAGCCCTTAGGTTTTTGACCCTTGTTGCGAAGGAACTTTGTTCTTTCAATTTATGTGAAGAATCGTTTATTAAATTTATAAAAGTTATTTCCTTTGCACCTTGTGGATGCTGCATGTATTGATCATTATTAAAGACTTTAATATCTTCGCGAGAAGTGCACTAACTTATACAACACCCTAATAGTTATACATTTCAAAACATATTTCACTTCAATTTTCACCAAAGCGAAGATATCTCTTTGTAAAATATAACTGAATAAATGATAGTTGCACTGAGTTCATGTTCTGGCCATAACTGTTGTATTGGAACGTGTGAGCTCTCCTTTACCCATCACAACATCATATTTAGTGCCAGTCTGTGGTCGCTTTACGCTCCAGCGCTGGTTCTAAATAAACTTTGTTCTCCAATTAGCATATTGAGTCCCGTGCTGGATAATTCGCCCATCAATAATAGACCGGGCCACTCCTGGCGACAGAACAACAAGTCTGTCGGCAACACTTATCTCTCCGCCGAGCCCCTATGACGTATCTCCTCGGTCTTGATACTGAACAACCAGCGAGCCGTTGATATTTTCATCTAAATTATCGCGAAGGCCAAGGTTACTATCTGAAAAGTATTTCTGTTGCTCGACGTGTACGGATCACTCGTGTAATATTTTTAATTGGCTAAAGAGATAAGGATCTTATTCGACAAATTTCGTCATATTTTTAATAATCTATCATTATAACAAATTAATTTTGCCGTTGAAAGGCTAAAAACTTTTTTTTTATAATTTATTGAATTGGTGACACTAATTGATTTTTAAAGGGCTGTATACCAAACAAATGATAATGTTTAAATTTAAGATTGATGATTTTCTTGTTGCCATTTTTTTTAAGGTAAATTGTTTTCGTTCAACCTTGGTAATACTACACATGTACCATGTGATCAAAATTGACCGGTAGTGGTAAAAAAACTAATGCAAATCTTTATTAACGCTTTCAAAATAGGCTCCATTTGATTTGATACATGCATGCCAACGTTTATTCATCCATGCACTTGGAATACCCCTCGGTTGGAATGTCCATCAGCGAATTCTTTTTAATGTACTCGATCGAGTCAAAACGAGTTGCACGGAGCGGATATTTGAGTTTGGAGAAGAGAAAAAAGTCGAAGGGAGCCATATTCGGTGAATACGGTGCTTGAACGATCATTTTCGTAACAGGTTTGGTCAGAAAATCACGCACTTTTAGAGCCGTATGAGATGACGTGTTGTCATGGTGAAAAATAAAATTGTTATAAATGGAAAGATCACATACAAGTTTCATAACAAAACTATTTTTACTTTAATTTTGTTCCTTATAATTAAAAAGTTATATCAAAATGAAAATCAATTTTTAAATCTAGTACCAATGACGCGTCGACATTTCCCGAAAAAACCCGCGCGCCAAGTCACAATTTTTTATCAAACAGCTGATAAACGTGTTTTAGTTTATAACCAACTTATTCTTGTTATTATCATCAGTGTATTGATAAATATATTGAAAATGTTAAATATAATTAATAATCGTGTCTGCTTCATTCCATTTTGTATGAATACAACAAAAACAACTTACGAAAAAATCTATTTAAATGTTTCACAAGTTAAACGTTGAAATCAATGGTCTCAAGTAGCACGACGTATTAATCCTAAAACAACAACAAATTTTTACAACCACCTGTTATCAAATATTTACAAAAGATTATTATTTATAATACTATATCAATTTTTTTATATTTAAGTAATTATTATCTGCCGAAGCTACACAATCGTGATATTGAGTGTCTTAAACTTAGTTTCTCATTAATAATTAAGGTAACTGTATAAACTTTACTCAGAACTTTATGTTCTGGACATACAAGTCATTTCACAGTGCAAATACAGTTTTTACGGTTAAATAGAACATAACCTATAAGCCTATAAGCCTTTTCATCGTAACATTCATGTGCAAATAATTTAAATACATTTTATGGATCTTTTTTTCTTATTTGCATTTATATTATTAATAAAAAAAAAACTCAAATTGATGCTTTAGTACCTCAAACTTCAGCTGAATTAAACCGAACGTCATTTTTTGAGAAAACGCGTGATCATAAAAATATCCACATCAGGTATATTATCAGAATTGGCTTTTATGAATACTTTGTCACATATACTGAGTTAAATTAGCAACCAAGAATATTTTTTGCATTAAATTTAATAATTTTGCCAGTATATACACACAAAGAGATTTACCACTAAACACCGGAACACTTTTTTAAAGTTCCGGACGCACGTTTCTCTAACTATGGTAGCTTCATCAGGAGATGCTTTAATCTAATTTTAAAACTAAACTATGTTCTATTTAAGTGAGACTCTAATTGCTAACCTACTACCTACGAAGCGTACTACCTACCTAATAAATCGTGTAAAGAAAGGATACAAAAAAGAACAAACGAAAGAAAAAAGAACCGTGAATTTAATTGACCCTTCCATATATATATATATATATATATATATATATATATATATATATATATATATATATATATATATATATATATATATATATATATAAAACAAATGCAAACTATAATAAATATATGGTTAGATATGACATCAATGATACAAGAACAACATAGGAAAAAAGTATTATATGTATACAAGAAATTGTAGAAATAGTAATGCAATCTTTTATTTATCTGCCCCGCTTCGGGGTAAAAATTCATGTTATATAGAAATGAAATAATGAAATAAATAATATAAAAGGTATACAACTTTGCTTCCGCCAGTTTTTTTTTCAAAATTCAAGACTTTATCGTAAACAACTGGTTATACATTAAATTGGTTAATTGTTAAATTGGTTACTGGTTATACATATAATTCAAAGTATTGTCCATCGTTGGCATCTGCTTTCTCCCATCTTTCAGGCAGCATTCGAATCCAGCGTTGAAAAAACTGGTCATCTTTCAAATCTTATCCAGGAATCGATCCAATTTCTCACTTCTTCATAAGATCGGAAGTGCTGGCCAACCAGGCTGTGTGCCATTGAAAACTGGTGATACTCTGAGGAGATAACGTCTGGAGAATATAGCGAGTGTGGTAGGGCTTCTCATTTCGAAGTTTTGACCACTGTTGCAATATAAGGCCGAGCATTATTATGCTGCAAAATCAGTTTATCTTGTCTTTCGCTGTATTGTGGCCGTTCCTCTTTCAATGCTCGACTGAGACGCATTATTTGCGTTCGGTTACCATCCCCTGTGATTGTTCAGGCGGTTTTAACAGTGGTTCCCCACCAAATACAGAGCAGGACTTTGGAGCCGTTCCAATACTCAGGTGACGATATATATTATTATTTCGTTGGACACACCAAGAGGAATAATCTCAGAATGTTTATTTCATCCGGAAAAATGCACAGGTCAACACTCTACGGACGGACGGGCCTGTAAGGTCTATTTAAAAAAAACTGAGGTTTTTTAACTTTTTTTGAGTGAATGATAGAAATTTCATATTTTAGGATATTTAACCATACCATGTTTGCTTCAAAATTATGAAAATTGTCTTATGTAAAATTGCGTAGTTCTATTTATAAAAAAACTTTATTATCGTTGCAGACGGGTGGACCTTTCAGTCCCTAACTTGTACAGTCTGTATTGAATTCTTAAGAGAGTCCCTGAGCTTCCTGAGTTCTTTTTACCCTCTTTGGAATCAATTTGGCGCCGTCTGGTAGAGAATAAAGTACTGTAGTCAGTAGTATAATGGAGTGATAGCGAAGGAGGTGGGAAAGGTCAAGTTTTTATGTTTGCAAACTATACAATGTCTCAAACTTACCTGTACGTTTATAGATCAGTTTATATTCAGTGTTTGAGTGAAGCTGGCCACCTCTACTTGTATTTTATTTTTCTGTTAGCGTAATGCCTAGGGAAAGAAGGCTTACTATTGTAGAAATAGAGTAGAGAATGTTAAAAGAACTTTCGAGTGATTTGGAATCGGACAAGAAATCAGATGAAAGTGAGAGTGAAGAAGCTCCCGAATACCCAGAATCTCTCCAAGAGAATAATGTGGATGACGCCATGGACATAGGGGTGAGTAGCTTACCTTCTAGCTCCATTGAAACCCACTATGGAAAATGTTGATCCTACACGTCAAAAAGGGCACAGAATGTTCTGAAGGATACGGAAGGTCCTACTCGATGGACTGAAAAAAACTGTCAATCGGTGCCAGAGTCTTTTATTATTTTTCAGGCAGACTTTCCCAGGAAAAAATATGCCATTGAAATAATAAAGAAGGCAAATATGTACATCAAACAAAATGGAACGTACTGAACGCTGAAGAGCTAAAAAAATATATTGGTTTAATCATTTCGATGGGGGTCTAAAAATCAAAAAATGAAGATATCAGTACAATGTTTAGTCGCCAAGATGGTCGTCTATTCTAAGATAATGAGCCGGAACCGGTTCAAGGAGATGTCCGGAATTATAAAATTTGACGTCACAGAAAAACGAATGAAGCAAAAAACGCCAGATAAGTTACAGCCTATCCGCTACGTTTTCGAATGCTGAAATACGTATTTGAGAGAAGCGTATGTGCCTAGGTGGTTTATGATGGTGGATGAGCAATTTGTGACTTTCCGCGGCCGTTATTCATTTCGCCAGTATATTCCCTCACAACTTGGGAAAGTATGGGATCAAGTTTTGGATGATTTACTGACTATGTGTGGAATATACAAGTGCACAAAGGAAAAGAAACGAGAGCACAATGAGAAGTAGCTCAAGGAGAGGGAGTTCTAAAGAATATGGTGCAAGAAATCATAAAAAGTGGGAGAAATATTACGTTCGATAATTTTTACACCAGTTTCTTGTTAGCTCAATAACCTTTCAAAATGAACCTAACATTAGGTGGAACTATTACAAAAAATGAATCTGAACTCCCACTATAATGTATGACGACAAAAGGCCGTAAAATTAATTCTTCACTTTTTGGGTTCAATATGCTGCCTTGATGCTTCATACTGCCCAAAATGACACAAAGTTCTTCTGAGTACCTTGCACGATAAGGATGGAGTTGATAAAAACAATAAAAACAAACCAGATATAATTAGCACCTATAATAAAACAAAGGCAGGAGTGGACAAACCAAACTAAATGTTGAATAAAACATTCTGGGAAAAGAAAAAGTCACCGATGGCCAATGGTAGTATTTTCAAATATGATTGATATAAGTGCACTAAATACGTTTATTGTATTCATGTTTAGTCATAATGGCCAGTTTTGTAGCAGAAGTGGAAGGAGAAAAGAAAGTTTTTGATAGGTACCAAGGTGGGGGGGGGTTGTGAAGAAGAAGGGGGGGAGTATGTGAAGAAGAAGGGGGGGAGTATGTGAAGAAGAAGAATCAGTTTAAGAGTTCATCAACATCAACATATCAACAAATGTAAAAAGTGGCGTCTCAAGTAAATCAAAAAGAAGCAGATATCACATTTGTTCAAGCAAAAACAGAAAATGAAAAAGTGTGTGCTCAAAATGTGACAAAAACGCATGTTTAGAACATAGTAACTGAGTATGTGATAAATGTAGGTAACTATACAAGCTGTACGGAAATAACGTCGATGTATTTTGCGAGGTGACTCTGAGTATTAAAAATTAAAAAAAAATCTTATAAACATACCTCAAAATTTGCTTCTTAAATGGGCTAGAGCCCCTTAAAGAGGGAACCTTGAAGATGTTTTTGTCGCAATATTTTCGAAACGGTTTATGCTAAAGTCGTGAAACTTGGTGCATTTCAATAATTTGAAATGCATAAACGTTTTTTGTGCTAGTAATTGAAAATTTTAGTCAGGGGCGTCACATATGTGGTGTCTTCCTGGTAAATGCTGCCATAACTTTTTTGTTTGTAACATTTTTTAATTTTTTAAATCAAATTATTGAATCGTTATTTCATCTCGTTAGAATAAACCGTTTTCAAGAAAACTGACTTTTTCTAAATCGATGCACGATTACATGGATATCGAAATGCATCTTTATAATTAAATAGGCGGTTGTCCCTGTTAATCTTTGTCTTTGGCATTTCGTGAAACTAAACCATTTACGCAATAAAGTGTATATTTATAATTTTTAAACTGCAAAAGGTTCGCCCTTTAATGCGCTCTAGCCCCTTTAAGAAGCAAATTTTGGGGTATGTTTAAAGAAACTTTTTTTATGTTTTAATCCGTCGAATCACCTCTCAAAATATTTAGACGTTATTTCCGGACACCCTATATAAGTAAATAACGTAATAAACTTGAAGAGATTTGCCACTAAACACCAAAACGCTTTTTTGAACTGCTCGACGCACGTTTTCGCTAACCATGTTAGCATCATCAGGATATGATTTAATCTCACAAGAGGTTAAAAGCGTTTTGGTGGGGGTCTCTTCAAGTTTAGTATTTCACACCAAAGGTTTCAACAGAAGAATTGAAATAACGTAATGTTTTTAACTAAATTATATTATATATATTATAAATAGAGAAAATTAAATTTTGATTTTTTTATCCTAAAAAAGGTATATTTCTGATTTAAATAGAGATCTGTCACTAAGGTATAGCGATGAGGTCCGTCCGGAAAGTGTTAACTTGGGTTTTATTTTAATAAAGAATTGCCCCTGTTTCTTTGATATTGCATATTTTCTTTAATTACTGTCAAAGCTTTTATTATTTTCCCTTTAAGCATTATTTCAGACAAAGTCCCAAAAACAGCGTTTTTGTTCCAAAACAAATTTCTTTTCATTCCACAAAACCCTTTAATCCTTGAGCTATATATTCCAACGTACTCTCATCCGTTTTTGTCACCGAGCTTGCCCTCAGGTGTGACACATATTTTTTTCAGTCGTTTTATTTCCTTTTCATTTCAGCTACGCAGACGGATCAGATACCACATCCTCTGTCGAAGCTATTGTGCCGATGTCCACGTGCTCTTTGCAAGCCATCTCGGCCTAATTTGCAATTGAATGGACGTCAGCGGAGAGGTAATGTTATAAATAAAGTGATCAATGCCGAAGGAATCTGGTTTACGTACCGGAGGTTTTGACAGCACGTTTGGGCTCGTTTGTCATTTGCAAAAGAGGTTTACTGTTGGTCGGTTTATGCTCTTTTCAAATACAATGCGTTAAAATGGAATTGAATCGGTGATTATGCATGAATGAAAAAGATGAGACTTACATACTTACTTAACGGTTTCGTTATAACTATATATATATATATATATATATATATATATATATATATATATATATATATATATATATATATATATATATATATATATAGAGAAGTTAAGATAGATATTTCACACTCGCGCAGTTGGATTCTTCTAGCACAGGCTTTATTTTTAGATCGCGGTCTAAAGTTTGCTTTGTCACGAACCAAGAAGCATCAGTAATTATTATCAGGGTTTTTCGACTGAAATCTTTGAATTATTTCTATATTGGATACACCAGCAGTACCCCACTGTTGTACGATGGAACTCCGTACAGGTTTAAAGACCACTTTGTAGATGGTGAACTTGTTAACTAACTATGGTTTGGATTTTCCACTAATTAATCAGTAGAGTTTGGATAATTTTAAGCCAAGTTGCCTCCTTTTCGTAAAAATGTGTTGTTTACAGTTTAGTTTCATTCCAGTATATTTTGCACAATCTGGCTGGGGAGTTGATGTCCATTAAGTGCTCCAGCCGACACGATTCCTCCCTCAAGGTGAAACTGACTTGCTGAGATTTGGCCTCGTTAATTTTTAGGCGCAACTTTTTACACTGGCTTCTATTTTATCAAGAGCTTCCTGACGCTTTTCGGATGCATTTCTTGGTACCCTGCTTATCGTATTTATTGTATTTATTGTACTGCTGAAAAACGGCGTTTAATTTTGCAATTGAGTAGCCTAAACAAATCTTATGAATTTATTACGAATGCAATCAAATGGCCGCCATCTGTAATTGCTAAAGGCTTGAAATAATCATATGTGACACAAAAACAGTCAGAAAAAACGAGTACAAAAAATGGATAATCATATGATGGTACGCGAGGCATTGAAGGATCCTTTTGCTGCTTTCTCTGTCGTTGTAAAAAATTAAGTATCAGCACCAAAACCATAAGGCGACGTTTACAACAGAAAAACATATGCGGTAGAATAACCAGGAAAGTCCCGTTCTTAGGTAAACAAAACATAAGCAGCGGCTAAAATTCCCATTTTAGTTTTGAAAGAAACTGTAGTGAAGATTTATAACGTAACTGAAAAATCATTCTTTTTAGTGATGAAACAAAAAAAAATTCATTGGTTCTCATGGCAATTGTATGTGAGAAGACGTATTAATGAAGAATACAATTTGTATAACATTTTGGGTACAGCGAAGCATGATAGAGGTGACATCAAAGTATGGGGACGCTTTTCATATAACGAAGTAGGCCCAATCTTTCGGATAAAAAAAATGAAACAAGGAATTTACTTAATCTTAAGAGACAATTATGCTATCTTCGTTGAAAATAATATGACTTTATAGTGGGTCTACCAATAAGATCATAATCCCAAAAATACGGTTAGAGTGGCCTTCACAGTCCCCGGACCTAAATCTGATCGAGAATCTTTGGAATAAGTTAAAACGACGCCTTGCTAGTAAAAAAAAAACTAACCAACAAAAAGATATTGTAGTGAAGATCACGATCAGCAGCTCCAAGAAAATTAATTGGGAATAAAACGATAATCCCTACATGTAATATCCATTTAGTGTAACAGCTTAACCCTCACAATTTTTAACTATGATTAGAATTTTAATATTTCTTAACACATACTATAACCTTAATTATAAATTTGCAGGAACATTGATTTCATATACCGCAGGGTGTAATATATTTTGATGAATCCTGAGTGAACAAAACAAAAAAGAAAAGTGCTAAAATGCACAAATAAAATAATGGGTCACCGTTTCGTTTTACCTGACGACTTGAACGTTTCTGCCTCCACTTTGAAACCATCCCCAGCAGCGAAACGAAACTCACGACCGTAAAAATGATCGAGGCCCAAATTTCAGATCCAGCTCGCGTTAAATTAATAAAAAGAAAAAACAACCGCTAACCCGAAGGTTATGCGCCAAAGTTATAGGTAACTTGCACCAAAGAAATGTTCAGTAATTTTGAATCATCTGAAAATGTCCACTGGACTAAGATTTCAAATATGATAATTTCAGATAGAGCAAATCTGATACACTTTTTGTTATAGATTTTGAACATAGATTTTTTTATGATAATAAAACAGTGGTCCCTTTAGCTCATAAATGAGCTCTTTGCATGGAATCAAATTTACATTAATTTTACAACAGTTATTTTAAATGAAGAAATAGTGGCGAAGGTTCTTTTTATTTTCCAGCCTTGAAAACTGAACATTTATCTTTGTAAGATAATTGTTTGTATCAATAAAGTACCGACTATTTCAGCTGATGATTGCTCATACATGTGATGTCATAGGGAGTTTTGATAAATTAAAACAAACAAACATTACAACAGTGGGTGGATTTAAATATTTTTAGGGTATACAACCAACAATGTTGAATAATTATCATAGAGTGATTAATTTCACAAACATTGTGCGACCTTTCCAACTGGTTTTTATTCGATATTTCAGAAATACAAATTAGACTAATAACAAGAAATACAAATTGACAAAATTTACTGGGAATTTTTTCTAAATTCATGGAACATAAAATACATCTTCTGCTGGACTTTTAAGTGTGAAAACTCGAGGAGATTTGCTATTGAACACCAAATCAGTTTTTTAAACTTCTCTAGGCATTAAAATTGAAGAGATTTACCACTAAACACCAAAACACTTTTTTGAACTGTTCGACGCACGTTTCGCTAACCATATTAGCATCATCAGGAGATGATTTAATCTCAAAATTAAATCATCAGCTCTGAGCTAATCTGATCATCAGATTAATCTCTCTCAGATTAAATCATCTCCTGATGATGCTAACATGGTTAGCGAAACGTGCGTCGAGCAGTTTAAAAAAGTGTTTTGGTGTTTAGTGGTAAATCTCTTCAAGTTTAGTGTTTCACACCAAAGGTTCCACTAGAAGAATTGTTCTCTAGGCATGTTAGCACATAACGACGCATGTTAGCATAATCTAGAGATCATTTAATCTAACGGGTATTCCATTAAGAGGTTTCGAATGTTGGTAACGAATAATAGAAACGTTTCATAACATACCTGAAAGTTATTTATGGCAGTACGAAGCTGGATAGTGTACAATTATACGTGGAATACAACATCTGTCAAATGACCGCCACGACTTCTCTGGTAACTCACAATTCTTTTGTTGAAATTCTCGATTACTGCTGAACACATTTGCGGAGTTAGGTCACGAATTATTCGCCTAATTTCTTCTTTCAACTGATGAATGGTTTGCGGATTATTTTCGTAAGCTTTGCTCTTCACATAGCCCCACAAAAAATAGTCTAGCGGCGTCAAGTCGCATGACCTTGGTGACCAATTTACGTCCCCATTCCGGGAGATCAGCCTCTCCTGTCCTTACAAAATTCAGCTAACACAGGAGCTATAGCCAGCCGACCATGGGCAACGCCGTGCATTTGCCAATTGGATCCTACAGATGAAGGCAAATGACAATAATTTTTGCGATAAAATCATTTTCAGTGACGAGGCTCATTTCCACTTAAACGGTTACGTAAATAAACAAAATTGTCGCATCTGGGGCAATGAAAATCCTAGAGAAATCCACGAAATCCCGATGCATGCTCAACGTGTCACAGTTTGGTGCGGTTTTTTGGGCTAAGGGTATCATTGGACCGCATTTTTTTGAAGATGAAGATGAACGAGTTGTTACAGTCAACGGAGAACGATGCCGAACGATGATTAATGTTTTTTTATGGGATCAAATAATGGATATGAATTTAGAGAATATGTGGTTCCAACAAGATGGTGCGACATGTCATACAGCACGTGAAACATTGAGTCTATTGCGTACACAGTTTGGAGGAAGGCTGATCTCTCGGAATGGGGACGTAAATTGGCCACCAAGGTCATGCGACTTGACGCCGGTAGACTATTTTTTGTGGGGCTAAGTGAAGAGCAAAGCTTACGAAAATAATCCGCAAACCGTTCAACAGTTGAAAGAAGAAATTAGGCGAATAATTCATGACATAACTGCGCAAATGTGTTCAGCAGTAATCGAGAATTTCAACAAAATAATTGTGAGCTGCCAGAGAAGTCGTGGCGGTCATTTGACAGATGTTGTATTCCACGTATAATTGTACACTATCCAGCTTTGCACTGTCATAAATAACTTTCAGGTATGTTATCAAACGTTTCTTTTATTCGTTACCAACATTCGAAACCTCTTAATGGAATACCCTTTACAAAATAAATCATTTGGGAGATGAATGTTAGAACTTGGTGTTTAGTCGTAAGTTTTGTCTATGTTAGATAAAAACGAAACAAATCGATCCATCAACAACCATTGGAAAAGAATCAAGAAAATAACTAAGAGGATTTAGAAGTAATTTATCTACATATGTGCTGATAGCACTTTTTTCTTCTTCTTTTAGTATTGTAAATTTCACCACAAGTATGTTTTATATTTGTCTTATGTTGGTGTTTGTTACTCTATTAGTGGTATTTTAATTTCTAGTGGTCCTATTTTTTTTTCTTTGTGTGCATTGTCGTCTTTGATAAATCTGACTGCGATTCTTTAGGCTCTTTCATTGTTCTCTGTTCTCATAGATTCGTTGGTCGAAATATTGGCCTTCTTATAAATTCTGCTGTTCTTTGATCTTTCAAGTCTTTGAAATCTTTCTTTGGTTATTTGAGGATTGTTTCTGACGATATGTTCAGAATGTACTTTTCATCAATAATGAAAAATTTATGTAGGTATAGATCATTTTCTGTTTCAGCTGTCTGTATAACATCGTGGGCATAGCATATTATGTTGACGATTTTATTACCCATTTTATAAATTCCTTGTTTTACCTCTTCAATAATTTTGTTCGATAAATATTGAAGATGAATGGACTCACTTCACTTTATTCGAGCTTTTCACCTCTCATCCTTATTTTGATGTCTGATATGTCAATTGACTGACGAAAACTAAAAATAGTTTAGGAAATTTGAAAAGCACTGATGAACTTAGTATTCAAAACAACCAGTTCTTCCAATAATAATTAGTGTTGTATTATAAAATATATAGAAAAATTTAAATATTAAGCTTTTTTTGTGTAAAAATAGTGGATATTTTGTGGAATTATGTAAAAGGACAATTTATTTCATATTATCTAATTAGTGATATAAACTTTGGTTGGAAATATTTTGTGTACAGCAATATTCTATCGGTTCCTAGAACATTTTAGGTTTTAAAAACATAAACTTGTTACTTTTTAATGTTTCGATTGTTTTTATAAATTTTACTCTACATACACATGTTTTTCTTTATTAAGGCTTTCTGAAGATTAGCTTGACCTAATACATGTATTATGTACATAAAAAACATCTGAAACATTAAGAAGCTACAAGTTTATTTTTTAAAGACCTAATATTTACAAAATCGAGTCAATCCGTAAATGTTATTCTTAGAAAATACGTTATAAAAATCATTTCAAGGTTTTCAATATAAATAAGAATTTGTTTAATATATGTTAGCCACCAGGTTTTTATGCAGAAAGTACAAGCTCTCAGTTAATACCGCAAAATTATTTTCTTTTTTAAGTGGATATACTGTTTTTTGGATGGAATTTATACTTAACAAACTAAGTTTGTTGTGGTTTAGTATACGATGACTAGTATTAACTATATCGGTGGTTTGCTACTTTCTTATATTTGCTATATTTGAGGATGAATTACTTGGAATAGTGTATTATTTCCGAGTAATTCAATATCTAGAAATCTCCTTGGACTAGATAAGTGCTATTAATTGTGACTTCTTGTGTGAAATAGTCTCGAATGTGGAAATATAGCTTCACTTGTTGTGGTTAATATTTGGAGAGGTAGTCACCAGAGCAAAAACTAGGTTTTTGGGTACTACATTTCAATAGGCATGAGAATAAAATCCGACAAGAAATCATCCCTCAGTCATGCCTGTACAAGGCTGGGTTAGTTTGATGTTTTCTAAAAATTGTTTCGTGATTAGCACTTACCAGTTGGTGCGCTTCTACAGAAATTAAAAAGTTAAGCACACTAGAAACAAAAACATTATTCGTAGTTCTCCATGACTTAATAACTTAAGACTTACAGATGTTAAAGGGCATTATAATATATCTAAATAATTTATTTACTTTATTTTTAAGTGTTTGTCGACGAAAAGATTTTTTTATAGCTAATCAAGATTTTTTCTACTGTAAATCTATACTAATATATAAATCTACAGTGGTTTTTACGGATGTTGCGTTATAACTACTGAACCATGCATCCGAATGACTTGGTATCCATGTAGAAAATACATGTACTTAATGGATAGGTTAATATTTATATGAGTGTTGGACTCCCTACACCAGTTACGGGGGCGTTAATGATGAGAATCGCTAATTATCTGATTTTATAGCTTTTATAAACTTTTATAAACTATATTATTAAAATAGAAATTTGAAATATTTTTTTTCTTTCGTGGGCTATATTAAGACTAATTAAGAACGTCTGCAACGGAGTTCGAACTCCTAAAGCG
This sequence comes from Cosmopolites sordidus, assembly GCA_031761425.1. Lineage (NCBI taxonomy): Eukaryota > Metazoa > Arthropoda > Insecta > Coleoptera > Curculionidae > Cosmopolites > Cosmopolites sordidus. The sequence continues at coordinate 85,857 of JARFXV010000174.1, read as the reverse complement.
GTTGTGAGGGCGCTAATGATCAAAAACGCTAAATTTAAAATTTCAGCTTTTATCAACTTATTATTGATTATTATTATTATCATGTACTTTAACTACTATTATTATTAATTTTAATAAATTAATTATTAATTAAACTATGAAATTAATATTTTTCTGTAGTATTAAATCTTTGTTTTTCCTAACCTAAACAAATTTTTACCAAATGTCAATTGACTAATTTAAAAAGATATTCAAAATATATATATCTATATGTATATGTTTATATTTATTAATTGAAGAAGAAAAAGAAGAAAAGAAGGAAGCGTGGAATAATTAGATTAAAACGAAAAATTAGTTTCCCAGCATTAAATTAGTAAGATATTTATTTCAACTTTTTATATTGAATTTTCGGTTGTCAATCTCAAGATAGTTTTTAATTATTTCCAATTATTTGTTGTAGTCATAAACGGAAAAAAGGAAAATCAAAATTAAATTTGGTAACGTCTAAATCAAAGTATATGAAAGCTAAGCGTGCATGTGAAAGTCAAGATGAAACGGAAAATAGATTACAAAAAGAACAAAAAAGGAAAGAAGATTTACGACATATGAAATTAAAAATTCGTTGGAAAGTAAAAATAAATTGTGGTTTTTCGTATGATCCTACAGTTGATTATAAACAAGAGTCAAAATAAGTTCAATGACAAAAATTTGTAGTTATTGTAAAGCATTAAAGTGGATTGGTGAATGTGAAGGTTTATGCTATTCAGCTGGCAAAATAAAACTAGAACCTTTGCGACAAGTTCCAGAGCTATTAAAATCGCTACTCCATGGAACACAAGTAAAATCAAATGCATTTTTAAAATCTATCAGACCTTACAACAATGCTTTCCAAATGACATCATTCGGTGCAATGAAGAAGATGTCGTTTTAACTAATAAGTACATGGGGCTCATGAACGATTTGCGGCCAATCGAAACTATCATCGAAGAAGATGAGATAGACGACAAAGATTAAATGTTAGGAAGATTAAATACCATATTTGAGGGCACTATATGTAAGCTTGATTTAAGACGGGATGAAGAAGATAAAAAATTTTTAATAAAGAAACTGTAATAATGACAATAAATAATAATGTTAATTTTAAATGCCCAGCGAAACGAGCGGGTACAGCTAGCATGTAATAAAATTGAATCCTACAACTTATACAATTTTATTCAACTGTACTAACTACAATGGTTATTCTGTAAAAAATCTTTTCTATTTCAAGTTATGAGAGGTGTTTTCATTTACACGTTAAAAATTGATGTTTACAGATTGTAGTGTATTAAAATAAAATACCATGCTACCACTATGACATCTTGAGACGGTTGCTAGATGAGCCTGAGAGCGCCTAGATGAGCGCGTTTATTGTCAAAGGATGTTAACAAGACGGTAACCAATTGTAAAACAGTAAGATGCGGGTATTTTAATGGTATCATTTTCAAAATATTAAAGTGTGAAAGAAATTGCAACATTCGAATTGAATAACGCCAAATTTCAAGTAAAAATTTTGTATAAGCAAGATTTAAAACAAAATCTTATATATCAAATTAATTACACATTTTTATTGTTGGGTTCCACAATCTCATGTGGATCTCACAATAACCTGCGCCTCCGGCATAATGAGCAAGGGTTAGTTGCTTGACCGGGACGAAGCTCCACCCATCTCTTACATTGGAGGGCACATGTTGCATCTATTGGCGGTTAGACTCATCAGGGTACCGATATATGCTCTCTCGTCAAGAATAGGGAGTCCCTCTCCACAATCAAACAACCCATATTTTCGTCTACTTCTCGTCGGATGTCTTATGCATGCAGTTTTTTGACTTCTTTGAAAGAGACAACAGTAGCCAGGAGTTATCACCCCCGACCGTTGGATTTCACAATCTCATGTGGATATACAAGTTTCATACAATAGCATAGTTTGTAATAGCGTTGAACTTGTCAAATTTTGTGACTGGAAACAGCGATTTGCGGACAGTATTGATTTTCTGTTACCATTTGAAGAAAACTGCTGCAAAATCGCATCGAATGCTTGTCGAGACATGCGAGTGTGCTATGAGCGGGTTAAAACATTTAAAAGTGGAGATTTTGGCGTGAGAAACGAAGAACGTGGAAGATCACTGAAAAAGTTTGAAGACAGCGAAATGCAAGCATTGTTGGATGAAGATGACATTCAAACGCAACAACAACTCACAGATCAATTATATGTGACACGATAAACCATTTCTATATGTTTAAAAGCTATGGGAAAAATCCAAAAGATGAGAAAATTGGTTCTACATAAATTATATGGAAGACAGCAGGAAAACCGTACCAAAGAAAGTCATTTCTCCATCGAAAATTGTGACTGGCGATGGACAGTCGATTTATATTGAGAATCCTAAGCGTAAAAGACAATGAGTAACTTCAGGCAAACCATCGATATCGACTAAAAGGCTGCTAAACTCGTTATGGACGCAAGACAATGCTGTGTGTTAAATGGGATCAGATGGGTGTTATTTATTATGAGCTGCTAAAACCTGGCGAAACTGTTAATATTGAACGACAACCATATAACGACAGCATATCAAAAAATGCAGAAAATGTGATTATGCTTCATGATAATGCTTCATGGTAACCAAATCAGCATCATCAGAAGATGATTAAAACTGTTTTTGCTCCGTCGATTAAAATTAAACTCTGATCACTCCCTGCTAATACTAATTTGTTAGTGAATAAGGTTTCAAATCAATCAGTCTTCCCGAACGAAGTTCATCTTCAACTATTTCTCTACCATAACTAAAGTTCTTCTATCACTTGTAATATTTTTTGATATAGTTTCATCATCGTAACCCTATCTCAATATTTTTTATGCATCTGCAAAAGCAATTTCGTTTTAAAGACAAAATGAAATGCAAATTCTTTGCTCAATTAATTTAACCACGTTAAAAAACATCCGTCAAAAATTTGAAAATAATTTATATATATATATATATATATATATATATATATATATATATATATATATATATATATATATATATATATATATATACATTGTCTATGGTTAATATGTTAATATAAGCAGAAAAATCATTTGTAATATCGTTCGAAAAGCATTTGAACAAAAAACCTTTGAAGCACTTGAAAAATAGTGCTGAAACTTCGAATTTGTGCAGCCTTGGGAGATAATGCAGTTTCGTATTGAACTAGAAATAATTGGTTTCAGCCAAACAATGATACGGCTAAAAAGAGGTCGGAATATGAGCACAGCTTTGATGTTGTTATATTATTGCGCTCTAGATATAGAGATAAAACAAATGAATAAGGTTGATGAAAAGATAATCCAAATGGGCATAATCGTGGATTAATCCTGGGGACAAGTACCGCAATCCAGAAACCAGTACCGCACAATCCTGAACCAAATATTCGGCAAAAGGTGTTGCTGTGTATATAATCGGATCAGCTGGGAGTCGTGCATTATGACTTGATCCAACTTCGTTTTAGTAACACTCTGAGGGGATAAGGCCCTATACTGACAAAGGAAGGAGGGGCTAATGCAACGCACGCCAACATTTAGCCAAAATGACTCTGAAAACGATCACAAGGTTGGGCTGGGATATTCTATCTCAGACATGGTACCTGCAACATCATCCGGTTGATAGCCACTTTACAAAAGTTTACCACATCAAAACCACCAAGTATTTTTCTGTCTGGTATTTAACAGATGCTTAAAAGGTGACGAAGGTGGATAGGAAGTAAATGGAAGTTTCAAATATTCAGTTGAAATTACTTTTTTCATAAATAATTATCAAAAGTGGTTAAAACTGCCCGAGCATTAAGAAAACTTAATATTTGAAGTAAGTTTTAAATTAATAGTTAAATTTAAAAAAGATTACGTATTTTTAAAATTAATATTGGTGCTGTTAAATGATATTCGGAAAGGCCCAGTGTCCAAACTAAAGTCGGCAGGTGAATTCCTTTATGTTTTGAGACCCCTGCGGGGTGAATGACGGTTAAATTCACTTGGAAGATGTTTTGGAAAAAGAAAAACGAGTGCATCGTATAAGTTTTAAAAGAAAATTAAAACCGATACTTAAATATATTGTGGTAGTATAAGGTAATATAAGGTCTAATATAAGGTTTGAGGTAATATAAGGTCTGGCATAAATAGATATGAACATCCTCGTTTTTACGATTTTTAAAATTTTTGTTCTCTATCATTAATGCCGTCTTGTATGTAATAACTTGGTTTACTTACTAGAAAATATACCTGATGGATTCATATCTATGACGAGTGTTATATATAAAATAAACATATTTTATGTGAGCTAAAAATAAATTTTCAAAATATAAAAATGTTCTAAAATAAATACAAACTTTAGAACGTTAACGTTTCGGGAGGTCTTCTCCCCCCGTTTTCAAAACAAATCTAAAAAATAAATTATATTAATTTCTACATATAATGCAAAGATGGGACGTAAATATTTTTTTGTGTCTGTCAATGTCAATGATACATTGACAATATATATATATATATATATATATATATATATATATATATATATATATATATATATATATATATATATATATATATATATATATATATATTGCCTATGGTTAATATGTTAATATAACCAGAAAAATCATTTGTAATATCGTTCGAAAAGCATTTGAACAAAAAACCTTTGAAGCACTTGAAAAATAGTGCTGAAACTTCGGACAGGATTTGTGCAGCCTTGGGAGATAATGCAGTTTCGTATTGAACTTGTAATAATTGGTTTCAATCAAACAATGAACAAAACTATGTTGATTTCTTTCTACAATAATTTGGAAGGAATTGTGCATTAGGAGTTCGTTTCACCTAGCTGAACAATCGCGTATTCGTGGTGCGGCCACAACACCGTCAACAAGACTGCTGGCGCTTGATGTACAATTATGCGCCGTTGTTGCCTCAAGAATGCCATTTTAACCATCAATCATTTACCATTCTCGCCTGATTTAACTTCCAGAAACTTCAACCCCTTCGAAAAACTTTATTTACTTATGAAAGGACAACAGTCAACTCGACATTGAAGTCTTTCAAAAGGTGTCGACCGCCATCCTAAAGGACATATCTTTAGTCGAGCTCAAAAATTCTTTTGTCGACCAAATTGACTATGCAAAACGTCGAATTGATGCCTAAGGAGACTATTTTGAATAGAAATATTGATTTTTGTAAAAAAAATATTTATGGAATAATAAATATATAATTAATATCATGGAACGCTTAACATCAGAACAACATTTGCCAATTGTCGAAATATATTATCAAAATCTGTATTATGTGCGCTAAACTTATAGAGCATGCGTAATTTTATGGTGCACATAATCGCTTAACTAAGCGATGTATTCGTCAATGTATTGACATATTTCGAACGCGTTCCCAATAAAATATCGTTGCCGTTACTGGTAGTGTTGATAAAGATCCAAATTTATTTAATTCGTCGCCGTTTGCAGGAAATTGGGCTTTGATAATTTCAACAGGACCAAAATGTTCAAACAGGATGGCATCACATATCAGCCAGCGCAACAATCGATTTATCGCAGGATTTATCTTTGATCTATGCCAATAAACCAGCTTCTATTGATGCCTGGGAAGACAACATAACTGGGACAATTGCGGACATAAGACCCCATTTGCTTGAAAAAGTGCTCGGAAATCGGATTGACAGAATGCACATTCTGGGAGGTAACCGCGGTGAATATTTGTCCGAAATTGTTCTCAAACATTTCTGCCGTTGAATATTATATCACATATAATCAGTAGTTTCAAGGCATCTAATTTGGTCCTTGTTCTGTTTAAATTTAAAGTTGTGATGCACTAAAATAACCGCGCTGTATTTATAAATAATGTATATGTACTAATCTAAAATGTAAATAAACTGAAAAATGCTGTTTATGTTTAGTAAGTAGTAAATCCTCTTAAATTACATACGAAAATATGAGGTGTCTCATCTTAGTCCCAGATCTTAGTTTTTTTTTGGTTTAAATATAGGAGTGTATTTTTTTTATTTGATCGCAGAATATCTAAAGGATTTTTGATGATAATAAAATATAGTTCTTTGAAGCCATTAATTCGATAATTTATGTCGTACCTAACAAATATTTTTATGACTTTACGACCTTTAGTTGTAGGTTTAACATATACAATAAAACATTGTGTAGCTTCAAATTGCCAAACATCACTTACAGACGCCAGACAAATCGTATAAAATAAGAAATAGTTAATCAAATATAGAATGTTCCTTCTTATTAAAAACATATTTTGCAAGTAATTCCATTAATAAATTTTTGTTTTAAACATTTACGATCAATATATACAATCGTCCATTTAGTACCATGATCAAAAAGTAAACTGGCTTTTTAAATTTGACTTTAAAGAACTGTCACATTTTCTCCCTATGCTAGTAGGGACACGTGGTTACACGCACTGACACGTGGTACACGCACCACCTAATTTGAAAATTTGATAAATAAAACAAAATACAATATTTAACAATTTTATTATTTATTTTCACTTACATGAACCTTCTTGCATTGCCCATTGTCAATGAATATATGATATCTTTCAAATTTCAATAAAAAGAAAAAGGTAAGAACAATTAAGGAAATAGTAACGTAATAGTAATGAAATAGTAAATAGCGTATTTAAAAAAAATTGTAAAATAGTAAATCGACTTATGATATGCAAAAAGATATCGGGTGTCTCATCTTTTAATCCCAGACCTAAGCTTTTTGTTTTGGTTTTAATATAGGAGTGTTTTTTTCTTATTTGATCGCAGAATATCTAAAGGATTTTTGATGATGATAAAATATAGTTCTTTGCAGCCGTTAACTTGCTAATTTATGTCGCACCTAACAAATATTTTTATGACTTTACGACTTTTAGTTATAGATTTAACATATACAGTAAAATGTAGTTCCAAATTGCCAGACATCACTTAAGTTATAAAATTGTATATAATAAGAAATAATTAATCAAATATAAAATGTTAATTCTTATTAAAAAAATATTTTGTAAGTATTTCCATTAATATATTTTTAGATTTACGATCAACATTTACAATTTTCTATTCACAACCATGATCAAAAAGTAAGTTCATTTGACCTTGTCGCATTGATCATCATCAATGAATCAAAAGTGAATGAAATCTTTCAAATTTCAGTAAAAAAAAAACAATATAGGAAATAGTAAAAATTAAAAACTATATATTAAACTTGTGTATTTACAAAAAATTCATTACAATATATTTAATTTTGATTTAAAACAATTAAAAAACTATCACTGAAAGCAAAAATATTGCTCAAAACCAAAAATGTCACTCTTCCAAACAATTAACACACAGTTTCTTGAATCACTCAAGCATATTGGTTTTTTGAACTTGTTTTTGCTAAATCGGAAATTTTGGCCCGAGTGGCCTTCCGATCATGAAGGTTTGTCATTATAACCTTCAATATAGCTTAACTAGCTGGTGACCCAATGCTTTAACACACACACACACACACACACACACACACACACACACACACACACACACACACACACACACACACACACACACACACACACACACACACACACACACACACACACACACACACACACACACACACACACACACACACACACACACACACACACACACACACACACACACACACACACACACACACACACACACACACACACACACACACACACACACACACACACACACACACACACACACACACACACACACACACACACACACACACACACACACACACACACACACACACACACACACACACACACACACACACACACACACACACACACACACACACACACACACACACACACACACACACACACACACACACACACACACACACACACACACACACACACACACACACACACACACACACACACACACACACACACACACACACACACACACACACACACACACACACACACACACACACACACACACACACACACACACACACACACACACACACACACACACACACACACACACACACACACACACACACACACACACACACACACACACACACACACACACACACACACACACACACACACACACACACACACACACACACACACACACACACACACACACACACACACACACACCACACACACACACACACACACACACACACACACACACACACACACACACACACACACACACACACACACACACACACACACACACACACACACACACACACACACACACACACACACACACACACACACACACACACACACACACACACACACACACACACACACACACACACACACACACACACACACACACACACACACACACACACACACACACACACACACACACACACACACACACACACACACACACACACACACACACACACACACACACACACACACACACACACACACACACACACACACACACACACACACACACACACACACACACACACACACACACACACACACACACACACACACACACACACACACACACACACACACACACACACACACACACACACACACACACACACACACACACACACACACACACACACACACACACACACACACACACACACACACACACACACACACACACACACACACACACACACACACACACACACACACACACACACACACACACACACACACACACACACACACACACACACACACACACACACACACACACACACACACACACACACACACACACACATATATATATATATATATATATATATATATATATATATATATATATATATAATAAAAGCATTGTCAGTACTCATATAGATAATTCTAAAAATTATTGCCATCCGCCATCTTGGTGTGCGGCTACTTGAAGAACATGTTTGTCACATGTTCCAACACACAACATCCCTTGTCCAATGTATCAACTCCACCTTTTGTATTGTTATAGATTGAAATGATTTCTGATTTCTTTATAGATTCTTCTTCATTTTTTTCCGTACTGCATTGAAAAGCAAAAGCTAACGGTTCTCTTTCCTGATGACAAAGATTCAGGAGAATTTCCTTTCTTATTTTTCTGTTTTTATAGCGTCTACAAGTGTAAGTCCAATTCTCAATAAAACAGTGGCTAGTTCAATTGATGTGTACCGATTATCTCAGGTAATATTTCTTTGGTTTCTAAAAATCAGCTTGCTTTATCACTGCTTAAATATGAATGTGAATTTAAATTGAATATCACAATTTCCCAAGTAAATCTCCAAGAGCTGCTAAGGGGTCGTTTTATTTCCATATTTCTCTGCCCAGTGAATTATCGAATCTGAGACAACCCAAAAGCACAGAAAACCTTTCTTTGGACATTGTGCTTCAGAGTTACTCCCGACTACTTCCTTCAGTAGAAAATATATAAGAAATATCCTCATGATTGGATTTCAACGCACCTGAAAATATGAGACGCCATTACTTACGGCTTAATATTAAATTCGTCCATTTTATATTATCCTCCATCATACCAACACTAAAAATTTTTTCCACAACTCGATCAGTTCGTTTTTCCACAACTCGATCAGTTCCATCAGCAATTTTAGAATATTGCTTGATGGAACTCGAACTCACTTACCTGGTTCTGTTTTAGACCATTTCAATCTATCCTTCCCATCAAAATAGCCACTCTCGTTCGCACTCTCTAGCTCTGACTCTGTCTCGTGGTTTAAAAAGATCACCTTCTTCTTGTCTTCATGAAGCCAATCAGTTTGTCTAACATGAGGTGCATTTTTTTACCACACATTGGATCATCATTCGAAACAACCAAATCTCGATGTAACAGAACTAAAAAATAAATTAGTATATAAAAAAATGTATAAATTTGGAAAGAATAAGGAAATAATTTATATTTTTTGAAAATTTATAAATTCGCAAGTATCATTAATTAATAGTAACTAATTAATATAAAACATTGAATGTAAATTTAACTACAAAAATGAACAGTCACTTAAGCACTAACGTTTGGTCGGCTGGACTGGGTGTTGTTTATATTTTTCAAACAAACTTTACAATCAACCTTTCACTTTCACATTCAATAGGGTACTTTCAAATAGGGAGCTACTGAGTCATACAGGAATTTTCCGTCATGGGGGGTAGTGAGGCAAATTTCTGCAATTTGCTACTGTAAGGCCTTAGCGAGTATGTCTCAGCAGTTAGGGATTAATTAGGGATTAACATAAAGTATTCACTTATTCATCCAAATGTATTTTGTCTCCTTCAAAATAATCCTCTCTTACTGTAATGCATTAATTCTAACTTTTTCCAGACTATAAAAGAGTTTGTTACTCATTTCCTTCATACCGTCCAGCGAACTCTCTTGAATCGCTTCTGTAGACTCAAAATGGTGTCTACGAAGTGGTTTGTTTAATCGAGAGAGAGGAAAAAGCGACACTGTGCCATATATGATGAATATGGTGTTTGTGGAATGGTGTTTGTTTCATATTTGGCGAAAAAGTAACGTATGATTATTGTAATCTGCGATTGTTTTGTCATAAAGCTCGACTTTTTTCGAATTGATTCACACAAATAATATAGCAATTACTCACTACAAGATTCCTCATTTTGGTAATGTTTCCTTCATTGGTTGATGTAAAAGGTCTTGACAGAATTTTATCAACTGCTTCTGTACCACCACTAAAGTCCTCGTGCTACCTGTAAACATTTTTTGACTTAGTTTCATCACCATCACTATAATACTTTCTTAAACCTCTAAAGGTAAGGTGGATTTTTGCGACTTAAATAGTAAGCTGCGGTCGGATCCGACCCCCCCCCCCCCCTCTCCAAAAAAAAACACATTTTTATTAGTTAAAAGACAAAAGGAAATTATTTAAAACGTTTCTCTTAATAACTTAGTTTATTTGTTTTTAATGTAACATGGATGGATCACAATATAAAGGAAAGGAAAGGATTTACAGTTAGAGACGCATCAACATCTAAGGCAATTTAGCGACTGGACCTATACCTTGACGTGGGTTCCGAACCACGGTGATCATCTACCGATAAACCCTGGCCAGCACCCCGCTCAGGCTATTAACCCTTGGTTATGTGCCTACCCATAAGTCTATAAGGAAGCCTACCGACTGGCGAGTGACCAACGTAGAACACTTCTTAGGAGGCATCCGGCCTTACCCAGCCTTTAACTGGCGTGATTGAGGGGTAATTCGTTGTCGGATTTTACTCTCTTGTCTAGAAACAATCACAGACATTTAGGTGTGGATATGTGTGGACGTGTGTGTGTCTATGTGAGTGTATTATACCAGAGAAATTACATTTCTTAGGAACTACGGGTTCTGACAGATCAGAAATTTCTGACTAAATAATTTTTATGACTAAAAAAAGTTTACGTTTCTACTATTTCCCATTATGGACTCAGTGAGCTGTCAGACATACTGGGATGGCAAAGGTAAAAATCCCTTTTGGTTTTGTTTCTTTAGCAATATATAGTATACCTTTTGTACAATAAAAAGTTATAGCGCCATTAATAGACTTACTAATTACATTTAACCCGTATTTATCGGGTTTCGACGGAATGCAGCTTTTAAAAGGACAGCGACCCCAAAACATATTCCGAAGGACTATAGTTTTTTAAGCAACTGTTTCCAAAAATATCCCACACTTATCTAAATGCGGCAATTTAGTCTTGGGACTTCCGGACCGCTTTTGTTCTTTTGTAATTGAATCGCAAGTTTTCGAGAAGACAGGCAAATCTTTTCCTCGACATAGTGTAACGAGATACAGGAGGCCTGTATGTCGCAGAGAACATATCCTCAAAGCTTAGCGTTGATTTTTTTTTGTACAGCACTAACTAGGAGTCCAGTCTTTTTTCCAGAAGTTTAGATTTTTCAATTTCATTATTTGTATGAGAAAAAATATTAATTGTTATCTCATCATACATAAACAATGAAAAATGTTTACATTCGTCAGTAACTGCTTGTGCTTCCTCTCTAGGTCCTGGAAGATGGGTTATTATATTAAAGGTTGTTGGTCTGGAAAATTTTGAAACAATCGCCACGTCAATTCAAGCAGTTTCTAAATCTTTAAAATAAAAATCGAAAGTTTATCACCATCATTGAAATTTTACTACGGCTTGCGTAATCATCAGATCTCAAATATATCGGCCATTTGTGGAACATAATTAACGTTTTAACTGAATTGATTTGAATAGAGACGAATGCCTCTAATATTGAGTAATCCCCGGAGCTACAGGGTGGTAAATATCATTATTTTAGAATACACAAATTATTGATTTTAAACATTTAAAAAAATTTATTAACATTTTTTGTTAATTCAAACTCTATTTCCGCTTATTTCGCATTTTTTAAATTTGTACGTGGGGTCCTAGAATAACTTCTTTATTAAAAAAACACAGCATGTATGATACAAAATTAAAATAATAAACAAATATTGATTTGAAGTTACTGTTTTATTTCTTGTCCTTTTAGATTTGATGTGTATATGTTTGCGATAAATTTCTGATTGACATAACCATCTAATATAAATCAAGTAAATATTCGTTTAATACCCGATCTCCCTACCGTATCATCATTTCTCAGTCCAATACCTTTCAATTATCATATCGTCAGGTTGGCGTTTGGCCGAAATTTACAGAGCACATCGTTCACACCTAATTTGATCGTGTTCAATGAGCCTTGGCTCAAACTCTTTTGGCACAGGCACCGAAGCGTGAGACACACCCTCAATGTCTCCGGTTGCGTTGATATATCTGTGTGATCTTTTGTATTCGATCCTTTTCAGTAGCGTAATGTATGTATAGACAACAATAAGGACAAATACCTTAAACATCGACTATTTTCGAGAAAAATGTATCCTTGTATAAAATTCTCCAAAAAGATTGATGTTGGGAAAAAAGGCAATAGGTATAGATATTGTCCAATTATTTCAATAACATATTTTCTTTTCCTAATGTAATACTTTGATTATAAACAATTATTTTATTGGGATATTATAAAGGTCCTTTGATGATATTATAGAGGTAATAAATAGAGACCGGGCTTGTTATAAAATATAAATGAATAAATCGTTTCATGCAAATGTTAATAAATTCATTTCAATTATTTTTTTTGTGAGTACAGTAACCTCACCCGAGCTCAGGAAAAAATTCGCTTTCTAGCAATGAATGATTTTAAAGGTTACGAAGAGTAGTGTTTAATAAGTACTTTAGGAAATTGTGAAGCAATGATACAGTTATTCGTCAAAAATTTTTCGCTAGGGTTGAAAAGTTATGGCTTTTCGGTAATTTTTCTGGTTATATTCACAGTAACTCGTATATATAGAACTCATTTTGAAACTGAAGGATGGCACTTTAGAATAACTGTATGAAAGTGAAAAAAATCAGATTCGAATAGGTTCTGCAGTTAAACAAACGTAGGAATGGAACATTATGTTCAGGACCAAATATTTAAAAGCTTTTTAAAAAATAAGTTCATTATTATGACTAATTAAAACCATTCTATTTGGATTACCGCTTAAATAAAATAGCCCCTAAATATTAACAGTTTGGCTCTCAGACGAGTTGAAGTAGTTTAGTTCCTACATAATGGTGCTAATAAGCCGTGCCATAATCGGTATTCGAAAAACCCATATGTGTATAAAATAGTGTTCTAAATATGGAGATAGTAAGAAAAAATATACACTGTTAATGGTTTATTACAATCAGATTGATATTACATGCCACATAAAAAAGTGGTGTCTATTTTAGGCCACCAAGTATACATCAAATGAGTGGAGCATTCATCATCATTACCAATTCAAACATTATTAAATCTGTTTGAACAGTAACGATTTTGCTAAATTTCATACTTCTTCGAAATTGTTGTAAATATTTCCAAATTAGTCACGATACTAGAGACAAGAACATAATCTTACCTTATTTACTAATGCAAAATATTAATTGGTAAATGTAGTTGCAAAGGACGAGACAAACATAAACTTCTGAATCAAGATAATCATCAGAATATTAACATAATGAAATCAATGTTGCATATTATTGAATATATTAATATGATATTAGCATTGCCTATTATTGAGATACCGTAGGTTTACATAACAATTAGTTATTCGATTGACGGTTATTATTTCAATTGTAATAACATTCAATTAAAAAATGAAACGAAATCATTCACTGTAAAATGAGAAATAATCTCGTGTTTTAAAATTTATTTCGGCAGATTATTTTACTGAATAATTAACCTACCTTGAATATGGTCAATTTCTGGCACTATCACCATCACCAACTTGTCGTAGGTGTAGTATATGGGTAAGATATATAAGGTGATTTTTTAGTGCATCCGAACTTTATATTGAAATTAAATAACAACCAAATTAGAGACCAACCATAGACCAACGTTTTAACATAACTCCAAAGAAAATAATCTAAAGGCTTTAAATTGCATGGACAAAATGCCAAAGTCCAATGGCCAATAAACAGGTACGTTTCTCGAAATATTTTTTTCATCAAATTAATCCTTCAGGAAATCGATTGTTATTGGCTGTATGATATGTAGAGCTGTCCTGTTGGAACTACATTTCCCCCATATCAAATTTTTCACGTAGCCAAATCGCAATTTTCTGCAAACGGCGAAGAAATGATAAATTTAGATCTTCATCAACACTAACAGGAATTTGTCGATAATTCGGCAAATATATAGCTCGGTTGGGCCATTAAATATTATATCATCATCATCATCATCAGCCTGTGTCGATACACTGCAGGATGAAGGCCTCTTCAGCATGCTTCCAACTTTCACAGTCCTGGGCTTTCCTCTACCACTCGGGTCCAATATACTTAACGATGTCATCAATCCATCGTGCTTTCGGTCTTCTTCGCGGACGTTTGCGATCAAGCAGTATCCACTGCAGGATTGCCTTAGTCCATCTGTCGTCACATCGCCTCGCTATATGGCCTGCCCATCTCCATTTCAATTGCTTTACTCTTCCAATGATGTCACATATTTTTGTTTGTCCCCTCATCCATGCGCAGAACTTTCTGTCTCATCTTGTAATGCCAAGCATACATCTTTCCATTCCCCTCTGTGCCACCCGAAGAATTTATTGCGATGTGAGTGTCCAAGTTTCACTTCCGTATGCCATAACGGGTAGAATACCATAACGGGTAACACTATGTTGAGCCTGCCAAATGCCTGCCAGCCACATTTAACCCGCCGTTCCACCTCCCGGACAGTATTCCCCTCCATTGAAATCATCTGCCCAAGATATATAAAGCTGTCCACAATCTCCAAATCCCTTCCTAAAACTGAAATTCTTCTGTACTGAGCGAAGTTATTGAACATAACCTGACTCTTTTTCAGGTTTATTTTCAAGCCAAATGGTTCCCCAGCCCTTTGCAGTTCTTGTATGCGTCTTTGCAGCTCTTCTGGGTCTTGTGAAAGGAGAACAATATCATTAGCAAATCTAAGATGGTTTACGTTTGCACCCTTGATATTTACACCATCCTCTTCCCAATCCAGTTTACGGAACACTTCTTCAAGGCCAATCGAGAAAAGAATAGGCGATATTACCTCACCCTGTCGTACACCTCGTTCTACATTAATTCCCACTTCAAGATCATCAAGGTGAATTGTGGCTGTAGCTCCATCATATATCGATTCTAATAGGTTTACATATGCTTTATCTACCCCTTGGTTAAGCAGTGCACCCATTATCGCATGCTTTGAGATGGAGTCAAATGCTTTTTCGTAGTCGATAAAAGCCAAGCACAGTGGCATGGTGCGTTCGTTGTACCTTTCTATGGTCTGCTATACAACCTGGATGTGATCCATTGTAGTGAATCTACTTCTGAATTGTGCTTGTTCTCTTGGTTGTGCGTCATTCAGTTTTTTTAATATACTTTTAGAAATTATCTTAGTGAAAACTTTGTACATTACTGATAGGAGGCTTATTGGACGGTAGTTCTTTAGATCTTTCTGTGTTCCTTTTTTATGTAAAAGGATCACTTCTGCATTTTTCCATAACTTAGGTACTTTTTGTTCTTTGAGGCATTTTGAGTATAATTTTGCCAGTGTTTTATATAACGTCCGACCACCAGCTTTTAGCATTTCGACAGTTACACTGTCCTTTCCGAGAGCCTTGCCGTTTTTCATCGATTCTATAGCATTTGTTACTTCCACCACTAAGATATCTGGCATTTGTTCTTCCGTGGCTATTGTTGTGTTTGACTGGTTCTGATCTTCATATAACTGGGAATAAAATTTTCTGACAATCTCTAACATTTGGGTACGCGCTCTGCACACTGTGCCATCCTCTCGCCTTAACGCATATATTTGCGTTCTTTTGTTTCTCAGCTTCTGTTTAGCCTTGTTAATTCCTTTGTTTTCTTCCAGGGTTTTTTGCACTAGCTGCATGTTGAAACGGCGCGTGTCCTCTCTGATACGTTTCCTTATAATTTTTGCAGAGCTCAGGGTACTCGAACCTGCTAAAAGGACTACCTGCATTTCTCACTGCCCTCCGCTTCTTTATTAAATCAATGGTCTCACTGGAGATTTTTGTTTGTTTGAGACATTTTTCTTCTGGTGCTACTGAAGCAGCCGTTTGAAGCATATTGTTGGCGATTTCTTCATATTGAACTGATATTTCCACCTCCTCTGGATCTTGTAACGCAGTTAACCGGTTTGACAAAGCAATCTCAAAATTGCTTCCTCCCTCCAGCAGTTTCCCAGAGTCCACTTTACCCTTCTTTGATCTTACCACTCTTTCGCGCTCTCTTCGACAGTCAATCCGAACCCTTGCTCGTACCATTCGGTGGTCACTTCCAACATTAAAATTGTTAAGGACAGTACAATTGGTAAATATTCTTTTATTATTGGTCATGATGTAGTCAATTTCACTTGTGAGCCCAGATGGACTTTTCCATGTCCATTTTCTGTTGATATTTTTCTTATAGAACGAATTCATAATATATAGTTCTTGTTGTTCAGCAAAATTAACCAATCTGTCACCTCTATTGTCTCGCTCACTAGTTCCATATGGGCCAGTTGCATTTTTGTCAGTTCTTGTTGTTCCAATTCTGGCATTAAAATTACCCATCAGTATTTTGTACGTACATTTCTCCTTGTATAAAAGCTGGGTCACATCATCATAAAATTCCTCAATTTCCTCATCCTTATGGCTTATAGTTGGTGCATAAGCTTGAACGATTTGAAGCCCAAACTTTTTATTTAACTGAATGACGCATTGGGCTACTCGGTCGAATGTACTTTCAAATTTCACTACACTATCCTTCAGCTTTCGATTGATGAGGAATCCAATTCCACCACATCTGCCATTTTCCGTACCTCGAGTGTAGAGTACGTTTTCAGTTAGTTCCAGTTTGATTAACTCTTCGCTCTTTCTTTCAGAGTCCAATAATATCCCAAGATATGTTGTCAAGTTCGATTAACAGTTCTTGCAATCGGGCCTTTTATATATATATATATATATATATATATATATATATATATATACAGTGCGCCCATTAAGTATCAATACTGCTCCAGGAAAATGTGATTAAAATGAAATTCTTGACATTTTTTATGAACTATTATTCGTAGTATTCTCCCTTCGCTTCGGTATATTTGTTACATCGTTGCAATAGAGATTTAAATGCGTGCTCCAGCTCACTTTGTGGAATAGGCTCCAAAGCACGTGTAGAAGCTGTTTGGATGGTCTGAATGTCTTAAAAAAAAACCCTTTGAACTTTCATTTTAACTTAAGGAACAAGGAGAAATCACAAGGGGCTAAATCTGGTGAATACAGTGGGTGGTTGGTCATTCGGACTTGGTTTCGGGCCAAAAATTGTCGCACAATTAATAATGTGCGGAACCAACTTTTACACACCCTTTTGTTTTGCCCAAATCTTTGCGAAGAATGAGTCGAATCATTCCTTTGCCGAAATTTAAAGCCTCTTCCATCATTTTTAGTGATTAGTAGCATTGCGGTCATTTGCTATAAAAACGCGAACTTTTTCGATCATTTCATAAATGTGAGCAGAAATTGTTCTCCCGTCATGTTGTCATCCTCTCGCGACACTCAAAAAACGTTTATGCAACAGAAAAACATTTGTTCTGCTTAAGCAATCATCGCCGTACACTTGATGCATTTATTGGAATGTTTCCGGCAGTTTTATCGAGGTTTCTTCCATGATTTTATTTCTACATCAAACTTTTTTGGTTTGTAAACAAGATGTCATAAAATCAACACAGGTCAACCGATTCTGGTAAAGTAGTTTCCTAAGAGCCAGGAATTTTCTAACTTTGAAACGACGCCACTCGTCAGTAGATATCGTGATTGGTTGCTGTGAAATATCTTAAGTACTGATACTTTATGGGAGCTCTGTATATTTTAGGGCACAGAGAATTACCCTAACTCATAGATTAGACACCGAGACCCCTCGGAAGTTTGGACACACTGAAAAATCACCCGTTACTTACCTATATATTTCCTCATGCTAAATAAGTATTTTAATTCGCGGTTTTAAAATCTCTTTTTGTATAGTTGTTCAACATATGATTAATTTAACTTGAATCTTGTATAGTTAATTTGAATCTTATACCTATATTTTTCCTTATAGGACTTCCTTAATAAACTTACTAGATCATCAACTTAATTCTCGGAATTTTTTATTACTTTTGAAAAAGAAATGTAAATACTTTTCTTACACCATAGTAATTTTATACTCAACAAACACTAGTCATAGGTTAACAAATTCTAGTCTAGTTAGTTTACTAATCTAAAAGAAGACTTTGATATACTGGAAGCAATTTCAACTAGTCAGTTACGACGTTTCTTGTTTGTTAATCGAATCAAATTAAACTCATGTGTTAGCATGAACAGATACAAATCCTCATAGATACACTTTCAAATTAGTTGCGTATTTATAACTCTAACTTTTAGATGTACACGTATGGAAATATCTACTTTAAAGACCATCGAGTATGCAAGAAATATATTATCCGCAGGAGTGAAAGTTTTTTGAACAAATTTACATTTTCCTAGTCAAATTAACTTCGTTGTTATACATGTTTGGTGGTTCTGTTCAACACTTGCTTTCGGTTATATGAATAAACATTAGAAACTTTGCGCAGCGATTTTATCGGCTCCAAGAAATTAATCGACAAACTATAAAAAATCAAAACGGTGTAGTAAGATTCTAATAAAAGTGGTAAATAAATTTTTATTAACGTGAGTGAGAGGGTATAACAATTTATTAATTACAATTTATTTAGCAGCTACTAAAACAATATTTTTTAAATGGCAACACAGTATTTTTTTGACAAATCTTAAAATTCCAAACAAAAATTATGTCACATTTCGTTATTGCAGTAGCTGTTTTAAAACAACAATTATTATTCAACAATAATACAACTTTTGTTGCTAGGAAACTAGTTTAAAGTAATAACAAAAAATAACGCATAAACTAATCAATGATTATTTTTTTTATCAAATCCTCAAATTGGTGCCCTCTTTGTAATCTACGATAGCATATTCATTTAACAATATTAATACTAAAATTTTCCAACATACTAGTTTTTAATTTTTAGAAAACCCTACAGGAAAAAGTCTAAAGGTGTGAGGTCAGGCGACACAGCAGGCTACTCAACTGAACTCCTTCTTCCTATCCATCTTTCTGACAGCAGTCCATGGCGATAATCCCGCACATTTTGCGTAAAGTTAGGTGGTACCCCATTCTGTTAGAAGTAGAACAGCCTTCTTTCTGCTAACGATAGTTCATCGATAAACAATCATCAATTTTGTATCTCAATAACTCTAAGTAACGTTCACTATTTAACTTTTGTTCTATGAAGATAGGTCCGATCACTTTTTTAGGTCCCACGCCATACGTAAATTCTTGGATTATTTTATCTTCTTCTTTCTTTAGGCCAACAATGATTACTGTCAGACCAGTATATGTATGGTAATTTTGCCTATTGATGATGCCATTTAAATAAAAAGTTGCTTTGTTGCTATACAAATGTGCGTCTCGAAATTGGGTTGCTGACGCTTCTTGTCCAAAAACTAGTCGCAAAAACTAGTCTAATTCCTACAATTTTTGTACGCTTCATATTTTGTATGGATGATAATTGTTCCCTTGTAAAGTGGCCAACCCCTTTGATTGAGAACAACCTACACCTTGTGCGTTGACTTGTCAGATTTTCCACATTACAAAGAATATTTTCTTCAGTAACAATATTTTTGAGCCTTTTGCGGATCCTTGTGCAGACACTACCAGTTATTTTTAGGTTTACTAAGTAAGTAAACTTCTTAAAAACTCCGGCTTTGGAAGAGACTTATCGGGATATCGCTTGGAATTTAGAATTAATTCCAGTGTCTCTTTTTAATTAAATAACTGATTCATCTTAGAAAGCGAATTAAAACATTATTTTTATATACATTCAAACACAACAGTTTTTCACACAATTTTTGTTTAATTTCCAAAGCCTACTATTGCTATGTTAGCCTCTTGTAGTTCCGACTGCAGATTATTTTAATTGTTTTTACTAATAGTTCTAAAACGGTTACTCCAATAAAGAAATGTTATATAACATTTCGTAAATATATATAGTATATAACAATAGTATATAACATATCATAAACCACATTTCATGCCTTGTTGCCAATGGTACATCTTCCCGAAACTCAGGCAGCGTTGCTTTCAAAAAGTTGCGATACACCTCGCCAGTAAGTCTTTGTGATAAATAAAAATGCCGGTCCAATTAGATAGTCACCTACAATTTCAACCCAAACATTCAACGAGAACTGATGTTGAAAACTATCTTCGCATACCTCATGCGGATTTTCATCTGCCCACACATGGTTATTATGAAAATTCCTTATTGAGTTTCTTGCGAAAGTGGCTTCATCGGTGAAAAGAATTTGTGTCAGGAATAGAGGGATGCGAAATAAAGTTTACACTATCCATTGACACAATGCAATACGTGGCGGAAAATCAACAGGTAGTAGTGCCTGAACGCGTTGAATGTGGTATGGATACAACAAATTGTTCTTAAGAATTTTCCAAACTGTCCAGTGACTCACATTCAAAGTATTTGCAATTTTTCGCGTAGAACTACCAGGCTCTTTCGCTATCATGTCGAGCACATTCTGTTCCAATTGTACCGTTCTGATAGTCAGGGATCTTCCTGACCCTTCAGCTCGTTTCAATGTGCCTGTTTTACGAAGACGTCGATAAATGTTTTCGAAGATTTTTCGGTCGGGGACATGACGGGCTGAAAATTGTTCACCGTACAATCGCCTAGCTTGTAATCCATTGCCATCAGCAAGTCCATACATGAAGTGCATGTCAGTCATCTCGGCGTTTGTATACATTATGATAGAGGACTTCACTCACTATTTAAGACACGTCAAACAGCCAAACGTCACTCAATCTATGTAAACAAATGCGACCGATGAAATCCACTTACTAGATAAACCAGCCGTTCCAAGTGATGATTTTTTGTACTTGATAAACTCATTGACGTACATCCTACTTTTATTTACATTAATGATTTCAACAAATATCGAATATAGTTTTTCGCCCTGTATCTTCGAAACAAAGGGATTTTTCAAAAATTATCATAGAACAAAATATTCTTAGAATAGGACAAGGAATAACCCCTTGCATTTTTGCCGCATGTTTACCTAACACCCTGTATATATATAATACCATAAGGTTGATGGCTTTAATATTCTAGCGTTGTCACGAAAAAAAATTATTCAAAACACCAATAAACGACCGAATCACATAAGCTAAATGCACCCATGTAATATATAAAATATAAAAGTAGCCGGCTCTTTTTTTTTTTAACTATTTCCGTGTCCAATTTATATTTAAAGAGCCATTGAAAATATTTGGGAGCTTAAAAGTACGCAGGAAAAAAATGGGAAGTCGTAAATATTATCGAAACAAGCGATAAAAGGTTAGTGTCACCCGTATAATGGATCAATTTACATTATTCCATTGTTATGGAACGACACTTTCCTTGAGATAGGAACTTTTGATATTGGTAACTTATCTGACCTCTTTCCGTAAACAACCAAAATAAACAAAATTAACTATTCCTTTTGTTTCATTTGTAATTATATTCGGTAGTTTGTGGTTTTATGGAAATAAAAATGACTCAGAGCGAATTCTTATGGAAATTATCAATCGGCAAATTCATTATACGATAAAGTTAATTAAAAAAGAAATAAATCCAATGTACATATATGAATGACACTGAAAAATATATTTACTCTAAACATAAACAACATAAAAAACATAAAAACAATGGAGGAACTTGTGAAGAAAGAACAAATCATTTATAAGATAGTCTTAGGGAAAGAGACACAGAAAAAGAGAAAGACTCTGCCCCACTTTTAAAATTCAAAATTTTGCATTCATTTTGTCAATTCGTGGTCCGCTTAATATATATATATATATATATATATATATATATATATATATATATATATATATATATATATATATATATATATACAAATTTGTGGTCACAAATTTACTAATAAGAACGGCACAAGACTCATCGAACTATGCCAAAAGAATAACCTTAAGATCATGTCAATATCCCTAAGAAAATCTCCACGAAAATAGAAGACATCGAGATCGCCTATACAACAGATTGGAAAATTCCAAATAGACCACGTTCCGATCTCATATCCACAACAAAGAGAGATCCAAGATGTCCAAGGCCGCATGGGTGCGAACATTGACTCAGACCACTACCTAACACGAATCAAAGTCAAGTTCACCCCAAGGAGAATTCATCACAAGAAAGCACATCTACAGAATTTCAACACGAGAAAGATTAAGGAATCCAACATAACACAGGAATGGGAAAAGGAACAGGCAGATTCATGGAAAAATTCCACAAAAAAATTACACAAAGAGCACAAGAACTGGTCCCATTGAAAAAGAACACAAAACACCCTTAGTGGGACTCGGATTGCGAAAGTACATTGCAGCGACGCAAACGAGCATGTCAAGAGTACGATACTAAAAAATCCCCAGAAAGTCAACAGCTTTTTGACGTGACCAGAAAACAGATCGCAAAGGTTATCAACCAAACTAAGAGGAAGTACATGAAGGAATAATTAGACTCTATAGAGGAGAATTTTCGCAATTATAACACAAGGTACTTTTATAGGACTTTTGCTAGAGAAATCCGTCGATACACAGCACAAAATCTTTGCTTCAGAAAGCGGAATGGGAGACTAGCGCTAACATATCAGGAGAATTATCAGGAGCTGGCACACTATTTCTCTGATCTCCAGAATTGCCCCGAACAATATTCGTTCGAGAACAAGAGCGACACAAGATTCCCCAAGGAAAATTGTATCTATACCCACTCAAAATCACCACCATCAACACAGGAAGAAATTCACAGGCACATACGCAAACTAAAGAATAACAGGTCATCCGGTATCACCGCGGAACTATTGAAAAACCTCGTACCAAATTCACTGGAGGAACTTACGCAAATTATCAAGAATATTTGGCAAACAGAAAAATTACCAGATGAATGGAAATGTGCTCTTATCCACCTGCTGCATAAGAAGGGAGACAGAACAGATGTGAATACCTACATAGGAATCTCCTTACTACAAGTCACTTACATAAAAATACTTACATAAAATCCTCTCAGCATGCCTTCTCCAGATAACACAAGAACAATTAGAACACAAAATTGGCGAGTACCAGGCAGGTTTTCGCCCTGGTCGCTCATGTACTGAACAAATATTTAACTTAAAGCAATACTGAAATACAAAGCTGTCAGGAATGTCCCAATCATCTGCACGTTCGTGGACTTCAAGAAAGCATACGACTTCATCGACCGAAAATCTTTGTTCAACATCCTAGAAGAACAAGGACTCGATCCCAAAACACTACACTTGATCAAGCAGACACTGACTGACGCAACCTCTAAAGTGAAATTTATGGAAGAAATTTCCGAACCCTTCCTGATTAAAACTGGAGTATGCCAAGGAGATGGGTTATCCCCACTCCTCTTCAACCTGGTCCTTGAAAAATCAAGGACACTGTAAACCAATACGACTCGGACGATCCAAAAACAACATATAAATATCATGCCTGGCCTTCGCAGACAACCTAGCCATACTCGCAGACAATTCAAAATTGCAACCAAACAGATCGAAGTCCTCGAGGAATGTGCAGAGAAAGTCGGCCTACAAATCTTAAAAAAAAACGAATTCTTCTGCTCAAAATTAGATGTCCAAAATTTGAACACTAAATAAGGCAAAATAAATAGGGTCACTCACTTCAAATACCTGGGCGAGGTCCTCGAACCCACAGGAGGAGACAAGATAGCACAGAAGACTCGATTACAGAAGATGAAGAGGGCAAACGGCAAGACACACAATATCTACAACAAGAAATGCCTATCCATACACACAGAATGCTTTGCGTGATCCAACCGGATCCATACGCACCTAATAATATAAGAGATATTCTTATTATTAAAGTAATCTAAAAGCGCTGTTTATAATAAAATTGATATCGCAAATACCGGGTTGTCTAGAAAGTTCATACTTAAGAGAAATATATATATATATGCAAATGTTTTTTTTTCGTTTTACTTAAGTTAGCCTAACCTAAGTTTAGCCTCGACGCACTAGATGTTATTTAGCGGTTGAATCTACAGCTTAATGTGGATTCCTAATCATGCTCATCACCTACCGATTAACCCTGGTCAGCGTTTCTCTCGAGCTATCAAACTTTAATTTTGTGTTTAACCTCAAGTCTCTCGAAAGAAATTTACCGACAGCCTCAAACCGGCGTGATGAAGGGGTAATTTCTTGTCAGATTTTACGCTCTTGTCTAGAACCATTTACAAACATTTTAACAAAGTCACAAACATCAATGGCTCGAGTCGGGGAATCTAACACGTTACCATGCAAGCTACAATGCCGAGAGGTCACCGTCTTAGGCAGAAATGGAAATAGTTAAGATGTGTGGTTAGTAAGATGGATATGGCAATATATTCCAATTAAAGCTAAACTATCTTTCCTGCATAATTTTTTTCGAATAAAGACCGTCTTTCACCGTAATTAAAGCCGCGACTTTGGCATCCTCCACGATTTCTTTCACTGCTCGTTGTTGCACACTATGCACTTTTCATCACCAGTTACCAATCTTCAAAATAGAGCCTGAAACTTTTTTTTTAGCAAAAGATCGCCCCTAGAGATTCAGTCCAGCAGATTTCGATCACTATGTTCGTGAGGGACCCCCAATCCAATCGACAGGCCTACCCATTTTTCTAGGTGGTCAAAAACGGTCAATTTACAAATATTTAATTTACTTTTTATCTCACGGATCGTAGTGCTACGATTTTGGGATGTTATAGTCTTTATTTAATCCACATCAGTGCCTGAAAGACAGCCAGAGCGATGCCGGCCTTCTAGGTCAAAATCTCCTCCTGAACTGACCAAACCATTTTTGCACCTTGGTCTCAGTATCTTCGTAAACGGCACATATGTTCTTGTGTTTAAACAACGTAAATGCAAGTTATCGACCGATGTTTTCAATTATAATAAATTTTACCAAATGAAGGTCAATCAAAGCGAATCCGAAAGCAAATATTTTAAATACACTAGGAATTACCGATACAAGGTGTCCTAAAAGAAAGTTTATTTTTGATAAAGTGATATAAATTCAAAAGAAACATCCTTCAAACAACCTTTATTAATTATTGAAACATACATTTTAGGAAATTAATGTTTAAAAATAATTTCATCCAAATGCATACCTTTCACGGTCTTCACGAACAGCAAAATTCCTTAGGATAGCTAGGCACATAATCTCTGGAATGGCTGCCATTTCGTATAGGATATTTTCTTTTAACTGCCCCAAAGAACCCGATCTACTGTAAGGAAAAAGTCCATAGGGCTCAAATCAGAACTATGTGGAGGCCACTTTATGTCACCTCTCCCGGAGATCAATTTGGGAATCGGACCGGTTTGGCAGGAATGGACTTTTCATTGATGATGAACTTAGTCAAACGGAATATCCATAGTTGAACCGGTTTCTTCAAACCTTCAAATTTCTTAACCCATTTCCTGCAAACCACGATAACCACAGAACCTTCCCTGCGCTGCACTCGCCGTATCATTGTTTTTTTAATATTCTCGTACACACAATTCACGGCCTGCTCCCGGCAAACGCTTCATGCCGACTAAATTCCTAAATGAGGGGCTATCGATTGACGTGGGATACGCGCCCCTCACGGATGTTGGGTTTGTACAGTGAGCCAATGGAATAGAAAATTTCTTATGGGACACCTTGTATGTAAATATATATTACTAATACAATACAGATTTTTTTTACAAGCGTTAAAAATAGACTAAAAGGAAATCTGTTTTAGTTTTAAATCAAATAGGTCTTGTACTGAATCAGTTCGCAAGTTGCAACATCCGGTTGCATGTAATGCTTCATTCATTTTAATTTATATCAATAATTGCTACATGTTTCCAATTGAAATTTGCAAAGCATCCAGAGTATATTAATTTAATTTGACAACTCATTACATGTAAGATTCATCGTACGCTTTACAACGAGTAAAAGAAAATTGCCACATTAATGAGCAATACAACTTAACATCCCATAACTCCAGTTTGGTTCGTTCAGAGACCGATTCTAAATTAACAGTCCGTGAATGAACTAGATTTATTGTGCTTTGCTTATCGTCGCTCAATTTTTATTTTTCAGCGGGGTTGTTTCGCAAAAAAAAAACAGAAAAAAAAACGGAAAAACCATCACCAACACTAAAAGCGTAAGCTCCAGCAACGATAAGCAATCGATTTTTCCATCGGAAGAAACAACAAGAATTTCTACTCTTCGGTTACCAGAAACGTGTTGCGTTATCTGCGTATCTTCGGGGCTTGGCATAAAATTATTTAATTGGATTTTGCGTGACGTATTTTCAGTAGCGTAACACATGTATTATTGGAAACATGTTTAATATATATATATATATATATATATATATATATATATATATATATATACATATATATATATATATATATATATATATATATATATATATATATATATATATATATATATATATATATATATATATATATATATATATATATATATACATCATCAGTTCAGCCAAGACAGCCGTTGCGTACGGATGTCTCTCAAATTTCCGTTAGTGATCGCGTAGTCATCGCATAGTCATTAGTCAATAGTTTCCGTTCAGTAATCGCGTTCACGCCAGGACTTCCGCCCGCCGACCTGCGATGGCCAATAAGGAAATAACCTACTGCGCAGCAGAAGACCGTCACCTCAAGTCCAGAGAAAACCTGGAAAAAGAATTCAGGCTGAATTACGACTGCATCACCTTCCTACTCGATCAATACGACGAGCTTAGTGATGAGCTCATCAAAAGAAACCAAAAAATAGCCAAGCTCACTGCCTTGGTTACCTCACTAGAAAAAGAAAACGAAAGACTAGCGGCCCTCACCAGGTCACTAGAAAATAAACTTGAAGAAACACTCAAAACCCCAACCACCGAAGACTCTGTCTCGGACGACGATAACGAAAACGAAGCCGACAAAACAGGCCTCGCCCCAAATGAAGAAATCCAGATCTCCGCCAAAGCAAGAAGGCGAATGAGAAAGAAAGCCAGACAACAGGCCGAAGAGGTCGAGACCTTGGAAGCCGCCGTCGAACCTCCCGCTTTGACTTCGCCCGAGCTTCCAGTCCCCAGGTCCCGCTGAACACAGCAGACACACCCACAACCATCCAGGCGCCAGCACCATCCGCCGGTACCGAACCAAAATCGACACCGATAATCCTTCGGGACATATCGGCCTTCCTCGAGGTGGCCCCCCACCTCAAAAAAAGCAACGTGGCCATAGGGCCAGCCAAAACCATTCCGGACGGGGTGCTGCTAACCCCCCGTTCGGACGAAGACAGAAATGCAATCCTTCAGCATTTCATAGAAAAAGGCTACCGCTTCCACGCCTTTCAAAATAAACCCAAGTTCCTCCACGTCCTCCTGCGAAGAATAACGGAATCCATCCCGATCGAAGAAATCAGACTAGAGCTGACAAACATGGGTTTCCATCCGACCAGCATCATAAGGTGGCAAACCAGATCACCAAATCACGGTTCCGTCAGACGAATCCAACATCTTGGAAATAAGCCGTTTCCACCACCAATCCATCCAAGTAGTGGTACAAATAAGAAAACCCAAAACACGACAGTGTTTTAATTGCCACAAATACGGACATATTTCATCCCAATGTGAAGCAATCTCAGTTTGTGTAAAGTGTGCGGGTCTTGTAAGGGTTTGTGTAAGGTGCTGCGGGGATTCGCATACAGCGAACTACTCCAGGTGCAGCGAAAACCCCAACCGTAAACCAGCCTCGAAGACGTCGTCTCAAAAGCGGTTTCCACCAGCACCTGCTGATCCGACCTCCATGATGGCCGGATTCACAGCCCCATTGCAGCAAGTGATGTGCCTCCTCCAGGCACAAATCAACACACTATCCAAACTACAGCAAAAACCTTCTGGATTACAAACGCAAAGCAGCCAAGACGACGCGACCTCCGCCAGCTAGGCCCAGGTCCCGACTGTCAAACCCCTCCTTCGCGCTGGTAATACAGTGCATACACTTACCGGCCAACCAAGGCCCGTCCCCATCTTCTTGTTAACCTCCAAAGTCGACCAAGACATTCTTTCAAAAAACCACCTACAGAATCTAGTGGCAATAAGTTAGTAATTTCATGGGCCAACCAGAGGCCCCTAAAATCAGTAGTACCCATACAGGGTTTAATTAAGCTTATATGAGTAAGGGCCGTAAAGGCTAGCTCACAACCTAAGCCAACAAAATAGAAGATGTAGTGGTGGAGCCGTGGAAACCGATATTTGAATAACAGAAATATTTTATCCGTATTTTCATGTAGCTTTGCTCGTTTCAAATCAGCCGTCGTCAGCAGGGCTTCTAGTCTAACTCATAGGATGGTACGAGTTGCATAGAGTTTGCAAACCACCATCAATATAGCCAGATGGCTTGGACTGGCTCTATTCGTTTCTATTCAGCTGTTTTCTTTACGTTAGATTCGAGCCCTGCTGACGACGACTGTGAGGCCAGAAACCGATCCTGGGAGGTGCTTGTCTCGATGTGATGGCGACGGCTGATTTGAAACGAGCAGAGGTACGTGGAAGTACGGAGGGGAGATTTCTGTTATTCAAATGTCCACGGAGAAGACCGAAAACACGATGGATTGATGACCTTATTGAGGACCCGAATAGCAGAGGAAAGATCAAAACCGCGAGAATTAGAAGAGCATGCTGAAGAGGCCTTCATCCTGCAGTGGATTAACACAGACTGATGATGATGATGATGATAATGAAGATGATATATATATATATATATATATATATATATATATATATATATATATATATATATATATATATATATATATATATATATATATATATATATAATGAATACACCATGCTTCTGTGTTTGGCTTTTATTGATTTCGAAAAGGCATTTGACTCAATACCAAAGCAAACCATAATGATGCATTGCTTTAGACAGAGCCTATGGGAACCTACTGCGATCCATGTATGGTGAAGCTGCAGCTATAGAGTTCACATGGATGACCATGGATTCACATGGATTGAAGTTAAAATCAAGGTAGAACGGGGTGTAGGGCAGGGTGACTCAATATCACCTGTTTCTGTTCTCAGCCTACCTTGGAGAGATATTCTGTAATCTGGATTGGGAATAGAAGGGAATAAAAATTAATGATGCATTCTTAAGCCATCTTAAATTCGCATATGAGATCGTTCTCCTCTCACAAGACCCAGATGAGCTACAACAACACATTCAAGAGCTGTAAAGGGCGGAAGAATAATTTGGCTTGAAAATAAACCTAAAAAAGAATCAGGTTATGTTCAACAAATTTGCTGTCAACAGAAGAATTTCTATTTTAGGAAGCGATTTAAAGGTTGTGGACCACAAAATATATCTTGGGGAGGGTGATATTGCCCGGGAGGTGGAACGACATGTTAAGTGTGGGAATGGCGTGTTAAGGCACTACGAATGATAAAGCAGACATTGACCGACACAAACTCTAAAGTGAAATTTATGGGAGAAATCTTCAAACCATTTCTGATTAAAACCGTCCAAGGGGACGGGACGTACCGTGAGTACGTCAAGGGGACGGATTATCCCCACTCCTCTTCAACCTAGTCCAGGATAAAATCATAAGGAAATCGGAAAAAGAACTGAAAAATCAAGGACTCCGACTCGGACGACCCAACTGTAACATAGAAATCTTATACCCAGCCTTTGCTTCAAACAGGTAGAAATCCTCAAGCAATGTACAGAGAAAGTCGACCTATAAATCTCCTTCCCAAAAACCGAATTATTCTGCTGAAAAGTAGATGTCCAAAATTTGGACACAAAATACGGCAAGAAAAACAGGTTCACACACTTCAAATACTTGGGCAAGATCCTCGAACCCACAGGAGGATGGAGGAACACCACAGGAGGAAGATGTCAATAATTTTAAATCATATTCATAATTGTTCAATTCTTTATATAATATTTTTCCTACTTCTAGTTTATAGGTCTTTATTTGGATTCCACTGTTCTTTCCAGCACTTCGTTTCAACAGTTTATTATTTTATGACTAATATAGTTGCTTTGTAATGTTGTCTTAATAGTAATTAATGCAATAATGAAGCCATTTTACTCTGCGCCACTGCGTGCAACATGCAGTAGCAGAAGCGAGCGACCACTTAAAGCTTGTTATATAATAATTGTTGCTTTGATTGATTGAATATTATTAAGGCCATTAGAGGGATTGCTGACTGTGGACTGACACCAAACAACTCCCTGGCGAGACAGGTGGAATTCAAGAAAAAAAGAACGTCAACAAATATAGGATAACAATTTAAAAATGGAGGATACCTATGGAAGACTAGATGCTTTTTTAATTTTTATTAAATGGCTGTATTAATACAAATATACTCCATTATACAATTTATTGTATATATATATATATATAATAAATTGTATAACGGATTATATTTGGATTAATTGTATTGTGTATTAGAAACGCAACATACCGACTTCAAGAAAACCAAGAAATCAAACAATACACAGTTATACATAGCGATATGAGAAAAAGAAGAAAGAGAAGTTTTACGGACACATAAAACGGATGAATGCGAGTAGGC
The DNA here is from genome assembly GCA_031761425.1 of Cosmopolites sordidus. Lineage (NCBI taxonomy): Eukaryota > Metazoa > Arthropoda > Insecta > Coleoptera > Curculionidae > Cosmopolites > Cosmopolites sordidus. The sequence continues at coordinate 54,507 of JARFXV010000174.1, read as the reverse complement.
TAACTAGACAAATAGTCGAATTTTATGAAAATAGGAGTACAGCTAAAGTAGAAATAATTAAATGGATTGCTGCAATTAAAAATGACCTAAGTTCAGCAAATATTACACAAAGTGAAATTCAGGATAGAGGCAGTTTCAGACACAAGGTTGACGTTTGGAAGGTTGACCAGAGAGAAAAATGTAGGAAGACTGGAACAACTTGGTCTGACGAAAGGAAAAAAGCTCATAGCGAAAGAATAAAATTAGTATGGGCGCAAAGGAAGTCTAACAACAACAAACGCCTCTAATTGTACTTCGCGTAGTCCACCAGGGCCCATACGTGAATAATGATAATAATAAACAAGAATGGATCTAAGACACAACCCTGAGGAATACCCATTTTAACACTCTCCCTGAGAGAAAAGCCCTGCCGTCAGCACCATTTATTAGTACCTGTTGTGTACGAGTTTTTTAAATATGATTTAATTAGTTTCAAGGTATTGCCTCTTATGCTATAGTTAGTCAGTTAGGTATACAACTACATTTAATTAGTTTTAAAGTATTGCCTCTTATGCTATAGTTAGTCAATTAGGTATACAACACATAGTGGCTAACACTATTGAAATCTATAGACAAATCAATGCACATTGTCATCGTGGTTCTATAATCGTTTAAGGAATTAAACATATACGCAATGACCTGAAAAATTGCCCTAGTTGTCAATTAAAATGTCTTCATACAATATTTTTTGTTTTATTTTCCTTTTTTATTTTAAGTTCAGTTAGAATCAAAGCACGGGCGTAGCCAGGATTTAGTTTGGGGGGGGGGGGGTTAGTTTGAAGTAAATAAAACAACAAAAATATACAACTCGACAAGAGATGGCGCTACTGTGCGCAACGTCCACTAGTTCGGATATATATTCAATTCAAATGTAATAATTTAACTCTCTTCACTCCTCGTATTTTTTCGGTATAATATTAGGTAATATTTGGCTTATTTCGGGGGGGGGGGGGGGGGGGTTGAACCACTAACCCCCCCCCTGGCTACGCTCGTGAATCAAAGTTTCTTTCGACAATCTCCTGCGAAATATTAAAAATAAAACTAAATTCCTTTCAAACACTTCATTTGAACAATGAGAAATAAACCGATATTAGCATCAACAAACCACGAAAGTCCGATTTCTGTTAGAAAAAATATCGTAGGTTTATGGAGAAAGAAAAGGTCTTTAAAAATATTGGCAAGATAATTGAAAAATTACATGCCACTCTACACTACGTAATAAATCAGTATAAAGCCACCGTTTCTAATAAAGTGCGGCCACGGTCTGGTCGTCCACGAAAGTTAGCTGCACGGGAAGAGTCTAGTGTAGTGAAAAAGATCACAATCAATTCTAAAACAAGCGCTCCAAAAGTTGCAGAAGAAATCCAGGAAGAGTTCTCAAAAAATGTTAGTCGTCAAACAATTAGAAACTGCTTTCAAAGAGCGAGTTATAACAGGCGCATTGCGAGGAGAAAACCATTAATTTCAGAATATAATTTAAAAAAACGTTTACAATTTTCAAGAGAATATGTTAATAAAATCAATGAGTTTTTTTTTTACTGCATAAATATATATATATATATATATATATATATATATATATATATATATATATATATATATATATATATATATATATATATATACATATATATATATATATATATATATATATATATATATATACATATATATATATATATATATATATATATATATATATATATATATATATATATATATATATATATATATATATATATATATATATATATTCTCTTCTCTGTTTATTGGGACTGAGGATGGTTCATTGTTGAACTAATAAAATGTTTGTTGCTGTTGAACTAATGAAATAATATATATATATATATATATATATATATATATATTTATATATATATATATATATATATATATATACATATAATAACTCATTCTGTAAAATTATGAGCTACCACCTATATATGAATATCTGAATCAAAAAAGTATATTTATGGATAAGCACGTAAAATATGTTGAATTCAAAGGCCAAAAATAAACGACATACGTCATACGTTCCGGGACAAATCGTACGTTAGTCGTCTAAATTGGTCACTTACCCTATTCTCTCTATTTATTGGGACTGGGTATGTATGGTAAAGGTATGTAATTTTCATTTTTAGTTTCATTTGTTATGTTATTATTGTTATATATTCTATGTATTCTATTTTTAATTACCGGTTCGTAAAATTTTTTTGTATAATTATCTTCTAGTGTTTTTTTGATTTTATTTATATATTTTGGCCTACTGCTCTATCAATTAGTTATGGAATATGTTGAATCAAAATTTATTGATACTCTCGATTTTAAACCTTATTTTTATAAAAGATTTGTAGATGACTGTATATTATACATACCTAAAAATAAAATTCAATATACCTTAAACAAATTCAATATATTCCATAACAAATTAAAATTTACTCATAAAGAAGAAACAAATAAAACAATACATTTTTTTAATATTAACATTACGTATGATAAGGATGGCAATATCAAAACAAATTGGTATACAAAACCAGTATGGTCTGGAAGATATCTCAATTTTAAATCTTATACACCAAATAAATATAAAAATTAATTGTTTAATTTAATATTGGTAGGTTTTTAAATGTAAGTTTGTGTTTTTCTAAAAGTTATATGTATTGTAGAATTATTCTGAGGATGGTTCATTGTTGAACTAATAAAAATGTTTGTTGTTGTTGAACTAATGAAATAATATATATATATATATATATATATATATATATATATATATATATATATATATATATATATATATATATATACATATAATAACTCATTCTGTAAAATTATGTGCTACCACCTATATATGAATATCTGAATCAAAAAAGTATATTTATGGATAAGCACGTAAAATATGTTGAATTCAAAGGCCAAAAATAAACGACAGACGTCATACGTTCCGGGACAAATCGTACGTTAGTCGTCTAAATTGGTCACTTACCCAACTATTTATCTTGTCGATTCTCAGCCAATATGTCTTTAAATGCTTGAACAAATTTCAACAGGTCGACGATACGTTGACAGGTACCCGAAGCTGTTTGCTCAGGCACTGTGGCACTTCAAACAATGTTAAGTGTGAAAATTAACATGGACAACAAGTACGTAGAAACCGAAATAAAGTAAATGAAAATAAAAAACAAGCGAACGGTGGCTTCTTATGCACCTGGCCAGTCATCCGTTGCTAAAATCACACTTGACGAAAATCAATTTCGAGTGACTTCAATCCATGTAACTCGATATACTATAATATTCAATATATATATATATATATATATATATATATATATATATATATATATATATATATATATATATATATATATATATATATATATATATATTGATCCACAACTTCCAAATCTGTTCCTAAAATAGAAATCCTTTTGTCCTCAGCAAATTTAATGAACATGACCTGACTCTTCTTCTGGTTTATTTTTAAGCCAAATGGTTCCCTAGCCCTTTGCAGCTCTTGTACGTGTCTTTGCAGGTCCTTTTATGCAGTTCCATATATATATTTTTATTTCATTAGTTCAACAACAACAAACATTTTATTAGTTCAACAATGAACCATCCTCAGAATAATTCTACAATACATATAACTTTTAAAAAAACACAAACTTACATTTAAATACCTACCAATATTAAATTAAACAATTAATTTTTATATTTATTTGGTGTATAAGATTTAAAATTGAGATATCTTCCAGACCATACTGGTTTTCTATACCAATTTGTTTTGATATTGCCATCCTTATCATACGTAATGTTAATATCAAAAAAAATTATTGTTTTATTTTTTTTTTCTTCATGAGTAAATTTTAATTTGTTATGGAATATATTGAATTTGTTTAAGGTATATATATATATATATATATATATATATATATATATATATATATATATATATATATATATATATAGGATGTTCTCAAAATTGAGTCATTTATTTTAACATATACACAAATTTGAAAACATACTTGACTTATAAATATTCTCGACCACTGCGTTGTAAACACATAAAGTTTTTGTTTACTGCTGATACTGTGTAAAACTAGTTTTTTGTATTCTTATACAGTCCGATGTTCGATCGATGTTTGAATTATTACCAGTGAGAGTAATTCCTTAATAGTGAGCGTTTAATTTTGGGTACTTTCTGCGATTAAAATGTCACAAGTTTATGAAAGAAATAAACTAGTGGACATAACATTCACTGACGGGGAGTACCAACAAAATGCCGCCTCTGCATGTTGTTTGTACGCGAAAGCACGAGCGTAGCCAAGGGGGGGGGGGGGTAGTGGTACAAACCCCCCGCGAAATAAGCCAAATATTACCTAATATTATACCGAAAAAATACGAGGAGTGAAGAGAGTTAAATTATTACATTTGAATTGAATATATATCCGAACTAGTGGACGTTGCGCACAGTAACGCCATCTCTTGTCATTTCATTTCATGTAAGTATATTTTTGTTGTTTTATTTACTTCAAACTAACCCCCCCCCCCCCCCCCCAAACTAAATCCTGGCTAGGCCCGTGCGCGAAAGGGTTTTCTTTAAAAAATCATCCGGGTTCGCGAATATTTGTAAATTTAGTTAAAGACTTTACGACACAGTTGTGTTGAAGTTGGTCATAGTAGTGTGGAAGACTATATGAGAAAAACACTTTTGTCCCTATCAATATTAACGGGTGCAAGCGTTACAACCCGAAGATTATCCTAGAAGAGTTGAAATGAGTTGTTGCTACAAACGAGACAAGAAATAGAGTAAATAATTTCCACTTTATATACTTTTATTTTTTGTGTACGTTGTAATTTTTATTTAATTGAGGTAGTCTATACTTGATTCATTCCATTGGAAATTAATTTTTAATAAAGTAAATTTGACTTAGGTCTATATTACCACTTTATTTAAAAAAAATGTATACTTGTTTCGATACACAGTGCCTTTTTCAAATACAAAACTACAATATTAAAATGTACATTTAGTAGAGATATCGTAAACGTTGTCGTTCGTAAGTGACAAACAATATTAACGTAAGTTTAAAGTTTACAAAACTAATTTCATGTTATTTTTACTATCAATTAATAGAATTCAACTTGTAAATTGCAGTTTAATATTTTGGTCTAGACACCTAGGCAGTATTTAAATTTATATGGATTCTCCCATTACCATATCTAATTGATTTCGATACACACTTTGCAATTATATTATTATGTAAATTATATCAATAATAATATGTTTAATTTCATTACATTTCCCTATGCAATAAATTAATGTTCGGTGATTTTCATTTGCTGATGTTAGTGATTTATGAATGACCACAACAACTGTAATTTTTTAATTTATAATATATACTGTTGTGTATTTTATAGAATCATTTTATGAAAAGTCTGGTACTAGGAGTTTCGTAAGCCTCTGACACAAATGCGGTGATATTACATTTGTGCCATTTAAATGTGGTCTCTCCGCAAACATAACAAAAAGTGTCTGGACATTGCATGCACAATTAATTACAATCAAAGTAAAATGAAAAACACAACACAGAAAAAAGTAAAAACCTAAAAAAGTTGTAACTCACGACATAGAAAACTACACATTTGGAAACCGGTAGTATACTAGTGGAAGCCATCCGTAGTGGTAGTGTTCACTACATATAGAGAGACTATCATTAGGGATGATGAAACTAACGGGATGATGAAATGATTGAAACCATTATTGATGGCTCATGGCGGCCAATTTTTTTTACTGATTTTTGACATGTCTTGTCAGTTGTTTTCCGAAAGGTTTGCACTTAAATCATGACTCGTTTCACTTTAGGAGAACGTTTGGAAATTGTCCAGTTTTATTACGCAAATTCGCGGTCCCTTCGTGCTACTCATCGAGCATTTCAAACCCATTGCGGCATTCGTCATGGTGCTCCTTCTGAACAGGTTATTGATCGTGTTATTGGAAAATTTGAAAATCAGTTTACTCCCCCCTATAGTGTGGAGCCTGTACGACAAAAAAGTCATAAGTGTTAAGAATATTATTGCCGTTCAAGCAAGTTCAGCCAAAAATGACAACGTCTCGGTTGATCGGCGCTCGCAAGAATTAAGTCTTTTGTTAATGACAATCTAGCGAATGTTGTTCTTTAATGAAATGATTGCATCATTTCATTTAATGAAATGATTGCATCATTTCATTAAAGAACGCTGGTTAGCTGCGAGTAAAAAAAGTAGATTTCATGAAGGCAAGATGTCCACTTCATCTTCCGACGAAGGATTTGTGAAGATAAACATAAAAATATATACAAATAGCGGCCTTAGACCTTCATAAACTTATTTCGAAATAATAAAATATACTATAAACATAAAATCTTTCGAAATAATAAAGAAAGAATTGAAAGAAAAATAATCAACCTGTGGGTGAGGATGATTTTAAGCCACATTAGCCACATTAATAATAATTTTTCTAGTGAAAATCCGCGTCTGGCGCCCAAAATCAGCGACCAAGAATTAAAAATTCATTCCGGTGAAATAGTCGGTGCCGGTTCACGTTTGTTTACAAGTTCCGACACGCCTTGTTTATGATCACGATCATTTAAAACCTAAGTAAATAATCGGCTTTTATAGAAGCCGACTACCAGTAAGCAGGAAAGCTGCTTTCTTTGTGTGTGCACACTAAGATGGTACTGGCACAACAATTGAAATCATCATCATCGTATTCATCGTAAATTTGCCGACTGGAGCCTTGAAATGATGAAAGCCGACTACAAATTTCATTGCAAAATCATCTTCTCTGATGAGGCTTATTTCTGGCTCTATGGCTTCGTCAATAAACAAAATTAGCGATATTGGTGCGAATCTACTCCACACATGCTACACCAGAGTCCTTTACATCCGCAAAAGATCACAATTTGGAGTGGATTTTGGCATGGAGGCCTTATTTCTTTAAAAATGGGGAAGGAGGAATACCAATCATTATAAGGCAATGTCGGAAGATTTCTTTTTTCCTGGAATTTGATATTTTTAACAGAATGACACACCACGCATTTTTCGTTAATTTTTCGTTAATTTTACGAAATGGCCCCATCGATTATTTTTCTTTAGATTATTTTCTCTGAGAACATTTGAAAATATAGGTTTATAGCAATAAACCCGCAACTATTGGTGACTATTTAACATTCGTCAAGCCATAGTCCCTGTACAGCCCGAAATGTGCGCCAGAGTCATCGAAAATTGTCTCGAGCAGATCCGTGGATCATTTGGCTGAAATTTAGTTCAAATCATAAATTGCATATCGCATTCTCTTAAACAATGGAATCGAAATCCATTTCAAGCAAAAAATATGTTTTTTTTTATTTTGAAGTTCTTATTGGTAGACCTTTTACCTGCCGTAAATTAATAAAAAAAACTGCATATTTCCTTTATTATTCAGAGCTATAGGCCTTAGAGGTCTTTGGCTTTTGATAGCCTTTACCGTGTGCATCGATTTATTGACTTGCCTATATTATGGTGAACCTTCCATTTTTCGACCGAGACCGCCATCGCTTAACTTCAGTTTTGAGATTAAAAAAAATTAAAAGTGTTAATAATAATAGGGCTTTGGATGCACATGAAAGCATTCAAATAGAAAAATGTAAGAAAATCATGAACCGAGATAAAGGACCGATTCTTTTCAATCAACTTTTTCAATTATTAATGTAAGGCTTAGTACACTTCACGGTTCATGATTTTTACGCGCTTCGTGAGGTATGGTTTTCATATAAATAGAACATAGTTTAGTTTTAGAATTATATTAAATCATCTCCTGATGATGCTAACATGGTTAGCGAAACGTGCGTCGAGCAGTTCAAAAAGTGTTTTGGTGTTTAGTGGTAAATCTCTTCAAGTCTAGTGTTTCACACGAAAAGTTCCAATAGAAGAATTAAATTCGTGCAGTTTCACGTTCTCTAAATTAGATGCTTACCAATTAATTCAGCGTGGTCCATTTACTTCCAGTATATTTTTGTAAACCCAGCATGTGGCCAATAGAAAGTAAATTTAATATGTGAATTTATTTAAAACTTGCCTGATCTGATATAATCTGATCTTTTTTTTTTAAGTAAAGCACCATAAATTTCCCAGAGACTAACTTTTATTCCACAAAATAAACCAGTTAATTTAAAAAAGGGCAATGTTCATAAATCATTGAAACTGGTAAATGAAAAAAAAACTAAATAGAATATTGATTTATTGTACTTGGATTCGTAGTAGAACCTAACATATGATTACAGATCGAATTTAGTTTATAATAAAAGGCAAAGTGTGTGTTGAAATCAATTAATTATGGCAACGAGGCAATTCATTTATATATCTAAGTAGTGTCTGAATGATTGTGGCGTGTTCATATATGTTTTTCTTTATTTGGGTTTTTAAAAACACAAACGTGAATTTACAGATCTAGAAAGATAGTAATAAAGAAAATATAGGTGCTATTTGAGCACCTAGGAACATCCTTTTCATAGAAGATTAACTCTTCTTTGGTAAAGAGAAATTCAGCGAGTAAAATGTCAGAGTTTAAGCTCACAGTTCTTTGAAAACTGTTAAAAAATTAGGAAAGTGTGAAGAGGTTATCGACTAGCTTTAGAGATGGTTTGATGATGGGGAGAATTAGACTCAAGTGTATTTCAGGGTATAAGGGGTCAAGACGTGTTCAACATATACCAAAGTGATGTTTTGGACATGGTGGTAAAACGTTTTAATAACATCTTCTTTGCAGAGAAAGGTTGGAGCTTTAAGCAAGATTCAACAGCAAGTTGGAGGTCAATTAAAAAAAAATGTTTCTTTGAAAATTGACCCTTACTATACTCTAGATCTCAACGCAATATCGAGGCCCTTAAAGCTTATTTGGTGAAAGTAGTAGCTGTAATACCGGTGGAAGTAGTCGCTGCGAGGATAGACGTAAACGGACGTAGACGTACGGAAATGTAAAATAACGTAGCCTTAATTCCATTGTTTGTTTGTTTCTCTATAAACTGCACACTTATGTACAAGGATCATTACTTACCAGGTCTGTAAATATGAAACCGGAATTTGCTAATTGATGGCCCTAGCTCTCAATGTAGTTACCGTCAAACTCACAACAATACAACAGCATATACAACAGCATAGTTTGTAGCAATACAACAGCATATATAACAGCATAGTTTGTAATGGCGTTGAACATGTCGAATTTTGTGTCTGGAAACTAGATTTGCAGACATCATTGATTTTCTATTACCATTTGAAAAAAAAATGCTGAAGAATCACATCGAATGATTGTCGAAGCTTACGGTGAGCATGCTCTTGGTAAATCACAGTGCTTTGAATAGTTTAAAAAATTAAAAATTGGCGATTTTAACGTAAGAAACGAAGAACGTGGAAGACCACTGAAAAAGTTTGAAGGTAGCAAATTGAAAGCATTGTTGGATGAGGATGACGCTCAAGCTTAACAACAACTCGCAGGTAAAATAAATCTGACACGAGAAGCTGTCTCTATACATTTGAAAGTCATGGGAAAGATCCAGAATATGGAAAAATGGGTTCCACATGAACTGAATAAAAGACAGCAGGAAAACCGAAAAACCACTTGCAAAATGCTACTCGTCAAGTACACAAGCAAGTTATTTCTCCATCAAGTTATAACTGGTAATGAAAAGTGGATATATTTTCAGAATCCTAAGCGTAAGAGATCATGGGTAACTCCAAGCGAACCATCGACATCGACTGCGAGACCAAATTGCTGTTCGCAATTCGCGCTCTCCATCCACCCGAGATTATTTTCCCCGTTTAGCCCCACGCGACCAATCTATAGATCATGATGCTTCTCACTAATGATCTGATTATTAGGATATTCAGCTTCACGTCTAATTTGCTAGTTCTGCAAATCAGCGGGTAAGCCATCTTCGCAACCGTCAAGGGTTTAAGCCGTACTTCGCAGTATCTTTCCATGCCACTCTTTTATCTTCAATTTCCAGCTGGTGACCGGGTTTGCTCAATCTCTGCGAGACATAAATAGCTTGTGTCTTGGTAATATTCACTTTGATCTTTCAGATCGTCCAGGTATTCCTTGACGTATCCGACGGCCTGGTCCGGTCTTTTGTGTCGAGTCATTATGGCCGTGTCATCGGCATATAGTGTCTTAGTGTTATTCCTCTTCGGAATATTACTAGTGTATATGTTGTAGAGTCGGGGCGCTAGCACCGCTCCTTGCGGTACTCCTGCCTCCATCCATCTTCTGGCTGATTTGACTCACCCATTTTTACAGAGAAACTTCGTTCTCATAGGCATGAGTCAATCAACTTAGTGATTCACTCGGGGAATCCCATCTCCATCATCTTGTATATCAGCACATCGTGCCATACATATTGTCGCCAAATTGCTATGTACGGAAGACAATGTACTGTGTTTTGTGGGATCAGAAGGGTGTGGTTTAATATGAGTTGCTAAAACCTGGCGAAACCGTTAATACTGAAGGTTACCGACAACAAATGATAAATTTAAATCAAGTTTTGCTTGAAAAATGACCATAATATCAAAAAAGGCTACAAAAAGTGATTTGCTTCATGATAATGCACCACCACACACAGCAAAACTGACCAATGGAACGACTGAAGCCTTTAGTTGGGAAATACTTTCTCATACGGCTTACTCACCAGACTTGTCTCCATTCGATTACTACTTATTTGCATCGATGGGGTGCGCACTTGCTGAGCGACGCGTCACTTACGAAAATGTACGAAAATGGCTCGATGACTGGTTTGCCTCAAAAAAGCAACAGTTTATCTAGCGTAGCATCCACAGATTGTCTGACACGCGGGAAAAATGTATATTTCGTGATGAGCAATACTTGGAATAAAGTATTTTTATTATTTTTATACAATTAACGTGTATTTTCCATACAAAAATTCCGGTTTCATATTTACATATCTGGTATAGTAGGACTACTTATAATATAAAATAATCAGTGATCATAATATTTTTGAGGCTTAATCAAAAAGCAATAAATACACTTTGAGTAAACCAGAGAGCTATTGAAAAGAAACTAATGGAAGCTTATGGAAGATAATGAATTAGCGTTAAAATATTAAAACAGACCAATGGATAAGAGAACAAAACAAACTAAACCAAACCAAGCTGCAAGATGTGAAACATATAGCACATTAAAATGGAATCGAGTGGGACATGTTGCAAGACATAGAGAATAATGGAATGGGAAATTCACTAGATGGAGACTTTGAGGAGAACGAAGAAGTATGTGAAGATCGCCACAACGCTGATATAGTGAAGAATGGAAGAATATGCGAGAGCCTTATATCGTCTTTTCGATAGAAAAGAAGCTGTAAGAAGTGGAATAATATCTGGGTAAATAAACAATCGCGAAGTGTGCTTTCTTTTTCGCTTTATCTCTAATATTCATAATCAATTACCTTTGATTTAAAAAGGTACAATTACTAAAATGGAGTTGCGATGCATAAATCATTAAAATCAGCAAACGAAAACCGCTGAATAAATTAATTTATTGCATTCGAAATCGTAATAAAATTAAACATATTATTACTGATAAAATTTACATAATAATAAAATGCGAAGTGTGTATCGAAATCAATTAGCTATGGTAATGGGAGAATATATATTTATTCCGATGTCGTCTAGGTGTCTAGCTGAAAACATTCAATTGCAATTTAATATTCGATTCTATTTGTTGATATTAAAATTAATACAAAATTTATTCTATACCTTTCAAATTTACGTTAATATTGTTGGACGTTTACGAACGACGACATTATAATATCTCGACTAAATGTTGACTTGTTGATTTATTCTGTTAGTTTCTGAATATCTAGTCTTTACACGTTTATGCTGTTATCGTAAATATGCGAACCTTTTATAGTATATACATTAAAATATTGTTTTCCGTAATTTAGATTTCTAAATTTGTTTAGATACACTGGAAGCGACAAATTTTGTTTGTTTTATCGACTAAAGTCGATTTTTGATGATACTATACAAAAATTTAGTTTATTTGAATTAATTTGTCTGTTACTTTGTAATGCTTTTTTTAACCGAAAAAAATTAATTATTAATTCATCAAGTATACCCAAAAGTAAAACAAATTATCGATAAAAAATACTGTAAGATGACATATTTCGGTCCAATTGTAGAACAAATAGCGTGCTCTTTGAGAAAATTGAGGAAAAAACAATTTGCAAATAACGTTTTAAACTTCCTAGTAAACCAGTAAATTATTTTTTAATGCCAAAAAAAATCTGGAGTTTATATATTAAGTTGCAAAAAGCAACTTTAGAAGCGATTGAAATTTGTAAATATAATAAAGACCCATCTAGACAGTTATTAAACGACCAGATCTCCGATATTCCTCACTATTTAAAATATTTGAAAAAATTAAAACCAGGAAAAGTGTAAAATTAGGTAAATGTATATGTCAATAAATAAATAAACAGCTGTAATATCTTAATTTTAAAGTAGTGTTTGATAATGTAACATTGTTTTACGAAACTAGTCATACAAAGTTAAAAAATAAAAATAATAGATAACAAAGTATTTTTTTTTTGCTTTTTTTTGGATTTGTTGCCACGATCTATAACTCAAAAAATATCTATTATGTAAATAAACAATCACTGGGTAAAAAAACAAAAAAACCAAATAGACAAATTTCTCAGTGTTCTTTTTTTTGTAATAAATTTGACTAACGAACAAAATTTTAAAAATATAAAAATGCTCTCAACTAAATTCAAACTTTTGAACGTTAACGTTTAGGGAGTTCTTCTCCCCCCGTTTTCAAAACGAATCTAAAAAAATAAATTTTATTAATTTCTATATATAATGTAAAGATAGGAAGTAAATATATTTTTTGTGTATTTTATTGTGTGTAATAATGGTTTTTAATGACATGACATACTACCAAAAAATATATAGGTGAGGTTTACTGTGTGATTGTTTACTGTACTGATTGTGTATTGAAATACTTGTTTTTAATTTTATCGTTTATGTTTTTATCGTGAAATGTTTTTAATTGTATCGTTTAGAATCGGGAACCATATTGAATTTAAATCTATCGAAGGCATAGCAATACAGTTATTTTTATTTAAATTAATTATAGCGGTTTCTTTTAATCTTCTGTATTTTGTTACCGATTCTTTTAATACCGTTTTGGAATTATTTCAATTGATTTTATGTCCCGATTCTCATGCGTGTTGACAAATTCCAGATTTATTAAAGTCGCCCTTTCTAAGAAGGTTTTTTATTCTAATTATCCTCTTTTATTCTAACATCTAACGGTCTATATGTCTCATCTATATAAAATTTGCCACATCCGCAGGGAATTTTATAAATCCAATTTTCTGGTATTCTGTTGATTCTGAGATCTAAGAGTATTTTTTATTTTAAATATCATTCTTATGTTGTATTTATTTCCTACTCTTTTAATTATGTCAGAAATACCGCGGATATAAGGAATTGTGAGGTTAATTGTTTGAGAGTTATGATTATTGTTATTAAAAACTTGTCTGTTTTGTGAGGTATAAAAAGTTTTAAACGATTTATCTATGACATTTTTTGGATTATTGTTTTTATTAAAATGTTTTTGATGTGATTTGTTTCTTTTTGTAATGTATCACTGTCGGTACAAACAAGTTTTGCTCTATCATATAAACTTTTAATTACTCCTATTTTGACTGATTTTGAGTGATTGGAAAAGAAATTGAGATACCTATCTGTGTTTGTCGGTTTTCTGTAAACTGTAGTTTTTAATATGTTGTTTTGTTTTAATATTAAAGTGTCGAGGAATGGTAATTTATTCTCCCTCTACTTTTCCATAAAGTAAAATTAATTGCAGGCTCTCGATAATTTATATCTTTAATTGTCTTTATATTGCCATTCCGAAATTTTGTTGACTATAATCATTTTCTAATTGAAAATATGTGGTTTTTAAGCACAGAGTTAATAATTCCAATATAGTATTTATGTTTAGTTTAGTGCGGTCTTTTAATGTTGTGTCATGTTCTAATCTCTTTCTAATTATTAAAAGTGATTTATCAACTGGTATATTAGTAAATAAACGCCCCACGTCAAAACTAACCAATAAATTTTGGTTTATCATTTTAATATACGAAATTTTATCTAAAAAATCTGAAGTATTTTCAATATATAAATTTGTTTTACCCGAAAGTGGATTTAAAATGTTTAATAAAAAATTTGCTAGTTTATAACCTGGGGAATCTATACTACTAACTATAGGGCAAAGTGGTATATTAGTTTTGTGTATTTTTGGTAGACCATAGAAATGAGGTGGTTTACTATAATGTGGTGTAAGCTGTGATCTTTCTACATCTGTAAATTCACGTTTGTTTTTATATAATGCATTGTAAATTTGTTTTTCCATTTTTAATGCTGGATCTGTAGGTATTTTAGTGTAATTTCGCTCATAAATTAAATTTTTAATTTTGTTATTATATTCTGTAGTTATTATTATATTATATTAGTATGTATTATTAAACACGCCACATTCATTCAGACATTACTTAAAGTAAAAAATTGTTTTATTCGGTTTAGTTTATTTAAGATTGATTGATTAATTTGTTAATCGTCACATTGTATTGGGTAATTTAGCAAGGCCAACGAAGTCTGGATCTTAGGCTTACGTTAGAGTGAGTGAAAATGATTAAACAGAGAATAAGCAGAGAAGTAAATATAAAATGTAGTTTTATTGTATAAATAAAACATATAGAAAAATACATTTGACGAGATATATTTCTTAAATCTGTAAATATTATAGTTAAATATGGTTAAGTAAGTCAACCTCTTCGAGCAAGCTGATCATGTCCCTTCTGAAGATGTCACCAAGAGGCTTTTTTAGATCATATTTTAGGCATAATGGTAGGAGGAAAGGGCAAGTAGAGAAATATGCTACACTGTCAATAAGGGCTCACATAGCGAACATAAGGGAAGACCTTTACTTTTCATTAGATAAAAATGTGAAAAGAAACAGTGACCAATCATCATCCAATTTAGCTTGATTTTTTCGATCTAAAATTAGGAATATTGCTGAAGTCACCAGTTTTCAACTTATATTTAATCTGAACACATGATTTTTTGAGAAGAATTATCTATATATTATTTGACCCAATTGACAAATGTACGACATTTTGAATGTATGATTCTGTTCCAGTGTTATTTGAACCACATATGCCTATTAGAGCTAAATCCTTTCGTAAAATACGTCATGTTGTGGATTCACTGAGTCCACATTGTTGTGAAGGTCGACTAAGGGAAATTTCTGAGTCTTTGGCAACACTTTTACGTACCAAAATAAACATGCTCTTGTGAACTATATATTGATCTTTTTTTACCTTCCATAGAACCAGTTTCTTGAAATTTTTGGATAATTCGATTGGTAGGTCTTACAAATTTAGCAAACCGTAAATATCGCCTAATTTCCATAAAATAATTTAACAATTTTAACGCGTTCTTGTATCGTGTACGACTCCCTTTTTAGAAATGACATAAATTATGCTTCTGAAATCTAACTATACATAGGAAAATTCACAACGTCATCTGTGTTTTATTCCAGAATTAAAAAAAAAATGAAAGACCCGTTATTATATAGGTGTACTTTTTTTTTGATTGTATAAATAGTTGGGAACTCGTTCAGCGAAATGTATCGAGCTAAAAGAACACTACCCCAACTAAATTGATTTTCAATTAAAAAAAAACATTTCATTTGAAAATCATCTAAATTTAGTCCTTATAAATTTACAAATAATATTTATAAAATATATTTATAAAAAAAATTAAATTAAAGAAATATAATTGTTTTTCTTATAAATTTCGTAACATTGTTCACCAACCTACAAGCTTCCTCTATATTGTAACGAGGACATCAAGAATCAATTAATCATACATTATTCTCCCAGACTTGATCTTTTTCGAGCAATGTTTGATGTTAATGTTTTTATAATGATAACGAATCGATATAAATGACCCACGAACATAACCTCCCTTTAAGTAACTTTCGTCACTTCCTTCGACTTGACATGTCAACAGAATAAGAATGCTTGAATTCGAATGTGAGTAAAAAAGGGTCAGTTGCAAAGAGGTACAATAGAGACATATATTTTTAACTTATTAATGCCGTTGACAGTTTAAAAGTCAATGAAGCCATTTATCATTTTTTAATAGATTGATCATCATCAATACTGAGATGAAAATATATTCCGCCTTAAATTCGTGTACAAAAAGAAATTCATAATAATAATCAAAGGATGTAAACGTCAGTTAATATTATAAACTCGGTAAAATTCCAATTTATTTGAAATATTTAATTTTACAATATAACCATTTCTACTTGGTGTCCCATAACTTATTTGCCATAGAGCAACTGGTGATAGTAGAGATCAAAATTAGAGAATTTAGTTACTAAATGTGTTGGCAAATCTTAGTCATTCAAGTGAAACTAAATTTTCGAAAATTGATCACTAGACTTGAGCCTAGTCTCTAGAGGAAGCTTGCTGTCTACTCTGTGAGGAATTAACTCGCTCATATTTTTTACCCTATCAAGCTGGGAATATATTGACTTCAAAATAATGAAAAGTTATAATTTCCACGTAAAAAAGATAGCCTTGGACAATATCGATATCTCACGGCGTTTGCGAGATATTTGTGTCCAAATATTCCATTGCACATCTTATCGATGGCTGAAAAATATGCTAGTGAAACCATTACTGGCGATCGGTACCAACAACATTCATAAAATTAAACCGACCATTAAAGGAAAAACAATCAGAATAAGCACACGATAAAGTAATTTTTCAACATGACAACGCTCGGCCCCATTTTACAAAATGAATAAAAAAACTATTTGGAAAACCTTAACTGGGACGTCCTACTACACCCGCTGTATTTACCGTACTTAGGCCCTTCGGACTGCCACGTATTTTTATCGATGCAACACGGACTTTTAGAACTACAATTCATTGTTATTTTCAAAAGTTGGCTTCAAAAAACCAAAAGTTTGTTTGACGCAAAATTTTTGGACAGAAAAATGGGAAAATGTAACAGCTAATCATAGCATATAGTTTAATTATTAAGGTAATATATTTTGTAATGGAAATAATATGTTGTTATGGAAATACCAATTAAATAAGTAGCGAAAAAATATTGAAAATTAAGTATAGGCCCTCCTATAATTTTGGACTTGCTTCAATTTCTACTAATCCTTTAAAGTTGCATTTTTACGATTTCCTTATAGAAAACATTAGGAACCGCATCATGTTGTACTTTGAATACTGATTCAAGAGTTGTTTTAAGCAGCTCATCATAAACTGTCAATGCAGGAATGGCAATGGATTTACGTATGCACTGAATATTGAATAGATATTTCTGAATATTTTTCATTAATATTTTCGAAGTGTTCACCTTGTTAATTGCTTTTTAATATTTTTTGAATATAATTTATGTAATCTTAATCAGCCTAAATTAACGGTTAATTTAGATAAATCGGTATAAATTAGGAAATAATTTTATTACATTGAATGCTAATTATAAATATTAGATGCATATGATTTAAATTAAATATTTTATACAGGGTGTATGGAAAAGTACTGTCATAAATTTAACTAACGATTTTTGAACAAAAAGTCTCCTGAAGACATGCATATATCTAAAATGCAAGCACTTCCGTGAAAAATAAGTATTATTTGAATATAAAATGTAACATATTTATAATCATTTATTCTTTAAGTTTCAGCACAACTTAGACATTATTGTCGTTGAATGTCAAAGTTGAAATTATTAGCACAATTTTTTTACACTTTTTAACACGTCTTAAACGATTGACGTTACATTAGAAAATACATGATTAATTGCTATATTACATTAACTGTTCTTGTCCACCATCCCATTTTTAGCGAAGTAAGCTTCATCGGTATATAATCGGTATATAATTGTACCGTTTGTACACCATCAGGGTAAAATAATTAATCTTTTAATATACTATGTACAATCAAATGGGAAATTCCAATTTGTTGCGCAACAGTTGCAACAGCGCAACAACGCAAAAGTAAAATAGATTCGAGTAGAATCCTCACATTCCTGAAATTCTGGAATTTGATACCACTACTGGTATCCAAAAATGTTTGAGAAACTTGGACAAACGTCTGACGGGTCTGACGTCTGACTTGGACAAACGTCTGAATTTTGGGGAGATTCTCCGTAAATACAAAACATATTGTGATATTCGCGTACATAATATATTTTTTGTTTTAACTCGAACTTAAATGCTCGCATTGACGTATACCAAAAAAATTTGTGTCGTTTTTATAAAATTTCATTACTTGCAACGTTATCGCACCGATATTTGATGATGTAAAAACTATAAAACGTTGCTTCCGCCGTTCTCCTATAGATGGCGTTAGCGGTAAGTAGTCGTCGAAATATAAACATCATAGATGGCATGCAAACTTATGGGGATCTTGTAAACATAACATAACACTGGCACCAGTAGTAAATTTGTGTTTACATCATAAAGTTGTTCGCTATTAAAATGTTAGTTTATGAGCCAAATTCTTGTCATATGCGGGAAGTGTTAATTTATTTCTTTAATATGACCAAATCTGTAGCTGAGGCTCACCGAATGTTCTCAAGCACTTATGGTGAGGCCGCTATGAATGAAAGAACGCGTCGTGAGTGGTTTTAACTCTTCAGAAGCGATGATTTTAATGTTGATAGCTGTGAAAGAGTGACAGTTTTTCAATATGAAGAATTAGATACATTGCTTAATGAACAATGACAAGACGATTGGGCGTGAATCAACGAGTTGAAACCCAGAGATGTTGAACGTCGTTAGTTAGCTTGTGAACAGTTGCTGTAAAGGCAAAACTTGAAGGGATTTCATCGCATTGTGACTGGAGACGAAAAATGGATTTTATTACAATAATCCCAAGCGTCAAAAATCATGGGGATATCCCGGCCAGGCTTCCACGCAGACGGCCAAACCGAATATTCACGGTTCCAACGTCATGATGTGTATTTCGTTTGGTACCAGGCCGGTGAAGTGAATTATGAGCTGTTAAAAACGTCTGAAATGATTCTATGAGATCGTTATCCAACCCAATTAATGCGTTTGAGCCGAGTATTGTAAGACAAACAGCACAATTCAGCGAAATATACAATAAAGTGATTTTGCAGCATGACAATGCTCGGCCCTATGTTGCGAAAGTGGTCAAAACATACTTGGTAACGTTGAAATGAAAGTCCTACCCCACCCACCGTATTCTCCTGACGTTGGTCCTTCTGACTATCACCTCTTTCACTTCCAGTTTAATGTTGAAGTCAAAAATTGGATCAATTAGTAGATCGCTTCAAAAGATGGCCAGTTTTTTCATCGTGCGATTCGAATGCCGTCTGAAAGATGAGAGAAAGTAGTGGCCAAGGATGGACAATACTTTCAATCATAAATGGATAACCAATTTTTTGCAATAAAGCCTTGAATTTAAAAAAAAACGACGGCAAATTTATATACCTTTTATCTAACATGATATAACAAACACATCGGTCAATAAGTCTTCGGTTTGACATATTGATGATGTTACTTATGAAAAATTCTTACTAGTGGTCGATTGTGCCAACCTTCAAACATTATAATAATAATAATAATTTATTGAATCCTCAAGACAATAAAAATATGCATGGATCAAGTCAAAACAAGAGCATGCACAATGCCGCACTTCTGTGCATATATATATATATATATATATATATATATATATATATATATATATATATATATATATATATATATATATATATATATATATATATAACATTTAAACCTACATATAAATAAATTATTCTTTATAAGGTATATAATTTAATAAACTATTTATTCAATCCCCACAACAATAAAAATATTCATGATTAAGTCAGATTGACAGAATTGACAGAATGTTCAGTGACACGACCTCAGAAATAATACATGATATGACAATCTTGCACAAATAAACATTATATTCATAAATAAGCATTGAATCTAATTATTGATATGACATATATTCTTCTAAACTATAAAAACTTTGACTTAAGAAGACACTCTCGGACTTTGAAGACATTCGCGGACTAATTTTTTAAATTCGTTGTCATTCTGAACATGCTTAAATCGTTGTGGCAACTTATTATACAGCTTCACACCCCTATAATAAACATTATGTTGAACTATCTTACATGAATGTATTGGTAAAACAAGTTCATCAGAACCTCGTGTGTCATAATGATGAAAATCACTCTTTTTCACAAAATTTCGCCTAACAAATATGATAATCTCCAAAATATATAGTGATGGTAGACTCAAAATCCTGCATTGTTTAAAAATTGGTCGATATGTTGCCAGTAGTGACACCCCACCCATCATTCGAATTATCTTTTTTTGTATTTTGAAAACACACATTAGGTGAGGCGATCCACCCCAAAATATCAAACCGTACCTAGCGCGACTATAAAACTCTGCATAGTAATATGAATGCACAATATCCGTGGTACCAACCCGTTTCAACCTATAAATAGCATATGAGACAGCAGCTAATTTCTTGCATAGTTCAGCTATCTGTTCAGCCCAGCAAAGTCTGTTATCGAGATGAACACCCAGAAATCTAGTACAGGATGTTTGCTGTATAGACCTACCGTTAATTTTTAGTAAATATGACTCTGTTATAGTGTGTGTTCGAGGAGTAGAAGCAATAAAACTGGTTTTGTCCACGTTAAGGGGTAACTTATTATTCGTAAACCAACTATAAAATTTATTGAGCATTTCCTGTACCGTTTCAATGGCTCCCTGCATGTTTCTATTTCCTGTTAAATAGCTGCTATCATCAGCAAACATTACCATATTTCCGCTACTGCAAACATCTGGCAGATCATTAACAAAAATTAGAAATAATAGTGGACCCAAAACAGATCCTTGGGGTACTCCAGAAATAATCCTTAATCTTTCAGATGTTGCTACATCAATCTATACAACTGGGTGTCGGTCGCCACAGTGATGAAGTTTGTCCAGCAGTATTGCGTGATCCACCAGATCGAAAGCTTTACTTAGATCTATAAACAGACACACAGATTGCTGAATGTGTAGATCGACCACTTTGAAACCCGTGCTGTGATGATTTCAATATATTAAAACGCACAAGAATGCGTCAAGTGTCACAATTTCATAAAAATCTGTCAACTGGTTTCTGAGTTGTTGTGCTTTAAGTGACGCTACTTTTATTATTTTTAAAACAATGAAAAAAATGGTGATGGTTAAACATTGTTTTTTGATTAAAAAAAATACCGTTTAAACCAAAACAATGGCTTGACAAACATTACCCGAATTCTGACCCAGGGCAATCAACCATAAATGATTGGTATACTGAATTCAAACCTAGCCATACAAGCACCGATGATGCTGAACATTCTCAACGTCCAAATGAGGTAGTTACACCAAATACCAACAAACGAAAGGAAAGAAAAGGTTGTTGGCAACGATGACTAAATTACATGAATTGTACCTCGAATTGTTTCCCCATTCACCATATTCTCCAGATTCCCCCCCCCCCCCCCCCCGCGACGTATAAATCGTTTTATAGAATAGGTATGGAAATTTTATAAAAGCGTTGAAATGAATGTAATGTTTGTACGATGTATGAATGTATCCCCTTGAAGGAAAATGTATCGATGAATAAAATTGAAATTTGTAAAAGAAATTACTTTTTTTTTCTTATCAGTGACATATTGACTGATGTATTGTAACGTGATTCTTAGTTTTTAAAAAACAATGCTCATTAATATAGTTATAGCATATCTATTAAATAAAAACCAATTAATATTTGCCCAATACATGTTTTCAGATTTTTACTTAAACTGATAATTCTTATCATAGCTTTTCGATAGATGTTTTAATAACTTTGCAAATTTTTCGCGGGAAGTTTTCGGCTTTTGAACCTTTTTGTAAGAAACTTTTTCTTTAAAGTGCTTTCCTTTACATCCTGTATATAATATTATGACAGTAGCTTCCCCGTTAAAAATTCTGTTATATATTAAGTCTAAAGAAACAAATCGTAATCCAAGTTAATCTTATATAGATACCAGTTTTATATACGTATAAATTTATCTTTACTTTGTAATTTAATTCACATAAACCATGTAATATCCTTTAGCTTATGAGGTTATCTTCTTAATACAAAACGTTTGATATCCGATTAAGTTAATGATCTATTTCTATTTGTCTGCAGGCAATATCATGTAAGATTTAAAGCGAATTAATGTTCTTATTAGTTAAAATGATCCATTTAAATAAAAATTCTACTTTTTATGTTGCTACTCGCGTATGAAAGGTTTATATGTTACACTTAACAAATAGTGCTGCCATACGGGTTGTATTACTTCCTATAAAGCCAGCTAATGAGTTTATTCTATTGGAACACACGCAGAAACTGACATGTTTTTTTTTGCTAAGGATTTTATTGCATATTGCAAATTCTGCAATTGATGGTTATCTGTAACTGGTGATGTTGTTTTTATTTTCATCGTTTATCTTTGTTGTTGATATAAAAGTTGTAGTGTTACCATAATTAGGCAGAAGATATCTGATTATCTGGAAAGTTCATAGGGATTAACAATAAGTTGTTTTTTAACGCTTGTAAACAAAAACTTGTGTTGGATTAGTAATGTATATTTACACATCATTAATTCCTGTGGTATTTACAATGTTTAGGTTCCGATTCGTTTTTATTTGCTTCCAGTTAGTGAATTGATTTAAATTGAAAATGACGGTCAATTGCTTACATTATTGTATAAATTAAACAGTTGTCTAATTTCTACTTATATTTTTCTCTAAAATATAACGCGTTTCGCTACACTGTAGCTTCTTCGGATGGTTGACAAAGAATGAAGTTGTATTAGACTGTTTTTTCGAAATATTTAGTAGCGGAGAATGGTTGAAGTTTATTTGGTCATTAGTAAAAATTATGAGCAATATTGACGAGACAATTTTGAAAAACAAAATTAGTAAACAATATATGTATTGAGACCGATATGACATGTTGACTTGCTTTACTGGTACCAAGAGGCAGTTGGATGCTTTGTTATTATATCTAAATTCCACAAATAATATATATATATATATATATATATATATATATATATATATATATATATATATATATATATATATATATATATAAGTTATATGAAAATCAGAACCAGTTAAAGACAGCAAAGCCCACGGAAGAGCAAATGCCAGCTATCCTGTTGGAAAAAGTGACAAATGCCATAGAAGCGATGAAGAATGGAAAGACCTCAAGAAAGGACAATGTAACGGTTGAAATGTTGAAGGCTGGTGGTCGAAATTTACATAAAATACTGACAAAATTGTACTCAAAATGCCTCAAAGATTAAAAAATACCCAGTCTATGGAAAAATGCTGAAGTGATTCTTCTTCATTAGAAAGGAACACAGGAAGATTTAAAAAACTACCTCCCAATAAGCCTCCTATCAGTTATGTACAAAGTTTTCACCAAGATAATATCTAAAAGAATATTAAGAACACTGAATGACGCACAACCAAGAGAGCAGGCAGGATTCAGAAGTGGATTTAGTACAACGGACCATATCCAGGTTGTCCAACAAACCATAAAAAGGCACAATGAATACACCATGCCACTGTGCTTGGCTTTTATTGACTATGAAAAGGCATTTGATTCAGTATCAACACAGGACATAATGCATACATTGCTTAACCAAGCGATAGACAGAGCCTATGTGAACCTACTGAGGTCCATGTATGAAGAAGCTACAGCTACAGTTCACATGGATTACTTTGAAATTAAAACCAGAATCAGTAGAACGTGGTGTACGACAGGGTGACTCAATATCGCCTGTTCTTTTCTCAGCCTGTCTTGACGAGGTATCTGGATTGGCAATAGTATGGGATAAAATTCAATGGTGCAAATCTAAGCCATCTTAGATTCGTGGATGATATCGTTCTCCTTTCTCAAGGCCCAGATGAACACATACAATAACACATGCGAGAGCTGCAAAGGGCGGGAGAACCATTTGGTTTGAAAATAAACCTAAAAAAGAGTCAGGTTATGTTTAACAAATTTACTGTCAGCAGTAGAATTTCTATTTTAGGAAGTGATTTGGAGGTTGTGGACATATATCTTGGACAAAGGATTTCAATGGAGGGTGATACCGCCCGGGAGGTAGAACGGCGGGTTAAGTGTGGCCGGCTCAATATAGTATTTAAGAGCAAACTCCCACTTGTCTGAAGAGAAAGATTTTTAATCAGTGCGTGCTGCTTGTTTTGACATATGGAAGTGAAACATGGACAATCACAACATAATCAGTTCAAAACCTTCAGGTTGCACAGAGGGGAATGGAAAGGTGTATGCTTGGCATTACAAAGCGGGACATAAAGACCTGTATTTGGATCAGAGAACAAACGAAGGTATGTGACATCATTGGAAGGGCGAAAGAATTGAAATGGAAGTGGGCAGTTCATATAGCGAGATGATGCGACGACAGATGGACCAAAGACCACCTGATCATAAACGCCCGCGAAGAAGGCCGAAAACACGATGGACCGATGACATCATCAAGTATATTGGACCCGAATGACAGATGAAAGCTCAGGACCGTGCAAATTGGAAGCATGCTGGAGAGGCCTTTATCCTGCAGTGGATTGATAATGACTGAATATATATATATATATATATATATATATATATATATATATATATATATATATATATATATATATATATATATATATATATATATACATACATATACGAAATGAAGACCAACAGTTCAATACATTTTTTTGATCTAACGATTACTAAATATTCGAATATCCACTCGTTTTCGATTGTTCGTAAACCTTCTCAAACTGATATCATGATTCACAATACACTAACATTAACAACATTAATGGGCAGCTTACTACAGCATAATTGATCTTTTAATCAATGTTTCTCTAAATACAGACAAATACAATACAGAATTAAATTTAGTTAAGCAAATTGCGTTTAACAACGCAACGTTAATAAAATAGGCCCCAATAAACAGAAAAATAAAGCGCTTTCGGAAACCTACCCTAGGATTAATATTCAAGAATTTGGATTTAAAATTCTTTCTTATTATAAACATATATCCGAAAAACTTAAAAACTATCTCAACACCATTAATATAAATGTAGCCTCTAAAACCAACAATTATTTAGGAAAAATTTTAAAAAACTATAAACAAAAAATAGGGAAAGACAAAAAATTAGGCGTCTACCAAATGAATTGTGGCTCATGCAATAAATTTTAGATAGGACAAACAGGTAAATTATTTAAACTCAGAATCGCAGAACACAAGCGCAGCTATCTAAACAATAAAATGGACACAACATACGCGAAACATCTTATTAAAGAAAAATAAGTTGGTAATATATCGTTGGCCGATTCGCTGCAATAAACTCTTAGCAACTCCTGCCATAACGAAACCAGGCAAAGTTGCAAGAAACGTAAACAGGACCGGGCCTAATAAAAAAAACAGGTCAAAATATTTAATTAATTTTATAGGTTTAGTAGTTTCGAAATATATTGTGTATATTGTGCTAAGAGATAAATTAATTAATTTATTTATTTTTATTGTACTAATAAATTCAAAATACACAAACCAATAAACAAGTTTTAATCAATAATAATAATAATAATAATAATTTAATCATAATTAACAATATTTTATTTTTCCCAAAATTATTCAGGAATTAAACCACTCCAACTAGGGTGCCTTTTAAGAAACTAGAAATATTGTTATTGAGATTTATTGTGGCAATTAACATTTTGCTGAAGGACAACGAAATATCTTGGAACGGACTGTACAAAATCCTTGATTTTGGTAATAGTTGTTCTTTGGTTGACTGGAACAATCTTCTTGAGCGAAGACGTCTTGCACCGGTTCGCCACAGGTTTAGCATAGCTAGTTAGTTTCATCGTTAAGTCATCGTGTATAAACGAGCCAGAAAATAATGAGAATACGAATATTGTAATAGTGAGCCACCCTGTAGATCCAACCGAGCCGCGCACATGCCCAGGTCAACCGTTTCACCTCGGCACAAGCCCGAAACGAGCTCTTTTAACAAATTTGAGAAACCACATCGAGTTTCTAAAAACATTATGACGCGATATATGGCCCGTCGTTGTCAAATAAAAACGAATGGCTACATAAAAACCTAGACTAAATGGGCACCGGTCCGCGCCAAGGCCATCTCTAGATTGGCGGAATGTTTCAGGAACGGGTTTAGATCGGTATTTAAGATCTGTCTTCGAGATTTGGGTTGCGCAGTCGAATTTTTGTGAAAAATGCCTCTTTTCGGCGGTCCGAACTATGGTGTAACATCCTTGTTAAACTGTAACAGAATGTCATCTGCGGTACGCTGTGCTGCCTCAAACATAACCTTCTGAACGCTGTGTTCGAGCAGATGGAAGATATATTTCTCGATGTTATCCAACCGTTATGTTCATTGGACCTATTTTGTTTACTATCACTGGGTGGTTTATTCTTTTTTACAGCTGACGAGATGATGATTTTTATCATTTAATGTTTCCACTGCCTACCAGTACATTCTGTATATTTCGGTACAAGCTCGTTTAAGGTCCTGGTCTTGTATCAAGTTAATTATATTTTTCATACATCTTGATCGTCATCTTCATAGTTTTAGGTTATCTATTTTTCACTGAATCATTTGAAAAATATAAATACACACGCTTTAAATATCTATGCAGTCATTTGTTTTTAAGTTTGTATGATTATACTTGATATCTGACAAGTACAAGTGACAAGTATCATATCATTTCACTTTTTAAATTAGAAATTATATCGTATTTTTTAATCTTTAAAAATTATTATCAGTGCATACATGTATGGAGCAATGAAATCACTTTGAATTTTATAAAAAAAAAGAAATTTGTTTCGTTGAAGCATTAAAAATATTAAAAAAATGTTAAGGCGACAGGGAAAAAAAATAGTGAAGTAAAAACTTTAGTGGTGGTAGAGAAGTAGCGAAACGGGACGGGGCCTAAACTTGATTTATACCAGACAATTAAAAATAATGTAAGGTTGTAACTATATTGTATTCACAATGCGCATGCTTTCAACCCCTCATAAGATAATTTAAATGTTAATTATATCATTATTAAAACATTTTCAGAAATCTGCATAAGGACTTCTGAGACGAGGTAAAGAGAACATATAAGATCCCGTAAAGAACACGACTGCAAATGAGTGAGAAAAAAAGCGATTAATTAAGAAGAATCTCAAGATTATAACTGATCAACAAAGCTCAAATTATTAAAATAATAATAAAAGTAAGTTGTAAACCAAATGCAGGCAGTAGAAAAAATTGTGGTGAATTAGTAAAAGGAATAATTAATGGAATTATACTGAACTGGTTCATTTACGTATGCAGAATGTTAATGTAATATATGCTGAACAGGATTATGGAGAAAATTAAGGCAGGTGCTAAAACAGGAAAAAAATCAAAAAGGGGCAGATCTAATATGAAGGGGATTGAATGGTAATAAGAGTATATGAATCGGTGGTAATTAGAATGGGTGAAACGCTGGATGAGCTGTTTCACTCAGTTATTTTGACAGTACAGCCATGACTGAGCAACTGGTTCCATTGTCCATTTATCTAAGAAAGGCCTTAAGCCATCCGAAATATTAACTGGGTTGAAGGTGCAGTATGAAGAGGATACCCTATTTAAGACCCAAGTGTTTGGTTGGGACAAAAAGTTTAATAATAGACGAGAAAGTGTGGTAAAATTATAATCGACGTCCCAGGTCAAGTGTCACTGCTAACAAAACTGGTGCAGTTCGCGACCATATGGTAGATTACTGACAGTTCACTATTCATGAAATCATCTTGTCTTCAATAAAATCCCGAAGGTGCCCGATCGATTCCGAAGTTGTAGACCGAAGATCAAAAAAACATCCCAATGTAAGTTATCAAGATACTTCTGAATCGATTTCGTCGAGGACAGACTTTTTTGAAGCATATCGTGACATGTGATGAAACGTGGGTGTTTTATTACACTCCAGAGTTAAAAAATGGCGAGTAAACCTGCCCTGTAAAGGCCAAAACCCGTCTCTCAGCCGGTAAGGTTCTCGCGGCCGTTTTTTTTCCGACTGGAAGGAGTTTTGTTGATTGATTTTCTTCATGGTTCAAAAGACGCGGTGTCCCCATTAGAGGCGTCCTCCTGCTACATGGCAACGCCAGGTTTTGACGAAGATGAAACTGGAGAATATGCACTGGGAAACCCTCCATACAACCCAGATTTGTCACCCTGTAATTAGTTTTTGTTTGCGCCTTTAAAAGATGCACCTGGAGGGGTTGATTTTCTTCATGGTTCAAAAGACGTGGTGTCCCCATCAGAAGCGTCCTCCTTCTCCATGTCAACTCCAGGTTTTGACGAGGATGAAACTGGAGAATATGCACTGGGAAACCCTCCATACAACCCAGATTTGTCACCCTGTGATTAGTTTTTGTTTGCGCCTTTAAAAGATGCACCTGGAGGGGTACGATTCGATAACGCTCAAGATGTTTAGAACTTTGTGCGGCATTGAGTGATGACCCAAACTCAAGTGTCTTCAGGCAAGAAATTCACAAGCTTCTAAACCGCTGGAAATAATGTGTAGAGCGTGGAAGAGACTATGTCGAAAAATGATCAATAGTGTTTTGGTATAATATTATAAATAATAAATTTCTATAAAACAATTCCGATTTATATTTGATTTATCCTCGTATATAAATGTCTATATAAATACAATAAAAAAAACCACCGTTCTTTTTGATCATGATTATATATATAGTTTTTCTTTCAGTTTCTTACTGAAATAAAATAAATACTTATATAAAATGCAATTGTTAGCAATCGGATCAAAAAACACTAAAAAGTACCAATACATAAAATGCGATTGAATCCTTGTCTTTTTATCTTTAAAAACGTAAACTGGACAATAAACGTTCACCGTTAATGAAGTAAAAAAAAAGGTACGGAGACTAACAACACACCCCTCGACAGCGTCCAATTCGCTACCGCACAATTGTTTCGTCGAATCTATTGTACAAAATCACCTAAAATGTCAATTTTAAAAGCAATTATTGGCGCGACAGCTGCCATTACCATTGAGGGACACAATGTAGCTGAAAAACGTCCAAAAACACACAAAACACACGCGCATTCTCGTGTACGGCGGGAGCTTTAGATGGGGTAGTTCGCCTACGTTTCGCTTTGATATCGAGTTTCCGAAAAATGGGATTCGGATTTGGCTGCTTATTAAATTTTGACACCTGACTGATTACCGTACCCATTAAAAATCCCCATAGGAAATAAAAATGAAACAATCTTATTCTCATTGTAGGAACTCTTCACATATAGCCTTTCAATAAATTGTTTTATTATTACATTTTAAATAAAACGAAATGTTCCTGTAATAATTTAAAAATTTTTTATTCGAAAATATTTGTCAAATTCAGATCAGATTCTTCCATTGGAACCTTCGGTGTTAAACACTAAACTCGACGAGATTTACTACTAAACCTCAAATAATTTTATTTCAATTTCTCGACGCTCGTCTCGCTAACCATCTCAAAATCCGAAAAAGTTAAGAAAAACTAATTTCAGCTAAGAAACAGTGTTAAGACAAGGGAAAAAAGTTTAGCTAAAAAAAAATAGACTCACAAGATCGGGAATAAATGCCGACAATATTTTTTACGGCAGTATACATGACGAAGAAAAAATTAATTAATTCTTAACCTCTCATAGTTTTTATTTTTAGACAAATACTATTACGAGGATTGCTATTTATGTATCCAGAATTGCCAACAATGGTGTTGCTATGCGCTATCTGTCGTACACATCGTAAAGTTTGACATTGTTGACTGTATATGCACTCAGAATGTTTTGTCATACGGACGCTTTATGTGCTGTTTAGTGACTTGAAAATTTCATCTCAGTCAAAAGATAGAATCAACTCGTATACATTTTCGTGCGATGGTTTACTACGACTTTTGACTTAGATTATCTCAACAACAGTGCATTAATTATCTAACTTCGAATTTTGGCGATGGAGCATCACCTAAAACCACTGTATATCACTGGTTTAGTGAATTCAATCATAACCG
This sequence comes from Cosmopolites sordidus, assembly GCA_031761425.1. Lineage (NCBI taxonomy): Eukaryota > Metazoa > Arthropoda > Insecta > Coleoptera > Curculionidae > Cosmopolites > Cosmopolites sordidus. The sequence continues at coordinate 24,204 of JARFXV010000174.1, read as the reverse complement.
TCGTTCGCTTACGGGTGAAATTCAAGAAGGTCTTTCAAAATCGATTGTTGTGCCATAAAACATCGATACTATGCGCGAAATGATAAAGCAAGATTTGTTACGGGACATACCGTGACATTGAGACATCTCTGGGTGTTAATATGATGAGCATACACAAGATTTTACATAAACATTTAGCAGTGAAAAAGATTTGTATGCGTTGGATTCCGCATAATTTATCAATCTCTCAAAAGAATGTCTCGTGTCGATTCGTGCCAAGAAATGTTCAAAAAGTATAATCGTGGCACGTCAAAAGTTATGTATAACATCTACACGGGGGAGGAATCTTGGATCTATGCATTATTTTGGTTTAAGGGAAAAAATGTAAAATATAAAGAAATCCTATGTTATTAAAATGTGAAATTCATCGTGTTTTCGGCAAGGTTTAATACTAATATTAAGAACTTTTTTGAGTTTTGATATATATACAGGGTGTTAGATAAACATGCGGCAAAAATTAAAGGGGTTATTCCTTGACTTATTCTAAGAATATTTTGTTGTATGATGATTTTTGAAAAACCCCTTTGTTTCGAAGATACAGGGTGAACAAAATCTACGACATTAACAACATTTTATTATCAAAAAGTACATGTAAAGTTGCTCAATCTACAATAAATGTTCGAAATGATTTCCTCCAGCCTTGATACAAGCATTCAATCTTCTCGTCATTGACTGCCGAACTCTTTCAACCACACCAGGGTCGTTTCTAATTGCAAACAAACATTCAACGAGAACTGATGTTGAAAACTAATTTTGCATACCTCATGCCGATTTTCATCTGCCCACACATGGTTATTATGAAAATTCCTTATTGCGTTTCTTGCGAAAGTGGCTTCATCGGTTGAAAGAATTTGTGTCAGGAATAGAGGGAAAAGAAGTAAAGTTTGCAATATCCATTGACATAATGCAATACGTAGAGGAAAATCAACAGGTAGTAGTGCCTGAACGCGTTGAATGTGGTATGGATACAACAAATTGTCCTTAAGAATTTTCCAAACTGTCCAGTGACTCACATTCAAAGTATTTGCAATTTTTTGCGTAGAACTACCAGGCTCTTCCGCTATTTTGTTTAGCACATTCTGTTCCAATTGTTCCCTTCTTACAGTCAGTGATCTTCCTGATCCTTCAGTTCGTTTTAATGTGCCTGTTTCACGAAGACGTCGATGAATGTTTTCGAAGATTTTTCGGTCGGGGACATTACGGGCTGGAAATCGTTCACTGTACAATCGCCTAGCTTGTAATGCATTGCCATCAGCAAGTCCATACATGAAGTGCATGTCAGTCATCTCGGCGTTTGTATATATTATGATAGAGCAGTTCACTCACTATTTAAGACACGTCAAATAGCCAAACATCACTCAATCTATGTAAACAAATGCGACCGATGAAATCCACTTACTAGATAAAACAGCCGTTCCAAGTGATCAAGATCAAAAAAAAAATGTACTTGATAAACTCATTGACGTACACCCTACTTTTATTTACATTAATGATTTCAACAAATATCGAATCTGGTTGTCGCAAATTTTGTTCGCCCTGTATCTTCGAAACAAAGGGGTTTTTCAAAAATCATCATAGGGCAAAATATTCTTAGAATAGGACAAGGAATAATCCCTTGTATTTTTGCCGCATGTTTACCAAACACCTAAATGTTTACCTAAAATGATTACTTCTGCATTTTTCCATAGGTCAGGTACTTTTTATTCTTTGAGGCGTTTGAGTATAATACGTCCGACCACAAGCTTTTAACATTTCGACAGTTACGCTGTGCTTTCCTGAAGCTTTGCCGTTTTTCATCGCTTTTATAACATTTGTTACTTCCTCCACTGGGATAGCTGACATTTGTTCTTCCGTGGATATTGGTTCTGATTTTCATCTAACTGGGAATAAAATTTTCTGACAACCTCTAACATTTGGGTACGTACCCTGCACATTATGCCATTCTCACGCAGTAAGGCACGAATTTGCGTTCTGTTGTGTCTCAGATTCTGTTTAGCTTTGTTAATTCCTTTGTTTTCTTCCAGAGTTTTTTGCACTAACTGCATGTTGAATCGGCGCGTGTTCTCCCTAATACGTTTTCTTATAGTTTTGCAGAGGTCAGCGTACTCGACTCTGCCAAAAGGACTTCCTGCATTTCTCATTATCCTTCGTTTCTTTATTAAATCAATTTTCTCACTGGAGATTTTTGTCTGTTTGAAACATTTTTCTTCTGGTGCTATTGAAGCAGGCATTTGAAGCACATAGTTGATGATTTCTTGATATTGAACTGACATTTCCATCTCCTCCGGATCTCATAATACCGCAAAGCGGTTTGACGAAGCAATCTCAAAATCGCTGCCTCCTTCAAGCAGTTTTCCAGAATCCACTTTGCCCTACTTTGATCTTACCATTCTTTCGCGCCCTCTTTGACAATTAATCCTAACTTTTTCTCGTAGCATTCGATTATCACTTCCAACATTAAAATTTTTAAATACAGTACAATTGCAAAATATTATGTTATCGTTGGTCATGATATAATCAGTTTTACTTGTGGGTCCAGATAGACTTTTCTATGTCCATTTTCTGCTGAAATTTTTTTGATAGAACGTATTCATAATATAAAGTTCTTATCTTTCAGCAAAATCAATCTATCACCTCTATTGCCTCGCTCACCAGTTCCATATGGGCCAGTTGCATTTTCCCCAGTTCTTGTTGTTCCAATTATGGCATTAAAATTACCTATCAGAATTTTGTACCTACATTTTTTCTTGTATTAAAGCTGGACCACATCATCTTAAAATTCCTCAATTTCCTCATCCCTATGGCTTATAGTTGGTGCATAAGCTACGACGATTTGAAGCTTAAGCTTTGTATTCAGCTGAATGACGCATTGGGCTAGTCGGGCAGATCTACTTTCAAATTTTACTTCACTGTCTTTCAGTTTTCGTTTTCGATGAGGAATCCAATTCCCCATATCGTCTATATTCCGTACCTCGGGTATAGATTACGGGTTCGGTTGGTTCCAGTTTAATTAACTCTTTACCCATTCTTCCTGTTTTACAGAGGCCAATAATATGCCAATGAATGTTGTCAAGTTCAATTAACAATTCTTGTAGTCAGGTCTCTATTTTCATAGTCTGTATATTAAGCGTGGTAGTGATACAGGGTATGTCCCAAAAGTAAGTTGAATAAGTCCAGGATAAAAAACTTTTTGCAGATAACTAACATTCTTCAAAGTAGCTTCCTTCCGCGTCGAAACACTGACGCCAGCGTTTTTCTCAGTCGCCGAACCCACCCTGAAAGCCGTCGACCGGGACCTCCTTCAAGCACCTCGTCGTCGCTCATTTGATGGCTTCCATAGTCCCGAAATGGTGGCCCTTGAGTTCCATCTCGGGAACCAAAAGAAGTCCGGTGATGCCAAGTCCGGGCTGCACGGCGGCTGGGGCAGCGGTACCACATCGCCTTTTGCTCTGTGATGGCTCGTTGTCATGGTGAAGACGCCAAGTGTAGACGATCTTCTTTTTGACGCGTTTCACTCTGCATTGGAGCCTTTGCAGGAATTCTAAGTGGATTGATAAGCCATTATCAATCCACTGCAGAATAAAGGCCTCTCCAGCATGCTTCCAATTTGCACGGTCCTGAGCTTTCATCTGTCATTCATTTCCAACAAGTATCGGTTATCTCAGTATAACACCGAAAACTCTTAGCAAAATAAAACAAGATGATATGTAAAAAATGTAGGAAATAATGTTATTTTTCTTAGCAATTAACAATTAATCTTCCTTCAGTTCTGGAGATAAGGAAGAACAACGGAGTTGTTGCAAATTATTAAATGGGAAACCTATTTTGAAATATCTGTTTTAAATTATCTCAGTAAAACTGTGATTAATTTTTTCAGTGCTGATACTTATCAGTGCATTACTGCTAGAAAATGATGTGTATACAAAATTAACATCAAAACTTTCAAAATTATTCAAATTGCAAAAGTTATTTTTCAATTTATTCTTTAAGATGTTAATCTGAACTATTCTGGCGAATTTCGCTAACATTCTCGAAATCTTGTATCACACCCCTGTTTAAAATTTAAATTAAATCAAAGAATCATGTAAATATTTTAGGTGTGAATAGGGCCAATCCACCCAAGAACGAGCTTCTGTTTTGGCTCGTGCTACAAAGATTTCCATAATTTTGTACGTTACACTGACTTTTTGTCCCTGTTTTTTTTTTCCTTTATATGAAAAATACCCTGAATTTTGGGGCTAAATAAAAAGTTTTACCTGAAAAATAGGGTCCGTTTATAGAACTAGAGTAGAATTAATTTAGTGGGTATTAGAGAAAACAAATAAAGGGTCTTTCAAATTGAGCGTGCGTTTCTTGAAAAAGAAAGCAGAATTTGCATTAATTTTATAATTTTTTTTATTGATAATTGAAGTATATTGTATGACATGTAAACACGAACGACAATATCTGTCAAATGACCACGTCTTGCAGCTCCATAGACGTTCACTCTTTGGCTCGATCTCACCAATGAATCAAATAATTTTTTCCTTTAATTCAGGAATCCGTTGTCGTATTGTTGTTATAGACCTGGCTTTTCACGTAACCTCAAAGAAAATAGTGCAACAGTGACAAATCACATGACCCGGAGCATTGTGAGTTTCATCCTTCATATTGACATATGTGAAGTATCAAGTCGAACTGTCAATTCATTCGTACAAAAACGGCAGCTTAAAGTAATCGTACTAGTGTTATTTTTTAAATGGAAAATATTGAAAATCGTGCAGTGATTAAATTCTTTGTAAAAAAAAATTTTAAGACAATGAAAATTCATAGTGAAATGGTAAATGTATTAGAGAGGTTTGCTAGTTTAAAAACAACGGTAGTTCATCGTTGAGTTTCATCATGGTTGTACAAGCCTGGATGATCCTCGTTCTGGACGTCCAAAAAATGCAACTACTGGACAAATAATAAATTCTATACATGATATGAAGATGACAGACAGACTTTGACTGATATTGCTAAGGCCATGGACATCTCAACTGAACGTCGCAAGCAAGTGTCGCATTTGTTAAATTCTGATCAAAAATGGCTTCGAGTAAATCTTTTTCGAATGAATAAAATAGATTTTAAACGTCATTCGTAAGTATGGATGAGACTTGGGTTTACCACTATGATCTTGAACTGCGACAACAAACCGCAGAATGGACTGAACCCGGTTGTTCAGCTCCAAAGCAGCTAAAGTGTTCAAAATCGACCAAAAATGTTATGGCATCCATTTTTAGGAATACATAAGGCATTTTGTTAATTTAGTACTTTCAAACCGGTCAAAAAAATAACAGGACAGTATTATTCAAATGTTTTGGATCAATTAGACGCAAAAATTCGTGAGAAAAGATCTGGTTTAGCGAAGAAAAAAAATCATTTTTCATCAAGACAATGCACCAGCTCACAGAGGTGTTCTTGCAATGGCCAAATTGAAGTAGTTACACTACAGATTGTTGAACCATCCACCATATTCACTAGATCTGACTGGTTTCTCTGACTTTCAACTTACCAAGACTTCCAACTTCCCAAACCTCAAAAAAATCCTTGGTATACGTTTTTCATCAAATGAAGAAGTTATAACAAGCCTAGATGTTTACTAAGTATTAAGCTCAATACTTTATACGGAAGAATAAAGTAATTCTTCAATTATGAACTTGCTTTATCATTTCCGCTCCTCGAACTCTTCAATTAGCCTAGCATTTATTATTTAATATATTATTTAATATATATTTATTAAGAAAAAAATCATTTTCATCAAGACAATGCACCAGCTCACAGAGGTGTTCTTGCAATGGCCAAATTGAAGTAGTTACACTACAGATTGTTGAACCATCCACCATATTCACTAGATCTGACTGGTTTCTCTGACTTTCAACTTACCAAGACTTCCAACTTCCCAAACCTCAAAAAAATCCTTGGTATACGTTTTTCATCAAATGAAGAAGTTATAACAAGCCTAGATGTGTACTAAGTATTAAGCTCAATACGTTATACGGAAGAATAAAGTAATTCTTCAACTATGAACTTGCTTTATCATTTCCGCTCCTCGAACTCTTCAATTAGCCTAGCATTTATTATTTAATATATTATTTAATATATATTTATTAAGAAAAAAATCATTTTCATCAAGACAATGCACCAGCTCACAGAGGTGTTCTTGCAATGGCCAAATTGAAGTAGTTACACTACAAATTGTTGAAGCATCCACCATATTCACTAGATCTGACTGGTTTCTCTGACTTTCAACTTTCCAAGAATTTCAACTTCCCAAACCTCAAAAAAATCCTTGGTATACGTTTTTCATCAAATGAAGAAGTTATAACAGGCCTAGATGTGTACTAAGTATTAAGCTTAATACTTTATACGGAAGAATAAAGTAATTCTTCAACTATGAACTTGCTTTATCATTTCCGCTCCTCGAACTCTTCAATTAGCGTAGCATTTATATCTAGACTGGCTGTTTTGGTTTTCACCCTTTATCATCATAAGTCTCAGCTATGAGTCTTGCGTTTTCATTAGTATCCTCAAAAAAAGTAGGGATCAATAGTGCCGAAATATGATATTGCAATTTTTTGCATTTTTGACTTTTATACTATATAAAGGTTTTTTTTTGCTTTTTCCTGAGGATTTTTGTCAAACTAACATGCCACACACTGTATTTCTCGGGTCTTATATTTATATTGAGTCTTAAAATCGTAGATACCATACATACAAAATTGAAATATGAAACGCGTTCTTGTCTTAATAGATGAATAATTTCTCGGACCACCCCAGTGTTTAGATTAGTTTTATTATTATTAACTATTTTTCGCCGTTCAAGTCGTGACACCTAATTGATTCTTACCAATTTGATTAATGTTGTCGAATATTTCTCTGTATCTTTAAGATCAAATTTAATCGTCCCTCATTTTTCTCTATTAGAAAAAGTTAAATTGGAACAGGTATAATTTTTTTATTTCAGTCGTTAGACAATAAAATATTAGTTTTCTTCTAAGTCGAGCTCTCTTGCGCTGAAATATAGCCAAGTATTAATCACGTTTCGTCAGTGCAGAAGGCTTGTTGTTTGATGCCTACACGTCCCAGTTGATTTCTTTTTATTGGCATTGTGTTAGATCTCTGGGTTGTAAATTTAATGCTTTAGTCACACTTTGAATAATATTAATCGTTTGTTTTAAGGAGTAACAACATATAAGATGTAATAAATTTATATACAGTTATATAACATGACTGCAAATAGAAGTTTGTATATTGTCATAACATGTAAACGTCCTTACAATATGTCAATATTTTATATTGATATACAGGAGGTAAAGAAAAATAGTTTCGTAAATTTAACAAATGATTCTTCGGATCATTTTAGAGAAATAAATTTCTTAAAACAAGGACAAAAACCTAAGATTTTCCGAGAAAAAAAGCAAACATGTATAAAAGCATATTTGGCAAATATTAATTCCTTATTACTTAACGAAATACAAACAAATAAACTAATAAGCATTGTTAAAAACAATTTTGAAAAAATTTAGAATTAAGTCATTTATAACACATGTGTTTAAGTTCCATTTAAATCCAAAAATGTATTCTTTACGCGAATACTAAGATATCGTCGGTGAACACCGCTTATATAAAAATTGTAATACCGCTTAACTACGTATTGCAATACCGCGTAAGTACAAAAGTACAAAAGTACAAAAGTACAAAAATAGCAAAAATGAGACTTGATACTCAAATTATGTATTTTTATTTTACATTTTTTGGCATTTTTATTTGTAATTCAAAAAAAAAGTTTTCAAGTAATTTTGTTTTTTTGATATTAAAAGCAATTTTATACAATACCGCGTAACTTGCGTTTGCTTGACATTTGCTGGTAATACGGCGCAAATACAACGTTTCTATAATTAATTATAGCAACATAAATTTAATTTTAGCTAAAAAAAAATTATAATAATTATTTAACTTAGTAATCTATTAATTTAAGCATGATATATTTCTATAAAGTATCGTCAACAGTTTAATATTATTGTAATTCAAGTAGTTTAGGTTACAAAATTTGTAATTATATTACAAAATCGATCATGAAAAAAATTAAAATACAAATCTTGATTTTTTTAAAGTTAAAAGTCTAAAGGTTCAAATATTGGGGCTCTATGGTGGGTACGTTAAAATCACAGACAAAAATTTAGTTTGAAACACAGATCCTACATTAATATTTAAAGTTTTTTAAGTAAATTCCTTTCATTATGTTAATATTTTGTATTGTATAGTATTTGATGACATATGTTTCACTGAAGATATTCAACCTTTCAGCGTGGTTCTTTAAGTTCACAACAACTTTTCACCGATACTTCGACAAAATTGCAGGGTATCCGCAGAAGTATCCGCAATAAACTACCTATGTAAAGACTAAAAAAATAACGAGATTCCTATCTGAAGGATAAAGATAACCTCCACCTTAAAACAATTGATATACGGTTGTTCTGTGGAGCTTCTCACGAACTTATCTTCAATGGCTTTAGGGTACTTCATCGCAACTGAAAAATAAAATAAGCGTTAATTTTCCAACTCGACATTTTTATCTCCGTTCCTTAGATAACGAACTTCGATTTAATTTAGATCACGATGTTTGTCGGTTGAAATTGTTGAAAGGGCATAGTTATAAACCAATAATAAATAATTTTCATATTGGATTCGAACGAGGTCGAATATAATGGGAAATTTCGTCTAATCCATCCTTCATTTATATTTTTGTTTTCAAATATTTTTCATATTTTTCCCTTTCGTAATCTCTTATTCATGTCTCCCAGGTGTACCCCATTGTCGGCCTAGTCATTGTTATCTATAACCTCGTTTTTCCTTTCCATAATAGATTCTAGCTTTTAAAACACGATGAAGTGACCCAGCATTTCTATCTCCTTTCGCCAGCTTTAGATATAATACAGATTTTTCGTCACATCTATCGTTGATCAGAGCTCCTACTACAGGCTGTTACTATGTCTGCTTCTTTCTGTATTTTATCAGCAAATTTTCTTTTGTCCTCACGTACTACTTGTCATATTTATATCAATCGACCCGAATTCAGTTTTTTTTTGTTTCATTGGTCTCTCAAGGTATTATTTGAAAATAAAATCAAATATTTCTTTGAGCCATTCTTTTCATATGTTTCAGCCTAAATTTTGTTTGTTCTGTTACAAAATACGGAAAAGTTACAGATCATTGTCGTTTAAAGTCAAAGTCATTTACAAAATGTCCACCACCTCTTCCTCGTGAAAGAAGCCCCGTCGGTTGATAAAATATTAAACAAAATATTTGGATTCCTTTGTTTTTAGCAAATAAACTATTCAATTCTTCTATTTGAACCTTTGGTGTGATGCACTAAGCTTGAAGAGATTTACCACTAAACACCAAAACACTTTTTTGAACTGCTCGACGCACGTTGATGATGCTAACCTGATGATGCTAACATGGTTAGCGAAACGTGCGTCAAGCAGTGTTTTGGTGTTTAATGGTAAATCTCTTCAAGTTTAGTTTAAATAAACTATTCACAATTTTTTTGCTTGTGTGAAAGATCAGCGGGTTAGAAGGGTAGGACGAATAAAAATTTTGAAATTCGAGATATTTTTGATGATGTGCCCCAGATGGATGTAGTCCCAGACGTTTCTTTAAATACAACTTGTAGGTCTTATACTTTTTTTAATAGTTGATCAAGTAATTTCTTTAACTAACAACTAATTTATTTTCCAGTGAATTTAGTACAGTCACCAGACACAACCAAAAATACATTGTTTCCTAAAGGAGACATTTTCATGACGATCCTACTCTAAATAATGGCAATAGGAAGAGAAAACGTAAGGCTGACATAAATCAACATTTTATAACATTTAAGTGCTCAACATTTACCAATGAAATAAGACAACAGATATTTGATACATTTTGGAAGATGACATGGGAAGAAAAAAAAGTATTCGTAATATTTCTGATTGCTGTACGAATTAAAAACAGAACACACAAAGAAAACTTAAGAAGATCTGACACTAGAATGTTTTTCTACAAATTGGTAATGTTAATAGAATCTGCCAAAAAATGTTTTTAAATACGATTCAAATAAAAAAATCGACGGTTAGGTATTGGGTACAAAAGCTGAATACAAATAACTCTGCTGTTAAAAATGAAATAAATAGAGATGCTGAGCTTAAAGTTAATGATGCACAAAAAAAAATTATTAAGCCATTTTTAGCAATGCTTCCGAAATTGCCTTCTCACTACTGTAGGTCATCATCATTTAAATTATTTTTACAAATGTAATTTTACAGAATATGAACAAATTACTCTGAAGAATGGCCTTGACATTGCTAGCAGAAAAATATTTGATGATACGTTGGCCACAGAGAATATTTCTTGATTCAAACCAAAAGCGAATGTGATATTTATGCCTATAAGATTGATAATGTTTCAGAAGAAGATTATGTTAAAAGATAGAGTCAGAAAAGAAAAAGAGAATGACAAGAAGCAGGCTATTGAAGGAAAATGCACGTTTTAATAGCTGACGTTCAAGTTGTTAATCTATGTCCGTTTTAAATGCTAGTACTTTGAATTTTAAGACCAAACTTAAGTACATAGTAAGTACATAATTTTTTAATTTATAATTTAGGTAATAATCATGTCATGTACTACTAGTTTGATGAAATTCAAGCGGATCTAAAAGCGACTACGTTTGCATTTTGTTTCGTAGATTATGTATGCACAGATCAAAATCAGTTTTTTGTTTCTAAGCGTAAAAAGAGTGACTAATTGAATATATCAACGACTTTTCAGAAGAACCCTATAAAATCAGGGCCTGATATTCCCAAAATGCGTCCAGTTTGCGCATGACGTCACTCGTTGAGTAAAATTCAAATATCTTCCTTGCTAGACTTTGAAATACAATTTCAATGCATTGTAATTGGAAATAAGGCTTTATATTGAGGATAAATACTTTATCAACACACTACAAAATTGTATATAACAGACACATACAGAAATTTATTTCAATTTAAGACACTATTGACACAACAAAACAATTTTGATAGTTCGGATAGTTTTTATTTATCGACAAAAACATTTCGTTTTGTAGATTAATATTATTTATTACGATTATTTGAAATGTATATAAACAAATCATTTTGTTTCTCAGTTTAAAATGTATGTATAAAATAATATACATTGGTTATATAAAATTGTAATATGCAAATTGAAAGTTTTGTAAATATTGGTTTTTAAATGTAATATCCAGCTAAATTCGATATTTTTTATCACAAATAAAATATTAATTATTCAACACATCTAGCCATATTTTATATAGGTATTAAAAACGACAACATTTTGTTTCCTAAATTTAAAATTGTACATATTTCTTAAGCTTATGTCCATTGTGAATTAGCTATAAGTGTAATTATGTAATAGTTTTAGTCATCTTTCTTTTACCTAATTTTACACTTACATTCGCGATCGAAAAAATCGTTTTTTTGGTCAAGGATTCTCTATTAACAGACTAAAAAAATTGTTCAAGCTATTTCATTTGTGAAAGAAAATCTTCAGAAGGTTTGTGTAAACCTCCTTCACTTAAATGATCAGTCCAGGTATATTTGGACGTGCTGGGTCTTTCTAAACTGGAATCGTATAACTTGAAACATATATATCCAGCTAAATGTTCGAGCCCATCATATTCAAGTTCATGAAGATCCTCGTCAATATCTCCTTCATGAGCACTGTTCAACATAACTGGATAATTTTTGGAGTCGAATTTCTTGATCATTGGACGACTTATTGGCAAATCTGGGGTATAAACATGGAATATTAGAAATATTACATCACCATCGTTACTATTTCTACCACCTTCCCAACATCGAATTAAGTATAAATAAATAAAATACCATTCTTATTATAGCAACACATTTATAATCATGATTCAATGTTTTTGGGTTTAATTTCTATTTCAGTTATTTTTCTCTTGTGATAACTACCTGGTGAACAACTCGGCGAGGAGAGACGGAGGAAAAAGGGAGAGAAAACATTCTCTCCCTTTTTTCAATTCTTGCAGATTGTTCATTCGGTACTGGTTTTTTAGAACTAAATGCCAGATTTTGAGCCGGTACATCATCATCAACATCATCCTTTAATCCTCAGTAACTTTTTGTTGTGTAATTTAATCATTTATGTTGAAGATTTTCTCTATTTAAAAAGTGTTTCGAACAAATATAAGCCGTTTTCAGATTAAAATTATCCTGTCTCTTGTGACATGGATCGACTTCTTACACGCAACTCCATTTTTGGGAAAATGAAAAAACCACATCACAATGGTTCTTTTTCGACTGATTGTCGGAGTTATACCCAAACACAGCACAAAGCATTGTTTTCATTGAATATTTTAGATTAACACCATACAAACGCAGTACATAAACTTCTAGTAAACTTGTTGTATGTCAAAACTATGATGTTGTTCGAATTTTACTCAATGGATGACGTATTACCGCCAACAAAGCTCCGCCCACCATGCGCAATGTCTTACCATAGTATTTATTAATGATTAGAATATCAAGTAATGAAAATTGTTGGCCCAACATGGATGAAAACCTAATGAAACTCTATTAATCTAATAAAACTTCCGGAACAAATATTTGAATAGTCTTAAATATACTGGGCGTTTTTTATGTGTGTTTATCAGTATGCTATTTCTGTTATAAAGCAATAAGTTTGACTTTTTGAGTTGTTGACCGAGCTACGAAACTTTTACGCATTTACCAGGAACTTATATACGGATATTCCCCAAACTACTTACCAGTATGCATATTCAATTTAAACGAAAATTCACGATGACGGTGCTCGAGAAGGTTTTTGTTGACTTTAATTATTGTCACCGTAGCGTTTTTGACATCTGTTCCGTAACGCAATAACTTTTGTTTATTTGCTTTATTTGTCGACAAAAGAGCGTAAGCAAACATCACGTTTGTCCAATAATCTTCTTAATAACATCGATAAATCTTTCGGTTTTTTGGTGACTGCCTGTCTACCTGGACGGTTCCTTCAGGGGTGGAGACCGGAGGTCTCGGGTTTCAACGATACTTTTGTTTCTTAACATTTTTTTCTGTTGTGTTGTGCAGTTTCCTTTAAACCGAAATTAACTAAAGTTTTATTATTATGGTCAAAAGAGTTAAAATACTATTTAATTATAATCATAATCTCAATTAAATGTATGGCTTAACTGCCACAAATAACCGAAAGGAACGAATTAGGGGCACTGCTAGATATAAATTCTATGTGGGGTTTCCTGGTCGTTCATCCATCACTATAACATAAGTAAGGGTCTATCAGAGCCACTTTCTGACCATATTCCCGTCATCAGCCGAGCTCGAGCTGAACGCAAAGAAAGCATCCGAAGGAAGATGGATTTCAAGCTTTGAAAATAATATAATTAATATTACAATTTACTGATAATTACTGAGCAATTTGCATAAATGATTATATGTGTTTTTTTATGACTCCTAAAATATTCTGTCCTGTTATTTTTCATTCCTCCATAAATGTAATTTCATACTTTTTGTTTATGTTATCAAAAGCGTTCTTCTTATCATTTTTTATCAGTGTTTTCTGTCTACGGATGTCAAATCTAGACACTCATATCACAATTAGTTTAAAAACTTAGAGTGGCCAAGAAGGGAATGAAAAAATATATGCTTAGCATTACAAAGGGGCACAGAAAGCTTTGCACGCGGATCGGAGAACGAACGAAAGTATGAGACACCAATGGAAAAGAAAAGGAATTGAAATGATTGTGGGCAGGCCATAAAGCAAGGCGATGTGATAACAAGTGTAGTAATCCTAGAGCGGATACAACTAGATTACAAACGTCGTTACAGAAGACCGCAAACGCAATGGACTGAGAACATCATCTAGTATATTGGACTCGAATGACATGAAGAGATCTTTATCTTGCAGTGTATGGGCAGTATCTGATTGATGATGATTTGGAACATTTTTGTTAGGTGCCTGACTGCGAATGAGCCCCACCCATCCCTTCAATTGGAGCGCACATGTTCCGCCTATTTACACATGCTTGCCCGTCAAGAATAAGGAAACCCCATCCACAGTCAGCAACCTATACTCTTGCCGACTTCCCCCATCCCATGGAGTATATATGTAATGTAAGATTTCTTTGGTCAGCGTTCAATGAGACAACAGTAGCTCAGTGTCAAGAACACCCAACCGCTGGGTTCCATAACCTCATGTGGAACACACAGCAACCTACTGCGTCTCCACCTAAATAAACATTTTTGTTAGATGTTTGACTGGGGATGATCCCTATCCATCCCTGCAATTGGAGGGCACATATTTCGCCTCTTGATGTTCAAGCTCGTTAGTGTGCCGACACGTTCGCATTCGCGCCTCCCATCGACCCGAGGTTATTTTCTAAAATAATTCCGAAACTTCACTGCTGAGAGATGGGATAAGGTTTACGTAGTCGTGATGCTACTCACAAAACCGTTATCTGCTCTCTCTTGTTGCTTCCGCAGCTTGGCCGCCGCCGGGGCGAGCCAAGCGCTTCGCACCACTCCACTCTGTGCGGACAAGTACCAGAGGGAGTGTACTCTTAAGGTATAATTTCTTTTGCCGATAATACTGAAGGTGTTTCAGCTATATGTTGTCTGTCTTATGTTACCAGGTTCTACCCTAAAAGAGAATAAACTTTGACTTCACATGTCACAATTTTTTTTTTCTTTCACCAAACAGGGACATGACAGTCATTTCCCTCGGAGATTGGTCCCTCGGCACAAACCTGCGATGTCTTCCGGACGATAGTCCATTAACCTTCGCAGTTCTTGATTTCGGTGGTCATTTATCTTCAAGAAGGCTTTGTCCGCTTTTTCTTGCATGCACTGCCCAAAGGGAGTCCACAGCATTTCTCTGTGTATCTGCACATTAGAGATGTACCAAGCGGCAACGAGAGCTAATCTCACTAGCTTGTTTTCATAGCTTTCTAAGAGCTTAATGTAGGATCTTGCCGCGTAGTCACACGCGATCGATCCGTACAACATGACGCTTCTCACTGACAATTTAATCATTAAGATCTTTAGCTTCTCGTCTAATTTGCTGGTTCTGCAATTTAGCGGGTAAGCAATCTTTGCAACCGTCACGACTTTTATCCGTGCGTTCTTCACATGTTGTCTCCATGACATCTTCCTGTCATAGATAACACCAAGATATTTTACAGTATCTTTCCATGCCACTCTTTTGTCCTCGATTTCTAGGTGGTGCCCGGGGCTGCTCATTCCCTGGGAGACATATAGAGCCTGTGTCTTGGTGATGTTCACCTTGATCTTCCAGGCTATCAACCACTCCATCAGATCGTCCAAGTATTACTGGACGTATGTTCGGTCCGGTTTTTTGAGGCATGTCATTATGGCCTTGTCATCGGCATACAGGGCTAGCCTAGTGTTATTCCTCCTCGGAATAGTGTATATGTTGTAAGGATGGGGCGCTAGTATCGCTCCTTGCGATACTCCAGCCTCCATCCATCTTCTGGCTGATTTGATTTCACCCATTTTTACAGAGAACCTTTGTTTTCCTAGGTATGTGTTAATCAGCTCGGTGATCCACTCGGGAAATCCCATCTCGATCATCTTGTAAGCCCTTTCAACATCGAGGACGAGTACGATTGCCGTTTCATGTCTTCTCGGCGACTTTCCGTCGCATGGTGTATATATGTAATGTTAGATATCTTTGGACAGCGTCCAAAGGGACAACACTAGCTGAGTGTCAAGTACACCCAACCGGTGGGTTCCACAATCTCAATTGCAGGGATATATATATATATATATATATATATATATATATATATATATATATATATATATATATATATATATAAATATATATATATATATATATATATATATATATATATATATATATATATATATATTTATGTATATACATATACATTAGCAGAAACCGGTAGACATCCTGCAAATTTCTCTGCTCAATCTCTATGTAATGTAAAATCTATAATATAAAGCGTTGTGGAAAAATGAAAGATTACTCATATTGATAAAATTCTATTATTTTTATTGTTCAATTAATGAGAGCTTATACTGACATATGGTCTCTTTCTCTTTCTCTCCGTGTCCACAATCAAACAACCTATAATTTGGCTAACTTCTCCTCGGGTGGCTTATACATGTAGTTTTTTGATCAAAAAAACCATATATATATATATATATATATATATATATATATATATATATATATATATATATATATATATATATATATATATATATATTAAGGCCTGGAAGTTCACCAGTGATCCACGTCGTGCTTTGCCAAAATCCTTCATTCGCCATCCAAAGCGCCAGCAAGCGTGTCCCGAGATCGGTTGCAGGCCTTAAGCCGTCATCAGTTGGGCTCAAGCTGGACAACTGAAGGGCGGATGAAGGAACGACTAAAGCCATGACCATTTAAATTGGCCATGTTAAATGGAGGCTGCAATAACATGCAGCCCCGCCACCTAACGGTCGCAGCAGTCAGACTTTGCGAAACCATTCGTAACCCGTCTAACCTCGATTAAGTACCAGGTATGATCGAAAAATTGTGAACTGGGTCCGTGGAGAA